>SMJT01000043.1:927597-1321914 GCA_004349715.1 Crucihimalaya himalaica
CATCCTTCTGTTGTTTAGCTCACACGATTAACTCTTTACTGTTGTTCCAAGACATGAAGGGTAGCTATTTCTCAAGAAGCAATCTGGATAGTCAGAATAGATTTTCTGAGTCTTTAGTTACCTGTCACGCATTTCTCTCCACAAATACTAACATAAGGAATATCTAGAGTTCACAAACTCCCAAAGACATCTGTAGAATTTCGCAAATGTGTTAGAGTCCAGGGGTTTTGTAAGATGGTCAGCAAGTTGAAGTTCCGAAGATACATGTCGATAACTATTGTTTATCCTCAACTAATTCTCTAACAAAAATGATGTCTAATATCAATATGTTTTGTTCTTGAGTGTTGTACTGGATTTTTTGAATATCTATTGCACTTTTGTTTATCACATTTAACAAGCAAGGGTTCAGAGAGATGATTACCAGTAATCTGCTGCCATTTGTCTCATCCAATAGAAGTTGAAGTGCAACAGCTTCCAAGAGCAATATACTCGGCTTCAGCAGTGGACAATGAGACAACAATTTTGCTTCTTGCTGTGCCAAGATACCAAATTGTTTCCAAGAAAAATGCTCCTCCAGTCGTGCTTCTTTGTCATTAAACACATCCGGCCCAATCAGAGTCCAATAACCTACTAAGCTTTGTGTTTGTTTCCTTTGTGTAGCTGAGTCCATAGTTGAATGTTCCCTTCACATATTTAATGATTCTCTTTACAGCGTGCCATATGAGATGTCTTAGGATTAGCTTGATATCGTGCACAATAGCCCAACACTTAAGCAAAGATCTGGTCTTGTCGCCTGTTAGGTATAACAGACTTCCAATCATCCCACGATTACACTTTTTTCATCAACTTTCTTCATCAGATTCGTCTTTGGATAACTTTAAAGATGTACTCATTGGTGTTTTTTGCAGATTTGCTGGAACACATATCAAATCGTTTTACCAGATTCTGGGCATAGGTACTCTGAGATATGGTGATTCCTTCTTCTGACTGATGCACTGTAGCCCAGAAAATACTTGAGTTCCCCCACCATGCTCATCCTGAACTCAGTAGTCATGCTTTTGATAAATTCTTCCACCAATTTTTCTGATGTTCCACCAAAAATTATGTCGTCTACATATATTTGTATAATAACCAATCCACTCTTATTTGATTTGATAAAAGAGTTTGTCCACATTTCCTCTGATATATCCTTGTGTTAGTAGAAACGTTGTGAGCCTCTCATACCACACACGTGGTGCTTGTTTAAGACCTGTACAAAGCTTTTTCTAGTTTGTATACATGGTTTGGAAATTTAGGATTTTTCAACCCTTTAGGACTGCTCAACATATACTTCTTCTTGAATAATTCCATTTAAGAACGCACTTTTGACATCCATCTGGTGTAGCAAGAAATTCATTTCACAAGCTGTAGCTAGTAAGAATCGAATACATTCCAGTCTTGCAACAGGAGCAAAAGTTTCGTCAAAATCGAGTCTTCGACTTGAGTGTATCCTTGAGCCACTAACCTTGCTTTGTTTCTGGTAATATTTTCATCTTTGTCTATCTTGTTTTTTGAATATCCATTTTGTGCTATGACATTTACCTTAAGTGTTCGTGGCACTAGATTCCAAACACAATTTCGAACGAATTCTTCAAGTTCTTCATGCATAACTAGTGTCCAGAAATGATCATCAAGAGCTTCCTTTACATTTCTTTGGTTCTGTTATGGACATAAAACAGAAACATTACTATATCAAAGTACGCCAAGCCAGCCATTACTTTGTAGTCCGGTCTCACTCCTCTAGTCTTTCTTCCTTCACCAAGATCACCAATTACATCTTCAATGGAATGATTCGTGTGAACCTGAGTTGACTGTGATTCAACTTTTTCAATATTCTTTTCTTCTCCTGATTCATCTTCAAGTATTTCAACTAAGGTAGGGTCCTTTTGTTTTTGTAGGCAGTTTTAACTTCTGATTTAATGTTGACACAATGTCTATTGCTGGTATACTGCCATCATCAAGACAATATTCATTGATTCTTCAATTCTTCCTCTTTCTTTATGTGATACTCTATAATGCAGTGCTGTTATTTGAGTATCCAAGAAAAAATCCTTCTTCACTACGTGAGTCGAATTTTCCCACTGATCTTATCATTTAAGATGTAACAAACACACCAAAATGTGAAAGTAGCTTAGATTAGGCTTTTTACCTTTCCAGATTTCATACGGTGTTTGTTTGTCCCTGCCCTTACATACACACGATTTATCACAGAGCAAAGCTGTGTTGATAGCCTCAGCCCAAAATCTTTCAGAGACTCCGTTACCATGTATCATTGCCCTAGCCATATCTTGAAGGGTTCTGTTTTTTCTTTCAACCACACCATTTGACTGTGGTGTCCTAGGAGCAGAATATTGATGAAATACCTTGTGATTCACAAAAACTATCAAATACTGCATTTTGAAACTCTTCCTCCATGATCACTACGATTTGCTTAATTCCCATCTTCTTTTCATTCTTCAATTGTAAGGCTAAAATCTTAAAACTGTCGAAAGTTTATGATTTTTCTCTGATGAAACGTACCCATGTGAAACGAGAGAAATCATCAACTAGAACAAACACATACTTTTTCCAGCAATACTCTCAGTTTGCATTGGTCCCATAAGATCCATGTGTATAGATCGAGCACCTCAGAAGTTTGAATCCCTTCTACTTTTGTGTTGAACTTTAATTTGCTTTCCTTGATTGCAAGCTCCACACACAATTTTGTCAACATGTTTTAAGTCTGGAATTCCTCTGATAATCTTCTTGATTGACTAGTTTACTTAGACTTCTAGCATTCATGTGTCCGAGTCGTTGATGCCATAGGATGAGGTCGTCTTTTTTCAGCTTTAAGACACACATTTTTCTCTTCCCACATATAACAATTATTTCCGGTTCGATCCCGGATAGCTTGGTCTGATTTTTCTCATCATTAGGCCCAACATTCAACTTTGTTGAAACTTACTGTTAGTCCTTCATCACATAGCTGACTTACACTGATTAGATTGGCAGTTAAACCTTCGACAAGATATACATCTGTCAGCTGAGGTTTCTCTGTTGAGTTCTCAGATTTCCTTTTTCCTTTGATTTTTTCCTTTAGCTCCTCCTCCAAATGTAACCTTGCTTTCTTTAATGGTTGTATAACTGCTTAGGTCATCCATACTCCAGTCATGTGTCTTGAGGCCGACTGTCGAAATACCATGGTTGGTTGACCTTGACTCAGCAGATGTGAAAGCAACATGACAGTATAAATTTGATTTTGCAACATAAATCTGTTTTCTTTTCTTTGATGTGGATAGTAGTTTCCTTGTTTTATGATCCTTTTATCTTATTGAGGTATTTGTAGCACTGTCTTTTGATGTGTCCATGTTGTCCACAGAAGTAACATTCATATCGCTGATGTAGTTGTTCCCATACCTCTGATTTCTCTTCATAGATTTGAATCCTGTTTTCTGGTATTGTTTGGAACAACGTTATAACTGTTTTTCCTATCTTCTGTACTTTTTGTACTTCCGTCAACAAACTTAGTAACCCCATTTGCTGTTCCTCCTTGATATCCCAGACCAAAGTTGGATTTTCCTACTCTCCCAGAAGCTAAAATGGTGTCAAGATCCTTGGTTCCACTGTTGAGCATGTGTATTTTCTTTCTTGTTTCAAGTAAGTCTTGAGTTGTACTTTTATTTTTTCTCGACTTCTTCAGCAAGTTTTTCCTTCAAGTTTTCAATTGTAGTTTGACAAGTCAGCAGTTCTTTGGTCACATTCTTGTCAGTGCCGTTTTCTTTAAATCCCTGTAAAGAAAGATTAAGAGATTTTATTTTTCTTCTTTATCTTCAAGCTCTTTTCTCAATTCTTCAACCATAGCCTTTAGATTTTTGCTTTTCTTCTTGTTAGTATCACTTTTTTCTTTTTCTAGAATCAACCAGTTATCATAGAGTTTTCTAAATTCAGAATCCACATCAAGTTCTTCTTCATTATCACTGTCAGAAGTTTCTTCAGCACCATATACACCTCCGACAAAAGCGACATATCCTCTTTCCCCATCTGATGAGTCATCTTCATCAGTTTCACTCTCACTTTCAGCTAGATCTGATTTTTTCCTTGATGATGTGTTCACACAGTCAGCCTTGGTATGTCCTATGCCTTTACATTCGAAGCATTTTAACTCTTGTCTTTTTAGTGTAGGACACTCTGATTTAATATGTCCAAAACCTTTGCATTCATGACACTGAATTTCAGTTCTTTTAGTTCCTTTGTTTTTCTCATAACTTTGATTTTTTTCAAATGACTTTTTGTTTCCCTTTTCTACTCTTCTTAGTGTTTACTGAAATTCTTTGCCATTAGACTCATTTCATTTTTCAGATCTTGGATTTCCTTTTTCTCATCTGACACAGCGAATGCAATGTTTTTTTGATGTTTTGTTCTCCTTACCAGCACTTATCTCCATCTCATATGCTTGTAACATACCAACGACTTCTTCATATTCAATAGTGTCTGTATTCAGTGACGTTCCCATAGCTGTTTTCTTGCTTTCAAACCTTGCTGGTAGACATCTTAGTAGCTTCTTAAACTAACTTCTTGTCTTTGTATCTTTTTCCAAGATTCTCAGATTCACTTGCGATTGCACTGAGTTTTCACTAAACTCTTCATAGATTCTGTTTCTTCCATTGTGATGGTCTCGAATTGAGAAGCTAGCATATCAACTCTGGATCTTTTCACACTGTTTGTCCCTTCATATGCTTTTGCAAGTTTATCCCAAGCTTCTTTTGCACTTTCGCAGTTTTGGATTTGCTTGAATTGATTTTTCATTTATTGAGTTGAAAATCACTGACAAAGCTTTTGAGTTAGCTGTGGCTTTATCATTTTCCGTGTCAGTCCATTGATCTTTCTGGTTCAGAACCTCTTTTCCATCTTCGCCTTTTATGACTGGTGGTTTCCAACCAATACTGATAGCAAACCATGCATCAACACCTAGACCTCCGGATGAGTGCTCTGATTTTCACCTTCCAATGACCATAGTTCCCTTTCATGAGCATTATGGGACGATTTAGCACTGCAAGCTCCTTGGAGCTGTCCATCCTTTCCGCAGGATCTTCACCTTGGACTCCTTTAAGAGATTTCTTAACTCAGATGCCTGCTCTGATACCAATTGAAAGAATGGATGAACTTATTCTTTAGATTCTTTATCTCAAACTCAGAACCACTGAGTTACTTTTTATTAAAAATCTTATTAAGAACAGAACTCTTTCTTAACTGGTTTTACACAAGATCTAAACACCTTTAGCTTGTCACCTTAGATTTCTAATCTCCCACTTTAGAAAAGATAAAAGAAGAATACTCTCTCTTTTTCTCTCTTAGAAACATGATTTTGATCTTCTCAACTTTTGTTAATTGAAAGCTCAAAATCCTCTTTCTCACTCTCTCTAAGGTTACTTTCCTAGATACAATGAACACCCTATATATACTAGTCGGATGTTTGTGTTTCTAGGAAAATCTTCCAAGATCTAAGATAACTCTAAATCTTTATTTGAGTATATCTTTTTTGATAATGGAAACTTCCTAAGATTATCTCCTTGTTAATCTTCACGTCAACCTTCCTATGATTTCCTCCACGTCAGCAAGATTATCTCCTTGTTAATCTTCACGTCAGCCTTCTTATGATTTCCTCCACGTCAGCAGTCCAATCTTGATGTTCATGTTTTTTAGTTCAAGAACAGCTTCAATCTTGTTTCAGCAACTTAGTGCATTCTCCAAAATCCTTATAAGACATGCACTTACATACGATCCCATTGAATGCGGTTGCGTTGCTTCCTATTAAGAACCGGTACACCGGAAAAGTAACGAATGATCTAAGTCGGAGAAACTTTATTCATCAGCTCAAAGTTTATTACAACTCAACTTGATAAAACAAATGTATTTACAGTCTTTACTTTTATACTTCGATAAGAATTAAACTAAGATCGATTAAATTGAATTAACCAATTAAACCAGAATCAAACCAAGTTATCCAATATACCCCTCTCAAGTCGTTAGCTTCTATGAATCTGATTTGGAATATAAAGACTTGAAATTGACATTCTTTGAAGAAGACTATAGAATGTACCTGGATGTGAAGGTTTGGTGAGTATATTTGTATGTTAATTTCCAGTTTCAACATGAAATGTCTTTAAGTTTCCAACTTTGATCTGATCTCGTACAATGTGACAGTCGATCTCTATATATTTCGTGCATTCGTGAAACACTGGGTTCATAGCAAAGTGAAGAGCAGACTTATTGTCACAAAATAACTTTGCTTTACAAGTTATACTGTAACATGGAGATCTCTTAATAACTGTTGCAACCAGATTATTTCACAGTTGGCATGAGCTAAGCTTCGGTACTCAGCCTCTATACTACTTCTACTCACTACTGTCTGCTTTTTGACTTCCAAGAAATGAGAGTACCCAGAAAAATGCATAATCCAATTATTGATCTTCTTGTATCCTTACAAGCTCTCCAGTCAGCATCAACAAATCCATTCAAGCATAGTTCTGAATTTGCAGAAAACATCAAGCCTTGGCCATGATTAGACTTAATGTACCTCAACACTTTGTGAGCAGCCTGAAGATGAATATATGATGGTGAAGCAAGGAACTGACTTAACTGATGAACAACAAACGTTATGTCTAGCCTTGTGATACATAAGTATATCAATCTGCCAATGAGCTCTCTATAGGAAGTAGGATTGGGAAATGGAGTTTCCATATCTCTGGTAAGATGTAGATTAGGATCCATAAGAATAGAACTCGGTTTACAACCTGACATACCAGCATCTTCCAACAGATTTTGTACATATTTTCTCTGACAAAGAGAAATTCCCTCAGAACTTCTTGCTATTTCCAGTCCTTAGAAAAATCTTGCAGGTCCAAGATCCTTGATCTTAAATTCTGACCTTAAAAGTTGTTTTAGAGACTCCATTGCAACATCACTATTACTAGCAATCATTATATCATCCACATAAACCAATGCAGTAATAAAAGAACTTGACTGCACTTTAACAAATAAAGTGTTATCTGCAGGTGACTGAATGAAGTTTGTACCCAAAAGAACTAATGATAGTCGTTTATACCATTGTCTAGATGCTTGTTTAAGCCCGTATATAGACTTAAGAAGACGACAAACTGGATTTGGAGGCAAAACAACATTTTCTGGAGCCGTATAACCTTGTGGCAAACTCATAAAATCTCTTCATCAAGTTCACCATGCAAACAAGCATTAGACATATCCATCTGTGTTAAGCTCTAACCTTTAATAACAACAAGACCAAGTAGTAGTTTCACACTAGCCAACTTGGCAACATGAGAAAAGGTATCCAAGTAATCTATACCTTCCTGTTGTGTAAAACCCTGAGCAACCAACCTTGCTTTATATCTCTCCACAGTTCCATCAGGGTTATACTTAATTGTAAACACTCATTACATCCCACCACATTCTTCCCTATTGGTAATGATTCAACAACCCAAGTATTGTTCTGCTCAAGAGCATTTAACTCCTCATTCGCTTCCTTTGTCCATTTTTCAGATTTCATGGCATGAGCAAATGTCTTTGGTTCTGTCTCAAGACTATATGAAAATATGTAAGACTGAAAAAGAGGAGTCATTTTATCATAAGATATAGCAGAAGAGAGTGGATAAGGTGTAGTAATTTTAGGTGGTGAAGTGGAAACAGAAGGCACAAGGTTGCAACGATACTCGGATAAGTAACTAAGAGCTCTAATAGTACATTTAGGTCTGACAATATGTACAGAAGTAGTAGCTACATCTAATGACTCTGTATTAGTAATTATAGGACTAATACTAGGTGTTAAAGAAGGCGAAGACACATATGTATCAATAGGAACATGTTATGATAAGTCATTAAGAATCTGATCATCTAAAGGTATGGATTCAACAACATGTAACGGAGCAGGTAAAGGTAGAATCGTATTAGGAAACATATCAACAACAAAAGATAACAGTTCACTAGTCTTGAAAGGAAACTTCTTTTCATGAAATATAACATTTCTAGATATTAAAACACAATGAGATTCTAAATCTAAGACCTTATAGCCCTTATAACCAGATGGATAACCTAGAAATACACAAGGTTTTGCTCTTAGTGAAAATTTATGTCTATCCTAAACATTAGTGGAAACATAGCACAAGAAACCAAAGGTTTTTAACATATTATAATCGGGTGCTTTGTTCAGAAGAATTTCAAAAGGAGATTTGTTATCTAATAATGGTGAAGGAATCTGATTGATTAAGAAAGTTGTCGTAAGTACACAGTCACTCCAATATTGTAATGGCACATTAGATTGAAACAACAAAGATCTAGCAATATTCAATAGGTGTTGATGCTTACGCTCAACAACAGAATTCGGTCGGAGAGTGTATGCACAAGAAAAATAATGAATCATGCCATGTTATTTTACTATATCACTAAAAACTAATTCAGGTGTATTATCAGATTTAATGGCTTTAATTTTTGTATAAAACTGTGTTGATATAAGCTTTGAAAAGGTAGGAAACACTGTAACAACTTATTTTTTTTTAATTCTAAACATGTATACCCAAGTGACTCTAGTACCATCGTCAACTAATGTAAGAAAATTTCTAAGCCCTTCAACAAACTCAACACTAAAAGGACCCCAAACATCTAGATGAACAAGATTAAATGGTGTAGGAGAAAGTCTATTATGAGAAACATATGTTAGCTTTTTTTTGTTTTGCTAAAGGACAGATTTCACATTGTGCTACTTCATGAGACACATATTTTAAAGAATGAATGATACTAACAAGTTTATTCAAAGCAATAGGTGATGGATGCCTGAGACATTGATGCCATGACAGATCATCAGCCAAGATAGAAGCAAAGAAGAACAAGCTGCATGATGTGATGATGAGATGGATGTTTGTTCTCTCTCAAGAATGTAGAGATTACTATAAATTTTACCAATCCCAATCATCAAGCGCTAAGAAAGTTCTTGTATACTAACAAGTAGGAAAGAAGTGAGTTGAGCAAAACAATGTTTTAACTAAACAACTCACAATGATCAGATTGAATTTAAAATCTGGAACATGTAAAACATTGTATAAAATCAATGTGTTTGTAATAAAAATTGTACATGTGTGAGTAATAGGTACACTAGTATCATTTGGTAATGTAACAATGATATCAAACATAGGTACTATATCTCTAAACATTGTTAAATCTGAACATACATGACTAGAAGCTCCACTGTATCTATTATCCAAGAATCATGAGAAAGAAATTTGTGAAGAGATGAAAGAGTATGGTGTTGAAAAGTGAGATCATTATTCTCATATCTAAGATTATTAGAAGGAAATGAGACAATACTAGAAGTTGAAGTTTGGGCCATTAAACCATGTTGTAATTTTGGCAGACGTCTTATTTGAAACAGTTGCAAGCTCTTGAACACTTACTTAAGCTGTTGTAAATTGAGAGAGAAGCTGCTTGATTTGTTGTGGAGTAAAATTCTGTGGATTCAGAGATGTACCACTATTCACAGCAGGAGGAACTTATTGAGGAATCCCATAAGGCTTCACTCTAGTTTCAGAATAACAATAGCAACAACATTGGCCCTTTGCATTGAATAAAAGGGTACCATTTGCATTTGCATTGCATATTGAGTCTGAGCTATCTGAGTCTATTGCATCTGAGGTGGAGACATTTTCATCCGAGGTTGAAACTGTTGCTGATTATTCTTGTAGTTGTTTGTCTTGTATGTTGGAGAGAAATTATGCAATTTGTAACATTTCTGAATTGTATGTCCCATTTTTCGGCAGTGAGTATAGACAGGTTTCTGATTTTGTCTTATAGTATTATAAGCTGCAGCATATGCACCTTCTGCATGATCAGAAACAGGAGCCATAAAAGCAACATTTTCAACCTTAGTAGATGACCTTAATGATTTATACCTCTCATCCTGAGTAATAATGTTAAATGCCTCTTCCATTGTAGGAATTGGTTTCAGCATCAGAATGTGTCTCCTTGTCTGTTCATAACCTTTATTCAACCCCATCAAGAATTTAGTAACTCTACTCCTCTGCTGTAATTTCTCCCATTTAGCAGCTGCATCACATTCACATCTTCCACATGTACAAACCGGAAAAGCTATGTAATTCCTATGTTCTTCCCAAAGTGTAAGCAAATCAGTGTAATAAGCCGAGATATCCATTGAACCTTGTTCTATCTTAGATAATCGTTGCTCAATATCATATATCCTAGGTGCATCATCTTGCTTAAACCTAGTCAACAAATTTTCCCAAATTCCTCTAGCTGTAGTGACGAACAATATGCTCTGACCTATCTTCTTAGAGACTGAATTCATTAGCCATGTTGCAACAATATCGTTACAACTAAACCAAGCACCAAGATCCCTATGTCCTGCAGGAGGTTTAGAGATAGTACCATTTATTAAACCAAGCTTATTTCTCTTATTCAAGGCCATCCAGACATTGCGTCGACAAGAATGAAAATCAAAAGTTGTAGTGAGTCGATCGGAAATAAGAACCAGTCCGGCGTGATCATTGTTGTGTAGGTAGAATGGATTCTCATACTGATCGACTTGAAATTGCGACTGATCACCAAAATTTGAGTTTAACGGCGGAAAATTCACCGGATTTGTAGTATAAGGCGGATGACCCGACATGCTCATTTTCAACCCAAGAAACAAGAAATTCTAAAGAAACGTATGGTGAATTGAATTTTAAAAGAAGAAACCGCCAATACGGAGGTCAAACAAAAGAAATTGAAAGAATCATAATCAAACAACAAGAAATCCCGATGAACATCTCAAGAACAACCACCAAAAGAAGATGTATAAGTCTCAAATAAGAGTTTACGGAACACTCATCTCCAACGAAGATAATAGCAGAAGATTACTCAGAATGCTCTGATACCATATTAAAAACCGGTACACCGGAAAAGTAACGAATGATCTAAGTCGAAGAAGAAACGTAAACAAACTTTATTCATCAGCTCATAGTTTGTTACAACCCAACTTGATAAAAGAAATGTATTTACAGTCTTTACTTTTATACTTCGATAAGAACTAAACCAAGATCGGTCAAATTGAATTAACCAATTAAACCAGAATCAAACCAAGTTATCCAATCTTCCAAAAATGATCCTCGCCTTTACAGACTTTTTCCAAGCTTTTCTTAAGATGGCCTATGTACTTTGAGTCAAGAGGGTATCCATTAAAATTTAAATGTAGGTTTATTTTTGTAACTATTTTTAAGTTAAAGCATGATCAGTAATACTACTACAATATTGTGAATTTAAATCCTAAGTGTGTGAATTTTTAAATTTTTTTATATATGTTAAATAATTGCATATGAAATATATATAATAAATAAAAAATTTCATATATAAAATTATATAGATATATTTTATGTATAATAATTATGTATATTTTTTTGTCAATTTTTTTGTATATATGTAACTAGAGAGCTAGCTGCACCTTGTGCGGAGAAAATAAAATAGTAACGGATGATGATATTTTTGTTTTCGATGGTGGTAAATGTGATATCTCACGTCTTCATGTATGTTGTATTGCTGACTATTCATTCCTAATTGATAAAAGATTAAGATATCTAAGCAATAGTTTATTGATTCCAATTCTTACAAGTTATGTTTGGTTACAATATTACAATTGTTGTTCATCATCCTTCATATTTGTAAGGACATTTTCAATAGATCTATGCATGATTCATATTTGTAGGGTATTCGTTTAGACATTGCAATATTCACTTTTTCTCTGCACATGGTGAAGATTTTGTCGAGTAATAATTACTCATTAACATATTTTCCTCTTATTGCTTGCTCTCCAAAAGTCTATGCTTTTTTATTTTGGATTTTATCTTCTTTGTTCATCCTTAGATAAGAATAACATGTTCTGAGGATGAATGGTAGAGAGATCGAGAGTATGACTTTCTATGATGACATGCTCTTAAGATGAATCTCAAATATTATAAAAAGAGGAATATTCAGTTTCTTTGAATTTTCTAATTCTTATAAAAATATCTTACAAGAAAGTCAAAATATTTAAAAAAGCAATATATCTATGATATAATAAACTTTATCTGAACCAAAGATAAAGAAAATTTCAGGAAATATCATTTTATTTTTGAAATTTCGTAATCTTTTATAGTTTTTTTCCTTTTTTTATCATCATCTTGACTTTTTAATCTCATATAAATGGTAAAAATTACGGTAACTATACATTATGATTATCTCTACACAATTATAATAAACTATCTAAATAGTTTTTTCATTATTTTTTATTTTCTGTAGTCTTTTAATTTTTATTCAATATTTTAATTTTTATAGTAATTTAAATTTTATTTTTAATAAATAGATTTTTCATTATTTTCTATTTTTTATAGTAATTTAAATTTTACTAATTTTTAATAGATTTGTCATTATTTTCTACTTTATAGTAATTTAAAAATTATTTTTTAATAGTAACTTAACTTATTGTCAGGTTTTAAAAAAACATTATTCAGATTTGTTTTTGTAGTTTTTTTAAAAGATGTTTGGCAAAAATTTTAATTAAGTAGATATATTAAAGACAAAGTAGTAATCAACAATTCTGAGAATGAATGTGAGAACTTTTGAGTTTTTTTTTAATATATAAGATACAATAAAATTTTTATAAATTAATACTGTTGAGACTAAAATATGTTATTAATTTATCAATATACTAATTAATCTAAAAAGATAATTTAGAACTGAAAAAAATATATTAATTTATTGAAGTATTAAATTTTTGAATATTAATTTATAGAGATTATATTGTATGTAGATATAGCATACTATCTATACGAAACCAAAGTAGTAAAATAAAGTAAATAGATGAACTTAGATTATATTTTGGCGGTACAACGTAAACACAACATAACCAACGACGTAGTAAACAAATAAACTAGCGATGAACTTAGATTTCCGCTATCTTCTCTTAGATCCCCGCCTCAACTTGCTACCTCAAATTATGTTGCTGGTTTGGGTAGTTGGGCTAACGGTGAAACCGTAATTAGGAAGATACATAGATGATAACTAAGGATATATCTAAATAGATTTTACCTAGATTATATTCTATCAAGTCCAACGTGTATAAATACTCTTTACCTTGGATTAATAAACGAAAGACATTCTATTATATTTCATGGTATCTGAGCATAAGCTCTTGTGACCTAATTACCAAATAAATTTACCACCGTTTTTTCTTAAGAAAGCCGTCGACGTCTTCCATCATCGTGTCTGGTAAAATCACCACCTCAACTCCTTCTAAAATTCCATACTTCCTCAATGCATCAGATAACCCTGGAGCCTTGATCTCTTTGGTCGTGTTGAAAGAAGATAATTACCCGGAATGGGCAACATAATTGAAGAACTCGCTTCAAGCAAAACAGAAGCTCGGTTTCATCGATGGCTCTGTCCCCAAACCAGCTGCTGATCCCGAACTGAGTATGTGGCATGCCGTAAACTCAATGATAGTTGGTTGGATTCGGACTTCTATATACCTGATATATCATGGTTTTTACCCATTTTTAACCATGATATAAGTCTTTTTATTGAGTCTTATAAGTGTTTTTAGAGTCTTTGAGAATCTTTTCAGGATTTAGACGCAATTGGAGCTAGTTTGGACTTATCAAAGCTTCTGAGGCAATTCGGAGCTGAAGCAGTCCGGAGACTAAAGCCTAGTATCGATCGACACCCATGCAGTGTCGATCGACACCATCATCCGGAAGAAACAAACCTGAAAATCCTAGTATCGATCGATACCATTTATGGTGTAGGTCGATACCGATAGTCAGAACGCACATTCTTCAGAAGACCCGAAAAGAATCAGAAGATTTCCTTATTTTTGCAATGAACTCCAAAGCGTGTTTTAGATATAAAATTAGGTTTTTCAGCCTCTTGAAGGCAGACATTGATTCTGGGAGATAGAGTATTCTTGCAATTGATTCTGGGAGATAGAGTATTTTACTTTATGATATCTATTTTATTCATGATGTTTGTTTCATTCACCATGTCTGAGTAGATTCCTTGTTAGGTTTAGAGTTATTCAAGGGTATTTGATGAATTGTTAAATTAGATAAATTGTTCGGAAAATCTATAGAGTTCTTCACCTAGACTTGAGATTAACACATATTCTAGCTTCGCGAACTAGAATCTGATATTAGGTTGATTAATTGACACGAAAGTGTGATTAGTTTCCTGAACTAGTGTTTGGTGAGCAAAAGACCTACTCGCAAAGAAATTTGGTTTAGGATTTTGTAAAAAATTGAACTTGATCGTTAATGCTTGTTTGAATTTATAGAATTTGCAAAGAAATTTGGAATTCTAGGTTTATACATAGATAGTCTTCGCAACGACAGTGGCTTTACTTTACATCTGTGTTTCAAGTTCAAGAGCGGTGCTTATTTTATTCCTGACATTTTATTTGATTGACAATTCTGATTTCCCTGCGAATTTCCCTAAGCCTAGCGTTTTCCTCACTGATCTTACTACTTGATTTTAATTGTTTTGTTATTTTTGATTACATTTATTTTGCTTGGCTTAATTCACTTTCTGGAATTTATTGAGTGAAAATCTTGAGTCTTTGTGGTTCGACCCCTAGAACACTACACCTACTGCTTAGATACTTTAGGGTATTATATTTGAGCATATCAAATTTTGGCTCCGTTGCCGGGGACTCTAATTTTTCCATTAGATTTTTGTTTAGAATTTTGTCTAAGTTGTCGAGCATCGATCGACACCCTTCTGGTATCTATCGATACTCGTCTTTATTTCTTTTACTTACGCTTTTTAATTTTTGTGTTTCAGGTGTATGCAACATCGTGAGACCAGAAGAAGCAAGAACAAGCAGTTGACCAATCTATCTAACAAAGAGCTAGCTGATTTAGAGCGCACGATCACAAAAAGCAAAAGAAACAAGCAGAGATGAACAATCCGATTGTGCTCGCTCGTGATGAAGCTGGGGTTTCGAGGGATCAGGAAGGTCACCTGTGTGACGAGCAAGGACATAGGCTTGATGCAGAAGGAAACGTTGATGTCCCTGCACAGGTATCTAATGAGGTTATCCCACCAGCTGTGCGTGGGAATGTTGGGAATGCTCTGGTTAATCGCGCCAAAATGCTTGGGGAATACAACAGACCGGACCAGTTCTATGCCAATTGGTATGCGATACGTATTCCCACTTTTCAGAAGAACGACTTTGAGCTGAAGCCTGCATACTACACTCTTGTAGGCCAGCACCCTTTTCATGGTCTTTCTCACGAGCATCCCATGAAGCTGCAAGCAATGAGAATTTCAACACGAGGTATCTTGAAGATGCTTACATACTTATTGAGAACTTGGCATCTAGCAACAGCACCAAGAATGCCGACTACAAGCGGAAGAAGCAGAATGGGAACACCGACGGACAGCAGATTGCTGAGGTACATGCAAAGCTGGATTCGGTTCACAATTTGTTGATGGGCAAGCAGTAGAAGGCAGTGCATTTTGCTAAAGAAGTCGAGAACATAGATGAAGGTGAAGCAGAGGATGTTAACTACATTGGTGGCAATGGATTTCAGAATTCGTCGTACAACCGCGATTTCACCAACAACTCTCAGAGAGGAGGGTTAAAGTCTGACTTTAAGTCCACGAATTTCGGAGCAAGCTCTTTTGCGCAGAAACCATTCCAGAACAGTGGGTACACTCGCACCTATAGAAATTCGTCTTAGCAGACAACACCTCCCAAGACTTAGGAAAGCAAAATTGAATCCATGCTTGAGCAGATTCTTGAGGGGCAACAGAAAATGACTGTCGATTTCAATGGGAAGATGGATGCCTTGTACACTGATCTGAATGGAAAAATCGAAGCTTTTAACATTCATCAGAAGAAGCTGGAAACTCAAGTTGCCCAGACTGCAGAAACAGTTAAGAGACAAGATGGTTTCCTTCCAGGAAAAACGGTGAATCCAAGGGAACACGTTCACGCTATTACCTTAAGAAGTGGAAGAGAGGTCATTCAAGGGGTGAAGAAAACCTACTCTCCGAAGCAGCTCGTCGATCTTGCTGGAGACGACGACGATGAGATCCCTGGAATTACCCCAGTATCGGTCGACACTCACCCAGTGTCAGTCGATACCAATCTACATTGATCGACACCCGTTCAACGTTCTGTAGAGCCAGTTGCAAAACCACAAGTATCGATCGACACTCATCCAGTATTGATCGATACCAGTCCCGACAGCGAGAGGAAGCAGTCCACAGGAAACATTGAGAGAGTCTACGTGCCTAAGATACCTTTCCCTTGACCCCCTGCCAAGACTAAGAAAGAAATAGAAGAAGCCATATGCAAAGCAATGCTAGAAAAGTTGGTTGTTGAACTCCCGTTCGTCGACGCTATCATGGCTTCACCAGCTTTCAAAAGGTATATCAAGCGGATGGTGTCAAGTAATGTGAATCTTGAGGAAGGAGTACTGAGAATCACCCACGAGTGCAGTGCAATTCTTCTCAACAAGATCCTAGAAAAACTACCAGACCCTGGAAGTTTTGTATTGGATTGCACAATCTTCACTGAAAGATTCAAACGCTCCCTCTGCGATCTTGTTCCAGTGTAAACCTCATGCCATACTCGATAGCTAAGAGATTGGGGATGACAGACTTCACACCTACTAGGATCTCCTTGATTCTTGCTGACCGCTTAGTCCGATTTCCCGAAGGATTACTCGAGGACGTTCCAATTACGATCGAAGACTGCTTAGTTCCAACTGAATTTATAGTCCTAGAGTACGATGAGGAACCAAGAGATCCACTGATCTTGGGCAGACCTTTTCTAGCCACAGCAGGCGCCCTGATCGACTGCAAGAATGGGAGAATATCCCTTAACATTGATGATCTGATGATGACATTCAACATGAAAAAGATGATGAAAAAGCCAACAATAGATGGGCAGACATTCTTCATCGATACCTTCAGTGATATATCAGACGAGTACTTCATGCGGCTACACCCTGAGAACCCGTTGGAGATAACACTAGTTTGTTAGGCTGAAACAGAGATAGATTCCAGTAAGGTTGCTACTGGGTACGCCACGGTTCTTGACAATAGTGCTGAAGCATCGATCGATACCACCGAAAGCATCGATCGGCACCAGCTATTTCGACCCGAGGAGCTGGCTGTCTCTCGTGCCAGATCTGATTCGTTCGGCGATTGGAGTGAGGAGAGAGCTCTTACACTCGATCTTAAACCACTTCCCGCCAATCTGAGGTATGTTTTTCTTGGCCCTAACGCCACATATCCTGTGATTGTTACTTCTTTAAACAACGCAGAGGTCGCTTTACTGCTGAGCAAGCTGCACAAGTGTCGCAAAGCTCTTGGCTATTCTCTTGATGACATTTCAGGTATATCACCAATTCTTTGCATGCATCGGATCCATCTGGAGGATGAGTCGAAAGCTTCAATCGAACATCAGAGGAGGCTTAACCCGAATATAAAGGAAGTGGTGAAGAAAGAAATCATGAAACTTCTGGAAGCAGGAATCATCTATGCCATCTCTGACAACAGTTGGGTCAGTCCAGTTCATGTTTTCCCTAAGAAATGAGGATTCACTGTGGTAAAGAATGAGAAACATGAGCTGATTCTGACAAGAACGATCACTGGGCACCGTATTGATTACAGGAAGTTGAATGCTGCTACAAGGAAAGATCATTTCCCATTACCATTCATCGATCAAATGCTGGAAAGGTTGGCAAGTCACCCATACTACTGCTTCCTGGATGGATACTCAGGCTTTTTCCAGATCCTGATACATCCAGATGACGACGTTCACTTGTCCCTACGGCACGTTCGCTTACAGGAGAATGCCATTTGGGTTGTGTAACGCTCCACCCACCTTCCTGATATGTATGATGTCAATTTTCTTAGATATGATCGAGGAGTTCATGGAGGTGTTTATGGATGACATTTCAGTTTATGGGTCTTCATTTAAGGGCTGCCTAGACAACTTATGCAAGGTACTTCAGCGCTGCGAACAGAAACATCTAGTTCTGAACTGGGAGAAGTGTCACTTTATGGTTCAAGAAGGCATTGTTTTAGGACACAAGGTTTCAAAGGCTGGGATCGAAGTTGATAGAGCCAAGATTCAGGTTATGACAAGCCTCCTACCACCGACATCTGTGAAAGACATTCGGTGTTTCCCTGATCACGCCGGATTCTATCGCAGATTCATTCAGGACTTCTCCAAGTTAGCTCGTCCACTTACTGCTCTTCTCTGTAAGGATGTCACCTTTGATTTTACACCAGAGTGTCTAGTCGCGTTCGAACAGATCAAGAAGGCATTAGTTACTGCTCCTATTGTTCAGCCGCCAGATTGGAACCTCCCCTTTGAGATCATGTGCGACACAACTCTGCTGCGACTCTGCCAGTGCAAACCGCAAGCATTGATCGACACCCCAGAAGCATCGATCGACACCCTCACGAGATCTTGCAATCTCCCCGTGTCCAAAATGTCAGCATCGATCGACACTCCTTCAGTGTCGGTCGATACCAGCTTTCTTCCAGTGCTGTTTTGACTACATATCACTCTTCTGCTGAGGAATCTTTGGCTGTCACTACTCCTACTGAGCCTTGGTATGCTGACATAGCTAATTATCTTGCTGTAGATTACGAACCAAAGCATCTCAAAAAGTATGCTAAGAAGAAATTTATGCGAGATGTCAGACGTTTCTTTTGGGATTAACCATACCTGTACAAATGTATCGCTGAGACTGAGGTGCCGGAAGTTCTGTATCACTGCCATTGATTTGAGTATGTTGGACACTTCGCCACATTCAAAACAGTTTCTAAGGTTTTGCAAGCTGGTTTCTAGTGGCCTAACTGTTCAAGGATGCTCACGCTTTTATCTCACATTGCGATGTGCGTCAGAGAAGAGGGAAGATCAGCAAGCGACATGAGATGCCACATAACTTCATCCTTGAAGTAGAAGTTTTCGATTGCTGGGGCATTGATTTTATGGGACCGTTCCCTCCGTCGCGACAGAACAAGTTCATCTTGGTCGCCGTCGATTACGTCTCCAAATGGGTGGAAGCGATTGCTAGTCCTACCAACGACTCTTCCGTCGTTCTGAAACTGTTCAAGACCATTATCTTCCCTCGATTTGGAGTACCTCGAGTTGTTATAAATGATGGTGGCACTCACTTTATCAACAAGATCTTCGAAAAGCTGCTGAGAAAGTACGGCGTGCATCACCGCGTCGCCACACCTTATCACCCCCAGACCAGCGGACAAGTCGAGGTCTCCAACAAACAGATGAAGGAGATTTTGGAGAAGACAGTTGGCGCAACACGGAAAGATTGGGCAGTGAAGCTCGACGACGCTCTTTGGGCTTACCGGACCGCGTTGAAGACACCTCTCGGCACCATGCCACTCCATTTTCTGTACATGAAGGCATGTCATCTTCCAGTTGAAATCTAGCACAAAGCAGCCTGGGCTACCAAATTGATGAATTTCGACATCAAGACTGCTGCTCAAAGGCGATTGGTTCAACTAAATGAGGTTGATGAAATCAGACACCTCGCCTATGAGAACTCCAAGCTATACAAGGAAAAGTCTAAAGCCTATCACGATAAGAAGATCCTCTCTCGCCACTTTGAACCGAATGACCAGGTACTTCTGTACAACTCTCATTTATAGTTATTTCCTGGGAAATTGCGTTTTCGTTGGTCAGGTCCTTTCACAATCAAAGAAGTCCATCCACACGGTGCAGTAGTGTTGGTGAATGCTGAGGGAAAAGAATTCACTGTCAATAGACAGCGGGTGAAACACTATTGGGCGAAAGCAACTATTTTAGATGGCCACATATTGCCTCTGGCTAAACCATTAGCTACCTGAAAGATTCCAATGTCAAGCTAAGGACATTAAACAAGCGCTTGGTGGGAGACAACCCACTGGTGAGTCTGACATAAGTTTTTCCTTTCATTTTTGTTTTTGTTTTTGTCTTGTGTCTTCACGTGAACCAGGTTCAGACGACAAGCATCGATCAACACCAGGTAGTATCGATCGATACCGAGACCATAGAAAAACTTTGCTATCATGACGCGAGCATCGATCGATACCACTTACGGTATCGGTCGATACCCAGCATCCAGGTAAGTTTTTCTATAAAACCCTCGGGTTTTCTTCTTCACTCCTTTAATCCTTCATCGAGCGACGCCGCCATTTGTTCCGATTCTTTCTTTGTTTCTTAACCGTTTTGCTCAAATTTAAATCCTATTCCACTCGGATTTTTGCCCTCATTATCATCCTACCATTCACTCTTTCGATCTGTAAGGTAATGAACTCGAAATCTTAACTCTTGGACTCGATTGACATGTTTGGAATATTGTGATTTCTGTTTCCTCTGTTTTGCCTTTCTGCACTGTCTCCTTTCGTGATTAGCTTTAGGGGAACGCGACAACCATAGATAGGGATGAATTAGCTTGAGCAATTCGTTAGTGTGTTGTGATTATGGAATTGGAATACGATGCATCTGTCGATATCTGTTGAGTTACTCTGCTATTATGCGATATCTGTATGACGTTGTAGTAATTTGGTATTGGCCTTGTTTTACTTTACAGATGGCTCCCCGTAAGAAAGCACGACACTCGGAAGCATCTGGCTCTAATCCTCCACGCCGTGAGTTTAGTCTCCAGGACGAGGTGGAAGATTTCTGTGGATCATTCTGGCATGCCGGCGTCGTGACAGCTGTTATGACCAGAGATCGGTACCGAGTTCTAAAGGGAGGTTTCACAGAAAACACGGGTCCTCAGAGCACCACACCGCTCACCATCTCCCTCTGCCCCTGTTGTTGCTGCTAGGCCTCCCTGGCCCAAGCTGGAAGGGAAGAGGATTATCTCGAGGCGTGATTGGGCAGGTTTGCCCAAAGAGGAGATCGAGAGTGACGCTTGCATATATAGGCCTATCACCGAGGAGTGGGACGACTATGACACGTTGTTCTACAACAAGTGGCTGCGTGTTGCTGTGGTCCCTACGCGCTTCATCGATCCTCACACCATGCGCCATCTGGGTATCGACGTGGATCTCTCCACCATGCTCGATACGATCGGTTTGGGGACATTATACTTGCGGCAGTACGATCTTTATCCCGACCTTGTTCGCTAGTTCCTTACTATAGCATGAGTCTACTACAGGGACGAGGTCCACCGCGATGCTTTGGAGGGCACTCTAACCTTCCTGATTCGAAGGATCGCTAAAGGCTGGCAATCCCTGACCTCTGCGACATCTACGGTTTCAAGCGCGATCTCTGGTAGGTAGCTCTGTCTCCCCAATTTTATGATGCGCAGGTCTTTTGGAGACACATCGGTCTAGAAGCATATCACTCCAAGACTACGACGCAGATGGACATTCGCCACCCCACTCTTTGTTGCATCGTCCGTATTCTGAGCAACACTCTCCTTTGAAAGATGGAGCCGAACAAGTCGAGGATATCGGAGCTGATCCTACTATACAAGGCTTTCGGTGACCTCATCCCTGAGGATATATATGAGTGTCCCGAGTTGAACCTCGCGGTCAACATGGGCGCCATCTTTGAGCACCACCTGGTCTCTCTGAAGACCAAGCCATTCTCTGGACGCAACTACTCCTCAGCGCAGAAGACCGAGTTGGTTGGCAGCCTCCTCACTCCCATCTTCTAGCATTTCGGCATCTCCACTTTAGAGTGCTCGATTGTCACCGCTCGCTCTCTCATGGATGAGCAGCATATGCAGCACATACGTTGGCTGAAGCCAACCCGCCGTTGGTGTCTCCCTACAACCGACAGTGAGCTCTTTGTGTACCTGCCCAACCGAGCTCTGACCATCATTGCAGGCGATGTTTCCAAGCTGTGATTCGATCCAGATCCCAGCTTGCTTTCGGTTGCTCTGGCTACACGTGTACGTGCTCCTCCACGCCTCCCATCTACTCTGACCGATGCTGATGCAACACCCGCAGCTAACTTTGCTGGAAGTCAGCCCCGCCATTCATAGCGCCACCAGAGATCCGCTCTTGCCTCTTCATTTCCTCCACCACCGGATCTGCCGATGGAGACCGCCTCCTTTCAGCGGTACGTCGTGGAGAGCTTACAGAGCATCTGGGCCACTGTTTCTCGTTGCCGCTGCATGTCATCTACGGATGCCCACTCCTCCACACCCGTCCCTTCATCCCGCTACGCTGTGTCCGACACTGATGACTCTGATGATTAGACTCTGTTTCTTGGGTTTCACGATTTCCTTTTCCTTGTTCTTTTTCTTTTATTTGTCTTTCATTTTGAACTTTTAGATCTCATTGTCAGTACTCATTTAACTTGTGGCTATCTTATGATTATGTTCTTTCTAACTTGTGCTCTAGTGATCTAACAGTGCTTCATCTAACATTTGGCTCTCTGGACACGATTTTGGGCATCAGTCTCACGAAAAAAGGACCTTAGTATCGATCGATACGTTTCTGGTAGCTGTCGATACTCATCAAGCATCGGTCGATACTGGTTGACATCGATCGATACTGGTTGACATCGATCGATACTGGTTAACATCGATCGATACTGGTTAACATCGATCGATACCCAAACTAACATACGGTACCTTTGCAAAACCCTTCAACCATTATGTTGAAGGAAGGAGGAATTCAAGCAAGCCCTGAAGACGCGATATTCAGAGAGGAGGAACGAGTGATGCCGTGGAACGTCACACCGTATTGCTTCGCGGGTGGACAAGATGGCCATTATCCGAGAATGTGCCCTTATGTTCAAGATTACCGTCCGTATGCACGTCCATACATTGTGTGTTGCAAGTGTAAAGAAGAAGGCCATTACGCGCAAGCTTGTCCAAAGAGGAACGCAGCTGATCCCGGTCCATCAAACCCAAACTTAAGTCAGATCCTTTTAATGGAGAAGAAGTTGGAGAAGGGGATGAAGAAGAGAAACCCTAGAGTGTAGTTAGGTTAACCCTTAAACCGTGCAGGCTAGTTAAGCCACCGAAAAGGTAAGTAATGGGTGCTAACTCTATCTTTGTAGATTCGCTGTAATTAGAGTGTGTGTGAGAATAAGTGTGTGCGGTGATAATTCGCGTTGTACATAGAGTTGTACGAGAACTAATGAGTGCTGAGACTCACATGTACATATGTTTGGCAATAAACGAAGTTTTATCGAGTGGAAGATAACTTTGTGTGTGCTAGCATAGTGTTTAGATGTGTTGTGTTTTAGGTGCGGAGCGATGTGCGTGTGTACTCAAACAGGTAAAAATCCAACGTAGAAGAACTAAGGGGGTAAAGTAACAAAGAAGAACGACGACAAGCAAATAAAGAGGATCAACATAGGAGAATCAGAATCGGCAACAACTTGGAAGAAACTAAGTCTCGGACAAGAAGAAGAGGTTAAGAGTAAAGAATGTGATAGAAGCTCGGAAAGTTTAGGGAATTACCGAAAAATAAGGAATTAGATCTTGGGAATTAAAGAACAAAAATATCGAGAAAGAATAGAGAAATGTTTGAATTCAAGTGAAAGTGAATTTGGGTTTACACGGAGGAGATAAAGGAGACGACGTGTAAAATCCAAAGGAACAATCCTTGAACTTCAAACACGAGAAGGTGAAAGGAACAACAGGAAAAGAAGAAAGCGAGCAAGAGAAGACGAGGAATGGACAAGTAAGAAGACGACAACGTGAAGAAAAGAAAAAGGCTGAAGACAAAGGAAGAACGTAAGGAAAACTTAGAAGAAAGAACAAAAGGAGAAGAAGCCATTCAGAAGAATAGGAGTCAACTACACACCTTTCGGAATTCGAGGACGAATTCTAATAAGGGAGGGGGGAGAATGTAATAACCCGTACCAAGATTAGCGGTACGTGCGTACGCGGTACGTAAGTGGAATAGATTCGTTCAGACAAAACTTAGAGAACGAAGAA
Source organism: Crucihimalaya himalaica (assembly GCA_004349715.1). Taxonomy (NCBI): domain Eukaryota; kingdom Viridiplantae; phylum Streptophyta; class Magnoliopsida; order Brassicales; family Brassicaceae; genus Crucihimalaya; species Crucihimalaya himalaica. The sequence goes on from SMJT01000043.1 coordinate 951,585, forward strand.
TGTGACTCGACATAAAGTCTTTAAAGACTAAAAGAAGAGGAATCATCAAAAGGAAAAGGAAAAAGAACGGCAAAAATCTGTGAGATCACTTCGGAGTCACGGACCACGTTCGTAGCACCGTGGGAGGCAACGGTCACGTGAAGATAGCGTACGAAGATCAGCGTGGTTATTCATGTGACAAAAGGAAGCTAAACATGAGCAACGTGCGACACCACACAGAATTGTCGAGGAGGAATCACGGGATGGTCGTGTACACCTGAGTCCGCCGGAACAGTCCCGACCACCGCCGGATGTTCGCCGGAGAAGTCGCCAGAATTCGCCGGACGTTGTCGAAAATTCTCCGGAAGCCATCGGAAGAAGAAAGTCATCGCCGGAACAGTAGCACCACCACCGGAGCCGTAGATGCATCGCCAGAACAGTAGATTGGATGCCGGAAAAGTAGCTTGGACCAAGAGGAGAAGGACACGTGTCACCGGAGCATCGCCGGAAAATTGCGTCATCGCCGGGAAATTGCGTCATCGCCGGAAAATTGCGTCATCGCTGGAAAACACCTTCTAGAACCTCCGGCCGCCACTTGTCGACGCCGGAGGACACTTTTCACCACCGTGGACACTTGTCACTGGAGAGCGCCACTTGTCACCGGAGAACGCCACCTTTCACCGGAAGACGACACTTGTCACCACCGGACCGCCATGTGTCGCCGCGCCCCGGACACATGTCCCCGCGCATGTACCATCTCCTTGCCTATATAAAGAGGAGAAGATAACTCATTTTCTTCACACCAAACACTTCACTCACTTACAAAGAGAAGAGAAGAGAGCTTAAGGCTAACCCACGTCCGATCGAGGAAATCCTAGTCCGCGTGATGATCCGTCCGAGGAAAAGTTACGTTCGTGTGAAAGATTCTTGAAGGAGAGTTTAGTTCGTGAGGAAGACATCCGAGAAAGAGAGAGTTGTCTGTGAGAAGAGTGATCCGAGAGAAGCAAGTCCGTTCGGGTGATCCGTGCCGATCCGAACGACGAAAACCGACAATCCAAGAAATATTGTCGAGTGATCCGAGTAATGTCCAAGAGCTAGAGACCATCATCCAGAGGTTGATCGAAGAGGAGTTAGGAGCCGTTCGTGTGTTCGTTCGTGAGTTCGTTCGAGGAAGTTCGTTGTAACGGTTCAAGACCTCGGTTCGTTGGAAAGAGGTCAAAGTCGAAAGGAGGTTCGACGGAGTACACACAACACGCACATCAGCCGCCTAAATCACTATGAGTTCTCGAAGCATGTATTAGTGGTACATGGTAGTTGGTAGTTAGATTTAATTATAGTATTTGATTGCATGCATGCTTGATTGATTGCTTGAGTAGTTTAGTAGTAGTTTGCATGATAGTAGTAGTTTGTATGTTAGAGTAGTTGTTTGCATGTTTAATTACATGTTATTGTTTGTTTGTGTGTGAGTGTGTATGCATGTTGATGCATAGTTGTTTAAATTCATGAGGAATCTAATTAGGTTGGAGAGTCATAGTTTTAGGTTAGAGAGTCTAATTAGATTAGAGAGTCGCAGTTTTAGGTTAGAGAGTCTATATTAGGTTAGAGAGTCAAAGTTTAGGTTAGCGATTAGCGCTTAGGAGTTGTTAAGCCATAGGTTAGTGTAGTTGCGACTAGTGTGAGTCGTGTACCAAGCAATGGAACGCTTGAAGGGCTTAACAACGTGTGTGTAAAGTGTGTAGCTTGGGTCAAGTAGACCGTAAGCCGTAGTGCCAAGAATTGGAACGCTTGAAGGGCTTAATGTCGTGTGGTGACGCGATTACGGTCAAGTAGATCGTAAGTCGTGGTGCCAAGCAATGGAACGCTTGAAGGGCTGTAGAGCCGTGGCTACGGTTAAAGAGAACCGTAGTGTGTTAAGCGTTGGAGCGCTTGGGTCTATAGGACCAGTGACCTAGATTAGAGATCTAGTGTGGCTACGGTTAGTGAGAACTGTAGCGATGTGAATGCGTTGGAGCGCATTAGTGTGTGAGAGAGCGTTGAGGCTTAGAATCCTCTACGGGTCATGTGAACGCCATAGGTAGGGTAGCATGGAGCGTACCTGAAAGCGTATATGCGGTTACGGCTGGTATACTGCTCATTGAGGCAATCACGCGTGACTTCCTTGTAATGCCTGCGAAGCTAAAGGTCGGGTAGCGCCTGATGGCTCAAAAGATGGATCCCATCCTTGTAGACTGTGTGTCTAGGGATGAAGTGATTGTGATGTGTGATGAAGAAGGATACATTAAGGGCAGGGGAGCGGTGATGTGCGCGGCCATGGATCCAATGGTGACATAGGGATGATCCCTATAGATCGATGCTAGGCATCGTGAGATAATAGTGGGTAGCGCCCCTATTATGGTGTGTGGACGGATGTGACGACATCCGTAGTGTAGAAGAGGGAGCATCAGGCTGCCCTTTAGGTTAGGTTGTAGTGTAGTGTAGAAAAGGGAGCATCAGGCTGCCCTCTAGGATTAGGTAGAATGCAAGGAGCATCCTTAGGTTTAGAGTTATTGTTTAGGTTAGATGGGAGCATCAGGCTGCCCTTTAGGTTAGAGTCTTAGTAGAGTCTAGGTTAGAGTCTAGGTTAGAGTCTAGGTTAGTTAGTGAGTGTGTGTGTGTGTTGTGGTGAAGTCTTAGACTTCCCGCCCCACTTGAGTGAATGTGAGCGAGTCTTTGTGTGTGTAGAGTAGTAGAGTCTTTGTGTGTTTACTTGCTTGCATTGCTTGTTTGTGTAGTGTAGTTGGGGTGGGGTTTGGGGTAGACTAACGTTGTTTTCTGCAGGGCCAGTTCCACTAAATAACATAGCACTAGGTTATTTATTTTTCAGGAACTCTTAGGATACACCTTAGTTGGAGTGTTGGGACATTATGCCACTTGGTGTAGATTTGTAGAGTAGTGTGTAAAGTAGGATATGTTTTTCAGCATGTATTGTGTGTTTGGGCCCATGAACGTTTTTGTTGTGTGTTAGGAATAAAATGAGATTTTTCTTTTAAAATGGGGATGTTGTTATGATATATGGTTTAGTCCGAACCATCATAACTCGCTTACTCGGTAGAGGGTTGGCAAGCCTAATATCGAGTAAGAGAGGGACGGTACCAAGGATGGTTTGACTAGGGACGCTTGCTTTGTGCGAGAACCTCGGTCGAACTATTCAAAGTACTTGTCAAACTATTTTACTTGTAATGATCCGAGCCTTAGGTTAGTTTAGGTCTAGGTTTAGGATGGTTCCGGGTCGTTACAGACTAGCTGACTAGAAGACACCCATGTCTCCGGAAAATTTCTTCTAAATCCTGAGCCAAAATATACACTTCATTCCTGAGGTTAATGTTTACAGAACTTGATTCATCATTCATATCTGACAAAGGAACCCATGCACTTCAAAATTTTGTTATACCTCTCCCTTGACACACGATGATACATAAAATGCGTAAAAGATGAGATGATTTCGTTGAGTAGAGGGCTAGTAACACTTTCTGTGATCCCATTGTTCTACTTGGATAAGGAATGATCACACAAAGGTTTGAAGCGAGGGGTAGGAATATTTCCTGAGATCCCGTTGTTCGCTGCTATGCTCAAATATAATACCCTAAGAGTACCTAAGCAGTAGCTGCAGTATATTAGGGGTCGAACCACAAAGACTCAAGAAATCACTCAATAGATTATAGAATATGAATTAAGCTAAGCGAAATACATGTAATTAAAAACAGCAATAGTAAACGATTAAAGACGGGTTGTAAAATCAATGGAGGAAAGCGCTAAGCCTAGGGAAATTCTTCGGTAAATAAGAATTGCAGGTCAAATAGAATGTCAGGAGGATATTAAGCATTGTTCTTGAACTTGAAATACAAATGTAAAATCAACCAACCGTCGCTGCGAATATTATCTATGTCTAAACCTAGAATTCCAAATTTCTTTGCAAATCCTATGAATTCAAACAAGCATTAATGATCAGGTTCAATTGTTCACAAAATCCTAAACCAAATTTCTTTGCGAATAGGTCTTTTGCTCATCTAACACTAGTTCAAGCAATCAATCACACTTTCGTGCCAATCAAACAACCTAAGATCAGATTCTAGGTCATGAAGCTAGAATAAGGAGTAATCACAAGTCTAGATGAAGAACTCTATTGATTTCACCTATCAATTCAGATCAACCTAACAATTCATCAAACACCTTTGAATAACCCTAAACCTAACAAGGAATCTACTCAGATATGATCAATGAAACAGAAATCATAATTGAATAGAATTGCATAGAATAAATCAAGAGTAAACAAGGGTTCAGAATTGTCTCCCACAAAAACCCGGAACCAATCTCTCAAAGTATTCAGAATAATGATGATAGCTCTCCCTCAAATTGGCTAAAAACCCTAAATATAATGCTAAAACACGTTCTGGGCTTAATTGTTAATAATAGAATCTTCTGGGCCAAGTTGCAGACTCTTCAGACTCGTAAAATCACGTGTTTTCCTTTCCTGCAGTCGGTGTCGATCGATACCGGGTCGGTGTCGGTCGATACCAGGACTCTGTGCTCGCCAGACTTGACTGTCTTCACGAAAACTAGCATAACTTTTGATCGCACCGTTAGAATGGCCTCAAACCACTTCCAAATGAAAGCTAATCTATTGATCTGTCTTTTATCCAAATTTGAGCTCAATCCAACCGTGGGAAATCATTCAACAAACGCCAAAAATCTACAGAATACTCCAAAAGCTCCAATTAAGCTCCAAACGTGCTAAAACCTGAAAAGACTCAAAAAGACTACAAAAACACTAGAAGGACTCTGAAAAAAAGACGTATATCATGGCTAAAAACGGGTAAAAACCATGATATATCAACTCTCCTAGACTTAGCCTTTGCTTGCCCTCAAGTAAACACAAAACCCAACCAGAGGATGAGGTTTGAAAACACGGAGACTCACCTGTTCTTGAAACATTGCAATGACCCTTTTCCCAAGCTTTCCAGATGTTACCTAATCAGTTTCAGATCTAACCACCATGTACTTCTCCGTAGACAATCACAACTTCCTAGACTACACACATTATTTCACAACATCATCCAACCAAACCTTCATCGCTAGTTTTATCGCTGTAATCAATGTTCAAGAACCTTCTAGATTCTTTCCCATACAATATCTTGACAAAAAACCACTCAAATTACATACTTTTAGTATTGTTTTCCTCTTTATTTTATTTATTTATTAATTTTTTTTTTCACATATACAAATCAAGGTGTGAGACGCGAGTATTGATGGTGTCTGCCACCGAATCCCCGGTTCTCCCCTCTCAATGTATCAAAGGCTTTAGACGAATAATGGGGTCCCGGGAAATGTTCCTACCCCTCGCTTCCAACCTTTGTGTGATCATTCCTTATCCAAGTAGAGTAATGGGATCACTGGAAATTTTCCTAGCCCTCTACTCGGCGGAAATCATCTCATCTTTAATGCATCTTATTTACCAACATGTGTCAAGGGAGAGGTATACCATTATTTTCAAACACATGGGTTCCTTTGTCAGATATGAATGATGAATCAAGCTCTATAAACACTAATCATAATGATGAAGTGCAAATATTTGGCTCAGGCTTTGGAAGGACTCTGCTGGAGACATGGGTATCTTCTAGTTAATTGGTCAGTCTTTGGATTTTTCATTAGTCGATCTAGAACTGATTTTGTAACACATGTCACTCAAAAGCAAGGCCAGAACAGTTAATTCAAGAAAAAGATCATAATCTCCAACAGGTTTTGACTCAAAAACGACTAACTCTAAGAAAAACAAACACAATGTCAGCGACTACCTCCCCCAGACTTAAACAACACTATCCTCAGTGTTATCTAGTCTAGAGTTGGCAAAAGAAATCAAAGAAACAGACTGCGAATGAAACACAAAGAAGTTACCGTTCGAGTGATGGTTAGTATCGACCGATACAGCCTGGTATCGAGCAACACCAGGTGTTTGTCAACAGGGGCTCCTTTTCCATGGATGTAGTATCGATCGACACTGACTGGTGTCCATCGATACTGCTCGTCTGGACATGTTTTTCGTGCAGACTCAAGACAAAAAATCAGAAATAAAATTGAAATTAAAACTTATATACAGACTCACCAGTGGGTTGCCTCCCACTAAGCGCTTGTTTAATGTCATTAGCTTGACCGTGTCGGGGCTCAGGCGTCGGGTGGTTCGCAGAGAGACAGTGAATGCATCTGTGACAAACGTCTCATCCAAGGTGGTGTGTAAGCATTAACTGCATGTGGTCTACCAAGGAAGTAAGGAACAACATCAGGGCGGGACGGAAGATTGGGTGGGATACTTTGTTTTCCTGCACAGTCATCAAAAGAAACAACAAGCGCTCGACGATAATCCCGCGACTTTCTTAAGTGTGAAGTAGATGGAAACATATGATTGATGACATTAGGTGGTTTGGAATTGGAAAAAGAAGGTGCGTACCTTTGCTTTCTTCGAGGTGTCTGGTGTGTGAGAGGTGGAAGTTTTTGCTTAAAATCAGCTGGCGGGCATAATGCTGCGTCGACCGACGCAATGTCTGAAACTCGAATTTCACCACTTTTTCTGTAGTTTAGCTCTGCAATCCTTGCCTATAATGTAAAGACATCATTTTCCAGCAGTCTGGCATTAATTGGAGCCTCTTCCTCGAGCATAGTAGTATTGAAAAGACACTCCTCACTCCAATCCTTAAGTACATCACTTTTTTCAGAGCTCTTAATCAAATCTTCTTGAACAACCAGCTTGCTCATTTGCTCAGTATCATCCAACACCTTGACATACCCAGCAGTAATATCTTCTGAAAGCTCTGTGTTTGGGTCCTCATCAATGGAAATCTCTACAGAAAAGGTCTGTGCATCAATGGTAGATCTCCTCCTCAGCTTGTCCATGTTAAAACTCATGACTTCATCACCCAAATCAAGCTCTATTTGTCCTTTTCTCACATCAACGATGGCACCAGCTGTTGCCAAAAATGATCTTCCCAAAATAAGAGGATCCTGAGGTTCTTCAACATAGAAGGTCGAGGAAAAGGTATCTTGGGCATCTATGTCATCACTGGGTTGGTGTCGGTCGATACTCGGTTGGTGTCGGTCGATACTCGGTTGGTGTCGGGCGATACTCGGTTGGTGTCGGTCGATACTCGGTTGGTGTCAGTCGATACTCGGTTGGTGTCGGTCGACACTGACGTATTAGGTTCAAAATCACCTCCTGTGGTGATTGCATTGATGTAGTCATGTTGTGATTGAACTATCCTTCCCTTTACAGTTGCTGAAGTCTGAGCTATTTGAGTGTCCAGCATCTTCTGATGAATATTGAGAGCCTCGATTTTCCCATTCAGATCTGTGTACATGGCGTCCATCTTCCCATTAAAATCCACTATCATCTTCTGTTATCCTTCAAGGATCTGTTCAAGCATGGATTCAACCTTGCTCTCCTGAGTCTTAGGCGGCGGAGTTTGGTAAGATGAACTCCCATAGGTGCGAGTGTAATCGCCGCTCTGCATCAGTTTCTGTAGATACTGATTTGTTCCAAAACCAACTGGTTTGTTGTTCTGCTGGAATTGAAATCTCTGATATTGAAAACCAGCACCACCAATGTAGTTAACGTCTTACACTTCATATTTTTCAAAATTCTTGACCTCATCAACAAAGTGTACAGCCTTCTTTGTCTTACACATCAGGAGATTGTGCACTGAATCCAGCTTGGCTTGAACCACAGCAATCTGCGATCCATCCAAATTCTCAGCCTGCTTCTTCCGCTCAAAGTCTTCATTCTTCATGCTATTGCTAGACGCCAAGTTCTCAATCAGCACATAAGCATCCTCGGGATATCTCGTGTTGAAATTACCATTGCTCGCGGCATCGAGAGCCATCTGATATCTCCAATCGATCCCTCTGAAAAAGATACCCAACAACTAAACTTGTGAGAAACCGTGGTGAGGACAATCTCTCTGATAAGACCGAAATCGAACCTAAGCAGCCTTGAATGCCCCAGTTGCTCCCTGAGAAAACTGGGAGATCTTGTTCCTGAGTTCCTCGGATCTCGCATCATCATAGAAATTGTTCAGGAATGCAGTCTTAGTCTCCTCCCAAGTAGTCAGAGAACCTGGAGGCAACTGCTTCAACCAGTAAACTGCATCTCCACCAAGAGAGTATGGGAAGAGCTTACAGAAAAGGAACTCATTGGGCACTCCATTGTACTTGATACTGGTGACCAAATCTTCGAACCTCTCGATATGATCCATGGGATGCTCATGAGAAAGACCATGAAAAGGGTGCTGGCCTACAAGAGTGTAGTATGCAGGCTTCAGCTCAAAGTCGTTTCTCTGAAAAGTGGGAATACGAATCGCATACCGATTGGCATAGAACTGGTCTGGTCTGTTGTACTCCCTAAGTGTTATGGCGCGATTAACCAGAGCATTCTCAACATTCCCACACACAACTGGTGGGATAACCTCATTAGCTACCAGTGCGGGGGCAACAACGTTTCCTTCTGCATCAAGCCTCTGTCCTTGCGCGTCACACAGGTGACCTTCCTGATCTCTCAAAATCCCAGCCTCATCACGAGCAAGCACAATCAAAATGTTCATCTCTGCTTGTTTCTTTTGCTTTCTGATCGTGCGCTCTAATTCAGCTAGCTCTTTGTTAGATAGATTGGTCAACTGCTTGTTCTTGCTTCATCTGGTCTCTCGATGTTGCATACACCTGAGACACAGAAATCAAATCGCGTAAGTGATGAAATTTAAACCGAGTATCGATCGATACCTGAAGGGTGTCGATCGATGCTCAACAACTTAGTCGAAATTCTAAACCGTAATCTAATGGTGAAATTAGAGTCCTCGGCAACAGTAGTATATTAGGGGTATTCTCAAATATAATACCATAAGAGTACCTAAGCAATAGCTGCAGTATATTAGGGGTCGAGCCAGAAAGACTCAAGAAATCACTCAATAGAATATAGAATATGAATTAAGCTAAGCGAAATACATGTAATTAAAAACAGCAATAGTAAACGATTAAAGACGGGTTGTAAAATCAATGGAGGAAAGCGCTAAGCCTAGGGAAATTCTCTGGTAAATAAGAATTGCAGGTCAAATAGAATGTCAGGAGGATATTAAGCACTGTTCTTGAACTTGAAACACAAATGTAAAATCAACTAACCGTCGCTGCGAAGATTATCTATGTATAAACCTAGAATTCCAAATTTCTTTGCAAATCCTATGAATTCAAACAAGCATTAATGATCAGGTTCAATTGTTCACAAAATCCTAAACCAAATTTCTTTGCGAATAGGTCTTTTGCTCATCTAACACTAGTTCAGGCAATCAATCACACTTTCGTGCCAATCAAACAACCTAAGATCAGATTCTAGGTCATGAAGCTAGAATAAGCAGTAATCACAAGTCTAGATGAAGAACTCTATTGACTTCTCCTATCAATTCAGATCAACCTAACAATTCATCAAACACCTTTGAATAACCCTAAACCTAACAAGGAATCTACTCAGATATGATCAATGAAACAGAAATCATAATTGAATAGAATTGCATAGAATAAATCAAGAGTAAACAAGGGTTCAGAATTGTCTCCCACAAAAACTTGGAACCAATCTCTCAAAGTATTCAAAATAATGATGATAGCTCTCCCTCAAATTGGCTAAAAACCCTAAATATAATGCTAAAACATGTTCTGGGCTTAATTGTTAATAATAGAATCTTCTGGGCCAAGTTGTAGACTCTTCAGGCTTGGAAAATCACGTGTTTCCCTTTCCTGCAGTCGGTGTCGATCGATACCGGGTTGGTGTCGTTCGATACCAGGACTCTGTGCTCGCCAGACTGGACTGTTTTCACGAAACCTGGCATAACTTTTGATCGCACCGTTAGAATGGCCTCAAACCACTTCCAAATGAAAACTAATCCATTGATCTGTCTTGTATCAAAATTTGAGCTCAATCCAACGGTGGGAAATCATTCAACGAATGCCAAAAAGCTCCAGAATACTTCAATTAAGCTTCAAACGTGCTAAAACTTGAAAAGACTCAAAAAGACTACAAAAACACTAGAAAGACTCTGAGAACAAGACGTATATCATGGCTAAAAACGGGTAAAAACCATGATATATCATTCGCCTAAGACTTTTGATACTTTGAGAGGGGAGAACCGGGGATTCGGTGGCACATACCATCAATCCAAAATCAAAAGCATAAAAAGAGATAAGTCTGGGGGAGAGGAAAACAATACCAAAGTATAAAATTTGGGTAGTTCCTTGGTCGTGATATCGCATGAGGAAGAATCTAGAAGGTTCTTGAACATCAGCAACAGTGATGAACGGGAATGAAGGATTTAGTATGTTGATGCTGTGAGAATATGTGTGGAATCTGGGAAGTTGCGAATGTCTACGGAGAAGTACATGGTGGTTAGATCCGAAGCTGATTAGGTGACTGACATCGGGGAGTTTAGAAAAACTGTCACTACAATGTTTCAAGAACAGGTGAGTCTCCGTGTTTTTCAAACCTCTCTCTCTAGTTTGGTTTTCTGTTTGCTTGAGGGTAAGCAAAGACTAAGTCTGGGGGAGTTGATATATCATGGTTTTTACCCATTTTTAACCATGATATAAGTCCTTTTATTGAGTCTTATAAGTGTTTTTAGAGTCTTTCAGAGTCTTTTCAGGATTTAGACGCAATTGGAGCTAGTTTGGACTTATCGAAGTTTCTGAGGCAATTCGGAGCTGAAGCAGTCCGGAGACTGAAGCCTAGTATCGATCGACACCCATGCAGTGTCGATCGACACCCATGCAGTGTCGATCGACACCATCATCCGGAAGAAACACAACTGAAAATCCTAGTATCGATCGATACCGATAGTCAGAACGCACATTCTTCAGAAGACCCGAAAAGAAACAGAAGATTTTCTTATTTTTGCAATGAACTCCAAAGCGTGTTTTAGATATAAAATTAGGTTTTTCAGCCTCTTGAAGGCAGACATTGATTCTGGGAGATGGAGTATTCTTGCAATTGAGTTTTGAGAGAAGAACCTTGAACCCTTTTTGTATTCTTACTCTATTTTACTTTATGATATCTATTTTATTCATGATGTTTGTTTCATTCACCATATATGAGTAGATTCCTTGTTAGGTTTAGGGTTATTCAAGGGTATTTGATGAATTGTTAAATTAGATAAATTGTTCGGAAAATCTATAGAGTTCTTCACCTAGACTTGAGATTAACACCTATTCTAGCCTCGCGAACTAGAATCTGATATTAGGTTGATTAATTGACACGAAAGTGTGATTAGTTTCCTGAACTAGTGTTTGGTGAGCAAAAGACCTACTCGCAAAGAAATTTGGTTTACGATTTTGTGAAAAATTGAACTTGATCGTTAATGCTTGTTTGAATTTATAGAATTTGCAAAGAAATTTGGAATTCTAGGTTTAGACATATATAGTCTTCGCAACGACAGTTGGTTTACTTTACATCTGTGTTTCAAGTTCAAGAGCGGTGCTTATTTTATTCTTGACATTTTATTTGATTGACAATTCTGATTTCCCTGCGAATTTTCCTAAGCCTAGCATTTTCCTCACTGATCTTACTACTTGATTTTAATTGTTTTGTTATTTTTGATTACATTTATTTTGCTTGCTTAATTCACATTCTGGAATTTATTGAGTGAAAATCTTGAGTCTTTGTGATTCGACCCCTAGAATATTACAGCTACTGCTTAGATACTTTAGGGTATTATATTTGAGCATATCAATACCCCAAGATTCGATCCACTGTCTCGTTCTTCTCCGAGGCTTAGACTCTATGAGAAAGCATCCGTGCTCGGTTTTCAGTGGGCAACGGAGTAAGGAAACAAGTTCTCAAAGATGAGATTTCTGCTTGTAAACAAAATGGACAATCTGTTCTAGAATACTATGGTCAATTGACTAAGCTATGGGAAGAACTGCAAAATTATTAAACCAGTCAGACAAGCATTGAAGCTGCACTAGTTCGCCAAAGAACGTGAAGATGACAAGATTCACCAATTTCTCTTCGGACTCGATCTTCCTCGCTTCACCAACATTCGATCCACAATCATCGGTGAAGATCCTCTACCCAGCCTCAACCAAGTGTACTCGCGCGTGATAAGAGAAGAGCAGAACATTAATGTTGTGAACTTTAGGGATGTACCCAAAATAGAGGCGATGAGTTTCTTGGTCCAAGTCTAATCACTTCCACATGTAGCAGTGGTCTCTGGCCCAAAGTTTAGAGATAAATCTAAGCTTTCGTGTACTCATTGTCGACACCAGGCACACGATGTCACAAAATGCTACTTACTCCATGGATTTCTAGACTGGTACCATGACGAAAAAGGTGGATATCGCTTAAGTGAAAACAACTCAGGCCGTGGACACACAGATTCTCGCTCGTCTCAGAGAGATGGTCGCCCACCTAGAGGTGGTGGTCGAGGAAGAGTAACCAATGCACGGACCGTATCCACCACAGAAAATGGCACACATCAAATTGCTCAGCTCATCAATTTCCTTTAGAGTCAACGTCCACAAGCATCTTCTGAAAAGTTGTCGGGTAAACCTCGTCGTACTGATGTAATTATTGATACAGGAGCTTCAAACCATATGACTGGTGACTCCTCCATCCTCATCCATGTTTCTGATATTGTACCATCATCTGTGACGTTCCCTAACGGACGTGAATTTAGAGCCTCTAAGCGTGGTTCTCTTCCACTAAGCTCCGCTTATTTGCTTGATGATGTCTTATTTGTTCCAGACTTTGATTGCACACTAATATCGGTATTTATTGACACATTATGTTTTTTCCAGAGGACTTTGATTGGAGCAGGTTAAGAACGTGAGAGAGTGTACTACTTTACTGGTGTTCTGGCTGCGTGAGTCAATAAAGTGTCGTCACAGACTTCACCATCCCCAGCCCTGTGGCACCGTAGATTAGGACACCCTTCTTCTAATGTTTTACTTTCATTATCAGAATGTACTCTATATCCCAAGATTGTTGATGAGATTAAAAGTTGTGATATTTGTTTACAAGTTAAGCAAACAAGGGAAGTTTTTTTTTATGGTAGCATTAATAAAGCTTTGGATTCTTTTTCACTAGTACATTGCGACGTATGGGGACCATACCGGACTCCATCTACAAATGGTTCTACATACTTTCTAACACTTGTTGATGACTACTCTCGCTCGGTTTGGACATTTCTCATGACCGCTAAATCAGAAGTTTCTACTTTGATTCGTAATTTTTGTGCCATGACCGAGAGACAATTCAGTAAACGACTTAAAGCATTTCGCAGTGATAATGGCACTGAATTTATGTGCCTCACATCTTACTTTCAAGAAAATGGGATCTTACATCAAACATCGTGCGTTGATACTGATAACTAAAGCGAGACTTATAAGTTTTTGAGAAATGTGGCCATTGTTATTGAATTTTGGCTAACGTTTACAATCCAACTTTGCTCACATTTATACAAGAGAACTAAAGAGACAAAACCCTAAGTGACAACGACAGGTATCAGGATCTTGCAGTCATCAGGTGCATCTAAGGTAGAGAATCGATTTGACAGTTGCAGGTTCAATGCTTTATCCGTACAACAGCTCCGATTCATGACCTGCTTCTTATTTTTTGGTTTTTGTCATCACTTGCAGGTTTGAAGAGAAGAACAGAAGATGACCGTTGGGGGTGAGCTGGTTCTGTGGGCTGCGTGTTCAGGCCCAGGTGAGCTGGTTCTGTGGGCTGCGTGTTAGGCCTAATGCCTTTGTTGATTTTCATCCACCAGCAAAAGTGATGTCGTTTGGACATTGATATATCATGGTTTTTACCTATTTTTAACCATGATATAAGTCATTTTTATCGAGTCTTTCGAGTATTTCTAGAGTCTTTTAGAGTCTTTTCAGGAATTAGGCATGATTGGAGCTAAATTGGATTTATCGAAGTTTCTGGAGCATTTCGAAGCTGAAGCAGTTCGGGAGCCGATATGAAGCTCAGTATCGACCGACACCTCAGTGTGTCGATCGACACTGATATTTGGAAGGAACGTAACTCACCATTCCTCTATCGATCGATACTATTTATGGTATCGGTCGATACCGATAGCCAAGAGAGAGAACGCGCATTCCTCAGCAAGTTTGAAGAAGAAACAGAAGATTTCTTTATTTTGCAATTAAGTCCAAAGCTTGTATTAGCATTATAAGTAGGTTTTTCAGCCGCTTTTAGAAAAACAACTGATACCCGGAGATAGAGATTTTGCAACAGAGTTTTGGGAAAAGAACCTTGAACCCTCTTTGTATTCTTTACTCTATTTTACTTTATAAAATCTATTTTTATTCATGATGTTTGTTTCATTCACCATGTCTGAGTAGATTTCCTTGTTAGGCTTAGGATTATTCAAAGGTATTTGATGAATTGTAAGATTGAATTGAATTGTTAGGAAAATCTATAGAGTTCTTCACCTAGACTTGTGATTACTGGCACGAAAGTGTTATTAATTTCCTGAACTAGTGTTTGGTGAGCAAAAGATCTATTCGCAGAAAAATTTGGTTTAGGATTTTGTGAACAATTGAACCTGATCATTAATGCCTGTTTGAATTCATAGGATTTGCAAAGAAATTTGGAATTCTAGGTTAAGACGACATAGATAATCTTCGCAGCGACGGTTGATTGATTTTACATTTGTGTTTCAAGTTCAAGAACGGTGCTTGTTATATTTTTGACATTCTATTTGATTGGAAATTCTGATTTACATGCGAATTCTCCTAGGCTTAGCGCTTTCCTCTCATTGATCTTACTACCTATTTTTAATCATTGTGGAGTTTTCAATTACATTTATTTTACTTAGCTTGATTCCTATTCTGAAATTCATTGAGTGACAATCTTGAGTCTTTGTGGTTCGACCCTTAATATACTACATCTACTGCTTAGGTACTTTTAGGGTATTATATTTGAGCATATCAAATTTTGGCGCCGTTGTCGGGGACTCTAATTTCGCCATTAGATTTTAGTTTAGAATTTTGACTAAGTTATCGTATGCTTTAACTTCTGTGTTTCAGGTGTATGCATAGTCGTGAAACCAGAAGAAGTAAGAACAAGCAGTTGACTAATCTATCCAACAAAGAACTAGCTGATTTAGAGCACACGATCAGAAGGCAAAAGAAGCAAACAGAGATGAACAATCCGATTGTGCTCGCTCGTGATGAAGCTGGGGTTTTGAGAGATTAGGAAGGTCATCTGTGTAATGAGCAAGAACAGAGGCTTTATGCAGAAGGAAACATTGATATCCCTGCACCGGTAGCCAACGAAGTTATCCCACCAGATGTGCGTGGGAATGTTGGGAATGCTCTGGTTAATCGCGCTAGGAAGCTTGGGGAGTATAACAGACCAGATCAGTTTTATGTCAATCGGTTTGCGATTCGTATTCCCACCTTTCAAAAGAATGACTTTGAGCTGAAGCCTGCATACTATACTCTCGTAGGCCAGCACCCTTTTCATGGCCTTTCTCACAAGCATCCCATGGATCACATCGAGAGGTTCGAAGATTTGGTCACTAGTATCAAGTACAATGGAATGCCCAATGAGTTCCTCTTCTGTAAGCTTTTCCCATACTCTCTTGGTGGGGATGCAGCTTACTGGCTGAAGCAGTTACCTCCTGGTTCACTGACTACTTGGGAGGAAACTAAGAATGCGTTCCTGAACAATTTCTAAGATGATGCGAGATCCGAAGAGCTCAGGAACAAGATCTCCTAATTTTCTCAGGGAGCAACTGAGGCATTCAAGGCTGCTTGGGTGAGATTCCGATCTTATCAGAGGGATTGTTCCATCACGGTTTCTCACAGGTTCAGTTGCTGGGTATTTTCTTCCGAGGGATCGATTGGAGGTATCAGATGGCTCTGGATGTTGCGACCGATGGGAATTTCAACATAAGGTATCCTGAAGATGCTTACATACTGATTGAGAACTCGGCATTTAGCAACAGCACCAAGAATGCCGACTACAAACGGAGGAAGCAAAATGGGAACGTTGATGGATTGCAGATTGCTGAGGTACACGTGAAGCTGGATTCAGTACACAATTTGTTGATGGACAAGCAGCAGAAGGCTGTACATTTTGCTTAAGAAGTTGAGAACATAGAAGAAGGTGAAACAGAGGATGTTAACTACATTGGTGGTAATGGCTTTCAGAATTCGTCTTACAACCGCGGTTTCACAAACAACACTCAGAGAGGAGGATTCAAGTCTGACTTCAAACCCACAAGTTTTGGAGCAAACTCCTTTGCTCAAAAACTGTTTCAGAACAGCGGATACACTCGCACCTACGGAAATTCATCTTACCAGACTCCACCTACCAAGACTCAGGAGAGCAAGGTTGAATCCATGCTTGAACAGATTATTGACGGGCAGCAGAAGATGACTGTTAATTTTAATGGGAAGATTGATGCCCTGTACACTGATCTAAATGGAAAAATCAAAGCTCTTAACATTCATCAGAAGAAGCTAGAAACTTAGGTAGCCCAGATTGTAGAAACAGTTAAGAGACATGATTGTTTCCTTCCAGGGAAGACGGTGAATCCAAGGGAACACGTTCATGCTATCACCTTGAGAATTGGAATTAAAGTCATTCCAGGAGTGAAGAAGACTTATTCTGCAAAGCAGCTGGTCTTGCTGGAGATGACGACAATGAAGCTCCTGAATCACCCAGTGTCGACCGATACCAACCTACATCGATCGATAACTGTTCAACGATCTGTTGAGGAAGCTGCACGACCACCACTGTCGATCGACACTAGTCCGGATATCAAGAAGAAGTAGACCACGGTGAACACTGGAAGAATCTACGAACCCAAAATACCTTTCCTTTGACCTCCTACCAAGACTAAGAAGGAAGTGGAAGAAGGCAGATGCAGGGCAATGCTAGAAAAGTTGGTTGTTGAACTCCCCTTCGTCGATGCTATCATGAATTCACCAGCTTTCAGAAGGTATATCAAGCGAATGGTATCGAGCAATGTGAACCTTGAGGAGGGAGTGCTGAGAATTACCTACGAGTGCAGTGCGATCCTGCTCAACAAGATTCCAGAGAAGCTACCAGACCCTGGAAGTTTCGTTCTGGACTGCACGATCTTTACAGAAAGGTTCGAGCGCTCTCTCTGCGATCTCGGTTCCAGTGTCAATCTTATGCCATACTCCGTGGCTAAGAGAATGGGGATGACAGACTTCACACCCACTAGAATCTCTATAATTCTAGCTGATCACTCAGTTCGATTTTCTGAAGGATTACTTGAGGACGTTCCAATAACGATCGGAGACTGTTTGGTCCCAACTGATTTCATAGTCTTAGAGTACGACGCAGAGCCAAGAGATCCACTCATTCTTGGCAGACCCTTTCTAGCTACAGCCAGAGCTCTGATCGACTGCAAGAATGGGAGGATATCCCTTATTATTAGTGATCTGATCATGACTTTCAACATGGAGAAGATGATGAAAAAGCCAACCATCGATGGGCAGACATTCTTCATCGACACCTTCAGCGACACCTTCAGCGACATATCGGATGAGTACTTTATGAGGTTACATCCTGAGAACCCGCTAGAGAGAGAACTGTTCTGTTCAGCTGACTCAGAGGTGTATTCAAGTGAGGTTGCTGCTTGGTACGCCAAGATGCTTGACAACAGCCATGAGACATCGATTGACACCACTGAGGGTATCGATCGACACCACTGAGGGTATCGATCGACACCACTGAGGGTATCGATCGACACCAACCATTTTTGCCTGAGAAATTGGTTGTCACTCCTACACGATCCGATTCAGTTGGCGACTGGAGTGAGGAGAGAGCTCCTAAGCTCGAACTTAAACCACTTCCAGCCAATCTAAGGTATGTCTAACTCCACATATCCTGTGATTGTTAATTCTTCCTTAAAGAACACAGATGTCACCTTACTGCTGAGCAAGCTGCGCAAGTATCGCAAAGCTCTCGGCTATTCTTTTGATGATATTTCAGGTATATCACCGGACCTGTGCATTCATCGGATTCATCTGGAGGACGAGTCGAAAGTGTCAATCGAACATCAGAGGAGACTTAACCCGAATATGAAAGAAGTGGTGAAAAATGAGATAATGAAACTTCTGGAAGCAGATATCATCTATGCCATCTCCGATAGTTCTAGGGTCAGTCCAGTTCATGTGGTACCTAAGAAAGGAGGATGCACTGTGGTGAAGAATGAGAAGGACGAGCTGATCCCGACAAGAACGATCACTGGGCACCAAATGTGTATCGATTACAAGAAGCTGAATGCTGCTACTAGGAAGGATCACTTTCCACTGCCATTCATCGATCAGATGCTGGAGAGGCTGACGAGTCACCCATATTACTGCTTCCTTGATGGATACTCAGGCTTTTTCTAGATACCGATACATCCAGACGATCAGGAAAAGACGACATTTACATGTCTTTATGGCACATTCGCTTACAGGAGAATGCCATTTGGATTATGTAACGCTCCAGCCACTTTCTAGAGTTGTATGATGTTGATCTTCTCAGACATGATTGAAGAGTTTATGGAGGTGTTTATGGATGACTTTTCGGTTTATGTAAGGTACTACAAAGGTGTGAAGAGAAACATCTGGTCCTGAACTAGGAAAAGTGTCACTTTATGGTTCAGGAAGGCATTGTTCGGGGGCACAAAGTTTCTAAGGCTGAGATCGAAGTTGACAAGGCTAAGATTCAGGTTATGACAAGCCTTCTGCCACCAACATCTGTGAAGGACATTCGGAGTTTCCTTGGTCATGCCGGGTTCTATCGACGATTCATCAAAGATTTCTCCAAGCTAGCTTGCCCACTTACTGCTCTTCTTTGTAAGGATATCACCTTTGATTTTACACCTGAGTGTCTTGTTGCATTCGAACAGATTAAGAAGGCATTAATTAGTGCTCCTGTTGTTCAACCACCAGATTGGAACCTCCTTTTGAGATCATGTGCGATGCGAGCGACTTCGCAGTTTGGTCAGTTCTGGGTTAGAGGAAGGACAAGAAGCTCCATGTCATTTACTATGCCAGCAGGACGTTAGATGATGCTCGGAAGAACTACAGTACTACAGAGAAACAATTACTCGCCGTTGTTTTCTCTTTTGAGAAGTTTCGATCTTATCTGATTGGGAGTAAGGTGACCGTTCACACCGGTCATGCCATTCTCAAATATCTGCTGCAGAACAAAGATCTCAAGCCTCGCCTCTGCCATTGGGTTCTTCTGCTCCAAGGTTTTTATATTGAGATTAAGGACAAGAAAGGTGTAGAGAACGGAGTTGCAAACAACCTCTTACGAATGAGGATCGATGAAACCGTGCCTATTGATGATTCCTTACCTGAGGAGAAGATCTATTTCATAGAGACTGAGATTCGACGTACTCCTGCCGAGATTTTGCCAATCTTATGTCAATCTTATGCCATACTCCGTGGCTAAGAGAATGGGGATGACAGACTTCACACCCACTAGAATCTCTATAATTCTAGCTGATCACTCAGTTCGATTTTCTGAAGGATTACTTGAGGACGTTCCAATAACGATCGGAGACTGTTTGGTCCCAACTGATTTCATAGTCTTAGAGTACGACGCAGAGCCAAGAGATCCACTCATTCTTGGCAGACCCTTTCTAGCTACAGCCAGAGCTCTGATCGACTGCAAGAATGGGAGGATATCCCTTATTATTAGTGATCTGATCATGACTTTCAACATGGAGAAGATGATGAAAAAGCCAACCATCGATGGGCAGACATTCTTCATCGACACCTTCAGCGACACCTTCAGCGACATATCGGATGAGTACTTTATGAGGTTACATCCTGAGAACCCGCTAGAGAGAGAACTGTTCTGTTCAGCTGACTCAGAGGTGTATTCAAGTGAGGTTGCTGCTTGGTACGCCAAGATGCTTGACAACAGCCATGAGACATCGATTGACACCACTGAGGGTATCGATCGACACCACTGAGGGTATCGATCGACACCACTGAGGGTATCGATCGACACCAACCATTTTTGCCTGAGAAATTGGTTGTCACTCCTACACGATCCGATTCAGTTGGCGACTGGAGTGAGGAGAGAGCTCCTAAGCTCGAACTTAAACCACTTCCAGCCAATCTAAGGTATGTCTAACTCCACATATCCTGTGATTGTTAATTCTTCCTTAAAGAACACAGATGTCACCTTACTGCTGAGCAAGCTGCGCAAGTATCGCAAAGCTCTCGGCTATTCTTTTGATGATATTTCAGGTATATCACCGGACCTGTGCATTCATCGGATTCATCTGGAGGACGAGTCGAAAGTGTCAATCGAACATCAGAGGAGACTTAACCCGAATATGAAAGAAGTGGTGAAAAATGAGATAATGAAACTTCTGGAAGCAGATATCATCTATGCCATCTCCGATAGTTCTAGGGTCAGTCCAGTTCATGTGGTACCTAAGAAAGGAGGATGCACTGTGGTGAAGAATGAGAAGGACGAGCTGATCCCGACAAGAACGATCACTGGGCACCAAATGTGTATCGATTACAAGAAGCTGAATGCTGCTACTAGGAAGGATCACTTTCCACTGCCATTCATCGATCAGATGCTGGAGAGGCTGACGAGTCACCCATATTACTGCTTCCTTGATGGATACTCAGGCTTTTTCTAGATACCGATACATCCAGACGATCAGGAAAAGACGACATTTACATGTCTTTATGGCACATTCGCTTACAGGAGAATGCCATTTGGATTATGTAACGCTCCAGCCACTTTCTAGAGTTGTATGATGTTGATCTTCTCAGACATGATTGAAGAGTTTATGGAGGTGTTTATGGATGACTTTTCGGTTTATGTAAGGTACTACAAAGGTGTGAAGAGAAACATCTGGTCCTGAACTAGGAAAAGTGTCACTTTATGGTTCAGGAAGGCATTGTTCGGGGGCACAAAGTTTCTAAGGCTGAGATCGAAGTTGACAAGGCTAAGATTCAGGTTATGACAAGCCTTCTGCCACCAACATCTGTGAAGGACATTCGGAGTTTCCTTGGTCATGCCGGGTTCTATCGACGATTCATCAAAGATTTCTCCAAGCTAGCTTGCCCACTTACTGCTCTTCTTTGTAAGGATATCACCTTTGATTTTACACCTGAGTGTCTTGTTGCATTCGAACAGATTAAGAAGGCATTAATTAGTGCTCCTGTTGTTCAACCACCAGATTGGAACCTCCTTTTGAGATCATGTGCGATGCGAGCGACTTCGCAGTTTGGTCAGTTCTGGGTTAGAGGAAGGACAAGAAGCTCCATGTCATTTACTATGCCAGCAGGACGTTAGATGATGCTCGGAAGAACTACAGTACTACAGAGAAACAATTACTCGCCGTTGTTTTCTCTTTTGAGAAGTTTCGATCTTATCTGATTGGGAGTAAGGTGACCGTTCACACCGGTCATGCCATTCTCAAATATCTGCTGCAGAACAAAGATCTCAAGCCTCGCCTCTGCCATTGGGTTCTTCTGCTCCAAGGTTTTTATATTGAGATTAAGGACAAGAAAGGTGTAGAGAACGGAGTTGCAAACAACCTCTTACGAATGAGGATCGATGAAACCGTGCCTATTGATGATTCCTTACCTGAGGAGAAGATCTATTTCATAGAGACTGAGATTCGACGTACTCCTGCCGAGATTTTGCCTGTACAGAGCCTTAGTGTCGATCGACACTCACCCAGTGTCGGTCGATACTCTCACAAGATTCTGCAATCTACCCGAGTCCAGAACTTCGGTGTCGATCAACACCCTTCCAGTGTTGGTCGATACCCACTACCTGCCGAAGCTATTTCAGCTACAGATGACTTTTCTGCTGAGGAATCTCTTGTTGTTGTAGCTACTCCTGCTCAACCATAGTATGCCGACATAGCCAACTATCTTGCTGCAGAGGACGAGCCAAAGCATCTTAAGAAGTATGACAGGAAGAAGTTTATGTGGGATGTCAGAAGGTTCTTTTGGGATGAGCCTTACTTGTACAAGCACTATTCTGACGGGATGTACAGAAGATGTATCGCCGAGACTGAGGTAGCAGAGGTGCTATATCAGTGTCATGGGTCTGAGTATGCTGGGCACTTTGCCACGTTCAAGACGGTCTCCAAGGTTCTTCAAGCTGGTTTCTGGTGGCCTACACTGTACAAGGATGCTCATGCTTTTATCTCACATTGCGATGTCTGCCAGAGGGAAGGGAAGATCAGTAAGCGACATGAGATGCCACAGAACTTTATCCTCGAGGTCGAAGTTTTTGACTGTTAGGGGCATCGATTTTATGGGATCGTTTCCTCCGTCACGGCAGAATAAACATCTTGGTTGCTGTGGATTATGTCTCCAAGTGGGTAGAAGCGATTGCCAGTCCTGCCAATGACTCCTCAGTGGTCCTAAAGCTGTTCAAAACCATTATCTTTCCTCGATTTGGAGTACCTCGGATTGTTATAAGTGATGGTGGCACTCACTTTATCAATAAGATTTTCGAAAAGGTGCTGAGAAAATATGGTGTGCATCGTCGCGTAGCTACACCTTATCATCCTCAGACGAGCGGACAGGTTGTGGTCTCCAACAGACAGATCAAAGAGATTCTGGAGAAGACAGTTGACAGTACACGGAAGGATTGGGCTACGAAGCTAGACGATGCGCTTTGGGCCTACAGGACCGCTTTCAAGACACCACTTGGCACCACACCATTTCACTTGCTGTACAGGAAATCGTGTCACCTTCTAGTTGAGATCAAGCACAAAGCAGCTTGGGCTACCAAATTGATGAATTTTAACATTAAGTCTGCATCTCAAAGGCGATTGGTTCAACTGAATGAGCTAGATGAGATCAGACACCTCGCCTATGATAACTCCAAGTGTACAAGGAAAGGACTGAGGCATACCACGACAAGAAGATCCTCTCTCGCCACTTCGAACCGAATGACCATGTACGTTTGTATAACTCTCGTTTATAGTTATTTCCTGGGAAATTGCGTTTTCGTTGGTCAGGTCCCTTCACGATCAAGGATGTCTGTCCGCATGGTGCAATCGTGTTGATAAATGTTGAGGGAAAGGAGTTCACCGTCAAGGGACAGCGGGTGAAACACTATTGGGCGAAAGCTGCTATCCCAGACGGCCACATCATGCCTCTGGCTGAACCACCCATTGCCTGAAAGATTACCATGTCAAGCTAATGACATTAAACAAGCGCTTGGTGGGAGGCAACCCACTGGTGAGTCTGTACATAGGTCTTTTCTCTCGTTTTCATTTTCGATTTTGTCTTGTGTCTTCACGTGAATCAGGTTCATATGAGAAGTATCGATCGACACCAGTCAGTATCGATCATTACTAAGTCCAGGGAAATGAAGTACTATCATGTCACGAGTATCGATCGACACCACTTACGGTATCGGTCGATACCCGCTACCCAGGTAAGTCCCTCTATAAAACCCTCGGGTTTTTCTTCTTCTTCTTCACTTTCCCATCGCTCGACGCCGCACACCATTCTCATAATCTCTCACAACTTTTTCATTTATTCACCGATTTGAGCGATTCCAAAGCCTATTCCGATAGGATTTTCATCTTCATTGTCATTCTAGCATCCATTTTTTTGATCTGCAAGATGGCACCCCGAAAGAAGCCACGACACTCGGAAGCTTCGGGCTCTAATCCACCACAACATAAGTACAATCTGCAGGATCCAGTGGACGCTTTCGACGGGTCGTTTTAGCATGACGGCGTTGTGACAACTCATCTCACCAACGACCATTACAAGGTCCTGAAAGGAGGTTTCACCAACTTCACGGACCCTCAGGGCTTTCTTGTGGTCTACTCTAGCGACCTGCGAGCTGCACCACACCACACACCGTCCCCCTCCGCACCCGCTGTTGTTGCTAGACCTCCCTGACCTAAGTTAGAGGGGAAGAGGATCATTCCGAGGAGAGCGAGGCCTGCATCTACCGGCCTATCACCGAAGGGTGGGACGACTATGATACGTTGTTCTACAACGAATGGATGTGCGTCGCTGTGATTCCTATGCGTTTCATTGATCCTCACACTATGCGCCGTCTGGGCATCGATGTGGAGCTCTCATGCATCCAGCTTGCTCTCGGTTGCCCCAGCCACACGTGTACGCGCTCCGCCACGCATTCCCTCTAATCCGACAAGCGCTGATGACGCACCCACTCTTGAATTTGCTGTAAGTCACTCTTGCTGCTCGTGACGCCTGTCTACATCTGCCCCTGCACCTTCATTTCATCCCCCTCCGGAGTTGCCGATGGAGACTGCCACCTTTCTGAGGTATGTCGTGGAGAGCTTGCAGAGTATTTGGGCAGCTGTCTCTCGCTGTAGCTGCAAATCTTCTACGGACGCTCGTTCCTCAGCACCTGAACCTTCCTCTCATTTCTATATGTCTGATGACGATGATTCAGATGATTAGACTCTCTGTTTCCTGTGGTTTCACGTTTTTCTTTCCCTTTTATTTTTCTTTTCATATTGAACTATGTCTCATGTCAGTACTCTATTTATGTTGAACTTGTGGCTTTCTTATGATCTTATTGCTTCTAATTATATGCTAGTGATCTAACAGTGCTTCAAATAACATCTGGTTCTCAATGGCACGAATTTTTGGCATCAGTTTCACGACAACGAGGTCCCTGTATCGATCGATATACTCTTGGTATCGGTCGATACTCAACAGTATCGGTCGACACCTGTTAGTATCAGTCGATACCCACTATCACACACGGGTAACCTTTGTGCACTTCATCCAGCCTCTCTGTTTTTTTGCTTTGTTTTGCCATCTATGGGCTTGATAACACTGGGGACAGTGTTTTTTAAGTCTGGGGGTGGTAGTTGCTGACATGGTGTTTGTTTTTCTTAGAGTTAGTTTTTTTTTAGTTAAAAAATTTTTTTATTGAGTCAAAACCTGTTGGAGATTATGATCTTTTTCTTGAATCTATTGTTCTGACCTTGCTTTTGAGTGACCAGTGTTACAGAATCAGTTCTAGATCGACTAATGAAAAATCCAAAGACTAACCAATCAACTAGAAGACTCCCATGTGTCCAGCAGAATCCTTCTAAAGCTTGAGCCAAATTTTTTGCACTTTATCTTTGTGGTTAGTGTTTATAGAGCTTGATTCATCATTCATATCTGACAAAGGAACCCATGTGTTTGAAATTAATGGTATACCTCTCCATTGACACACGTTGGTACATAAGATGCATAAAAGATGAGATGATTTCCGCCGAGTAGAGGGCTAGGAAAATTTCCTCTTATCCCATTATTCTACTTAGATAAGGAATGATCACACAAAGGTTTGAAGCGAGGGGTAGGAACATTTTCCGAGACTCCATTATTCGTCTAAGCCTTTGATACATTGAGAGGGGAGAACCGGGGATTCGGTGGCAAACACCATCAATACTCGCGTCTCAAACCTTGATTTGTATATGCGAAGCTAAAAACAAACTAAAGAGAACATAAAAAGAGATAAGTCTGTGGGAGAGGAAAACAATACCAAAAGTGTGTAATTTGGGTGGTTCTTTAGTCACGATATCGTATGAAGAAGAGTCTAGAAGGTTCTTGAACATTGGATGTAGTGATGAAACTGGCGATGAAGGGTTCAATATGATGATGCTGTGAGATAATGTGTGGAATCTGGGAAGTTTCTAATATCTACGAAGAAGTATATGCGAAGCTCTTGATTTTGTGATGATTTTGTGATGAACCCTTCATCGCCAGTTTCATCACCATGTACTTTTTCCAAACCCAAAGTATATGCGAAGCTTAATCCAAAATCAAGAGCATAAAAAGAGATAAAACTGGAGGAGAGGAAAACAATACCAAAGTATGAAACTTGGATGGTTCCGTGGTCATGATATCGCATGAGGAAGAATCTAGAAGGCTCTTGAACATCAGCAACAGTTATGAAACGACAATGAAGGATTTAGAATGTTGATGTGGGGAGATAATGTGTTAAATCTGGGAAGTTGCGAATGTCTACGGAGAAGTACATGGTGGTTAGATCTGAAACTGATTAGGTGATATCTGGAAGGCTTGGAAAAAGGGTCATTACAATGCTTCAAGAACAGGTGAGTCTCCGTGTTTTCAAACCCCGTCCTCTGGTTTGGTTCTCTATTTGCTTGAGGGCAAGCAAAGACTAAGTCTGGGTTAGTTGATATATCATGGTTTTTACCCGCTTTTAACCATGATATAAGTCCTTTTTATCGAGTATTTCTAGAGTCTTTTAGAGTCTTTTCAAGAATTAGGCATGATTGGAGCTAAATTGGATTTATCAAAGTTTCTGGAGCATTTCGGAGCTGAAGCAGTTCGGGAGCCGATATGAAGCTCAGTATCGACCGACACCGTAGTGTGTCGATCGACAATGATATTTGGAAGGAACGTAACTCACCATTCCTCTATCGATCGATATCATTTATGGTATCGGTCGATACCGATAGCCAAGAAAGAGAACGTGCATTCCTCAGCAAGTTCGAAGAAGAAACTAAAGATTGCCTTATTTTGCAATTAAGTCCAAAGCGTGTATTAGCATTATAAGTAGGCTTTTCAGCCGCTTTTAGAAAAACAACTGATACCCGGAGATAGAGATTTTGCGATAGAGTTTTGGAAGAAGAACCTTGAACCCTCTTTGTATTCTTTACTCTATTTTACTTTATGAAATCTATTTTTATTCAAGATGTTTGTTTTATTCACCATGTCTGAGTAGATTTCCTTGTTATGCTTAGGGTTATTCAAAGGTATTTGATGAATTGTTAGATTGAATTGAATTGTTAGTAAAATCTATATAGTTCTTCACCTAGACTTGTGATTATTGCTTATTCTAGCTTCGCGACCTAGAATCTGATATTAGGTTGATTAATTGGCACGAAAGTGTGATTAATTTCCTGAACTAGTGTTTGGTGAGCAAAAGAACTATTCGCAAAGAAATTTGGTTTAGGATTTTGTGAACAATTGAACCTGATCATTAATGCTTATTTGAATTTATAGGATTTGCAAAGAAATTTAGAATTCTAGGTTTAGACATAGATAATCTTCGCAGCAACGGTTGGTTGATTTTACATTTGTGTTTCAAGTTCAAGAACGGTGCTTGTTATATTCCTGACATTCTATTTGATTGGAAATTTTGATTTACCTGCGAATTCTCTTAAGCTTAGCGCTTTCCTCTCATTGATCTTACTACCTATTTTTAATCGTTTTGGAGTTTTCAATTACATTTATTTTACTTAGCTTGATTCATATTCTGAAATTCATTGAGTGACAATCTTGAGTCTTTGTGGTTCGACCCCTAATATACTACAACTACTGCTTAGGTACTTTTAGGGTATTATATTTGAGCATATCAAACATGTTCTGTTAATAGTTGGAGAAGTATCTGAGACTTGCTGAGAAGGTGATACTGGAGTCTCAAGAGGAGGAGCTACCAAACCAGAAGAGTCTGAAGGTAAACATGGTGTGACTGATTCAGTAGTTGATGCAGTGGACTGAGGAGGCACAACAACTGGTTCTGGGCTCTGAAAACTTTTGAACCAGGCTTGTAAAAGAGGTGTTTTTGGCTGTGGGTGTAAACCACTGTAGATATCAGAGAAGGGAAAGCTGTCTTCTTCAAAAATGACATGTCTACTTATAAAAACTCGGCATGTAAGAGGATATAAGCAACGGTAACCTTTGTATTTGACATTATACCCCAAAAAGACACATCTCAGGGACCTAGGATCAAACTTCATAGAGGCGTAGTCCCTAAGAGTGGGATATCAAGTACCCCCAAAGGATCTTAAAGCTGTATAATCAGGAGCTTTACCATGGAGCTTCTCAAAGGGTGACACTTGATCTGCTAGAGTTGAAGTAGGAAGCAAATTTACCAAGAAGTTAGCAATGAAAATTGCTTCCACCCAAACCTTTAATGGAACTTTGCTTTGAAACAACATAGACAACCCCAACTCAACAAGATGACGGTGCTTTCTTTCTGCGAGACCGTTTTGCTGAGGTGTGTGAGGGCATGAAATGCTCTGTTGGATGCCTTGTTCTTGGAGAAGAGCTAAAAACTTAGTACTGACAAACTCTCCCCCTCCATCACATTGAAAAATACCAATCTTTTCACCATATTGATTTTCCACCTGCTTTTAAAATGTAATAAAGATGAAATCAGATTTATATTTCAATGGATAAAACCAGGTGTATCTTGAGTAGTGATCCACAAACATAACATAAAATCTGAAACCTGAACTGAATTTATTGGTGAGGGACCCCATAAGTCACAATGGATCCTCTCAAGAGGTCTAGTTGCAGAGAAATAAGAAGCTAAAAAGGGAAGCCTAGTGCTTTTGCCTAAGTGACAAGCTTCACACACTGACTTCACCACTTTATTGATGAGGATAGACTTGTTTCTTGAAAGCTGCTGGAGGATTTGATCATTTGGATGTCCCAGGCGCCTATGCCAAACTTCACTGCTAGCAGAATGTTGACGAGTGGAGTAGAACGCCTGTATGAATCCTCCAAGCAGTACAAACCCTTACGTGTGCTTCCCATTACTAGCACTGTCTTGGTTTCCTTATCATTCACATGCACACTATCAGTATCAAACTCAAAGGTGCAAGGATAGTCTTTTGTTAACTTTGAAACAAACAGAAGTGATTTGGCAATATCAGGACAAACCAAAACATCTTTTAGAGGTATTTTATCTGAGAAAGAAGCAATGCTAGAGGAGCCAGTGTGAGTAATAGGGAGAAAATTACCATCTGCAACCATGACCGAGTCTGTACCATGATATGGTCGAGAGTTACGTAGAATTTGACGATTGTTAGTGTCATGAGTGGAAGCTCCTGTATCTGGATACCATTCTTACCTTGATGTTCAGTCACATCTGTGATTCTCATAGTGGCAAGGGCTGCAGGCAAGTCTTCATGTTGATAGGAGTTATCAAACCTATGCCAGCAGCACAGAGCAAGGTGACCTTTCTTGCCGCAGATCTGACACACCATTGTTGAGTTTCCAGATTGAGACCTAGGAGCAGAGGTAAGTTGTTGAGGAAAACCTCTTCCCCGTGTTGAAAAGGAGCTTCTACCACGACTAGAATCAAACCTTCCTTTTCCTCTATAACTGTTATTATGATGATTGTAGCCATGGGAGTAGTCTTGTTGTGTCACATTGAAAGCAACATGAGGTGAAACCGAAGATTCCTCTTGATAGCTTAGGAGCCTATCATCATATCCTCTCAGATTAGGAGCAACATCATCAAGACACAGAGTTGGTGTAAAATCAACAGAGTTTTCAATGGTAGTTTTAATCGGTTCATACTCCCTACCAAGACCATTCAAAGCAGCAAAGATCTTCATTTTCTCAGGAACTAGACTTCCAACAGAAACTAACTGATCACAAATGTTCTTTAAGTCCCTAAGATATTCCTCCATTGGTTTTTCCTTCTTTTCTAAAGTTTGTAAACATCTCAGGAGCTCAAATAGCCTAGAGGATGACACTCTATTAAAGTGATTAGCAAGAGTCATCCATACCTGGTGAGAAGTAGAGCAGCTGATAACCACACTTAAGATATCTTCTGCAAAAGACCCCAACAACCAAGACCTTACCACCTGATCTGTTTTGAACCAGACCTGAAAATCCGGGTTTGTAGCTTCTGAAGATGACCCATTGATGCTTGGTACAGAGATGTTCATAGGTGGAGCAGAGATCGATCCTGTGACAAATCCAAGCAAGCCTCGTCCAGACAGAAAGCTCTCAAATTGGCTCTTCCACAAAATATAGTTTTTCTGTGTAAGAGTTACTGTAACACAGTTTGAAATATTTAGCGTAGGAACTGAAAAGGATCCCATGGATCTTGTATCCATGAGCTCTGATACCATGATAACAAAAGTGATACTTAGAAGTTTTTGAGAAATGTGGCCATTGTTATTTAATTTTGGCTAACGTTTACAATCCAACTTTGCTCACATTTATACAAGAGAACTAAAGAGAGAAAACCCAAAGTGACATGGACAGGTGTCAGCATCTTGCAGTCATCAGGTGCATCTAAGGTAGAGAATCGATTTGACAGCTGCAGGTTGAATGCTTTATTTGTACAGCAGCTCCGATTCATGACTTGCTTCTTATTTTTTGGTTTTTGTCATCACTTGCAGGTTTGAAGAGAAGAACAGAAGACGACCGTTGGGGGTGAGCTGGTTCTGTCGGCCGCATGTTCAGACCCAGGTGAGCTGGTTCTGTGGGCTGCGTGTTCAGGCCCAATGCCTTTGTTGATTTTGATCCACCAGCAAAAGTATTGCCGTTTGGACATGTTCTGTTAATACTCCCCCTCAAACTTGGTGTGGGTGGCACATCAACGCCAAGTTTGAATCTCAGCTTTGTGAATGCTTCAACTGGGAGAGACTTTGTGAATATGTCAGCAATTTGTTGATGTCCAGGTATATGCTTGACCACCAAAGTTTTAAGAGCAACTCTTTCTCTAACATAGTGGTGATCAATATCAAAATGCTTTGTCCGAGCATGAAATGCAGGATTGGCAATGAGGTAAACTGAAGACAAGTTGTCACATAACAGTTCAGGTGTGTCAGGAAGAGGAACACCAATTTCTCTAAGAACTGAGCAAATCCACTTGATCTCTGAGGAAGTTTCTAACAAGGACCTATAGTCCGCTTTTGTTGAGCTTTTAGAGATAGTTGGTTGTTTCTTTGAAGACCAAGAAATGATGTTTTGCCCCATGAAGGTACATAAACCACCAACAGAGCGTCTTGTTTCCTTGCAATTAGCCCAGTGACTGTCATTGTAAGCACTAAGCACTGAAGCAGAGGATCTGTTATAGTTGATACTCATTGTAATTGTTCCCTTGACATATTTCAGAATCCTTTTAAGAAGAGTAAAGTCTGAAACTGTTGGTTGATGCATTTTTTGACACACATAATTCACTGCAAACTGAATATCCGGCCTAGTTAATGTGAGATATTGCAACTTACCAGCTAGGCTTCTGAAATATGTAGGATCTTGAAAGAGATCTTCTTGACCAGTCACTCTATCTAGTTAAACTGGCAAAGGTGTTGGCATATGACTGCATTGAGCCATTGTTGCAGTCACTAAAAGATCCTCGGCATATTTTTGTTTTTACATGAACAAGCCATCTTTGTGAGTTTGAACCTGAATTCCCAAGAAATAATGAACTTGACCCATGTCCTTTATCCTAAAATGCTTATTCAACTCAGTAAGAAGATGAGTGAGTGCCTTAGAACTATTGCTTGTGATTACCATATCATCCACATAGAGGAGCAGTAAGATGATATCTTGATTTTGAGTAAACACAAATAATGAAGGATCAGATATAATGCAAGAGAAACCGAATTCCAACAAGAAGGTACTGAACTTATCAAACCAAGCCCGAGGAGATTGTTTTAAACGGTATAAGGACTTGTGAAGCAGACAGACGTGATCATGCTTCTCTTTATCAACAAAACCAGCTGGTTGCTTCATATACACAGTTTCAGAGAGATCCCCATGCAAAAATCCATTCTTTACATCCATTTGTTTGAGCTCCCAGTTCATTACAGTGGCGACATGAAGAATTAGCCTAATTGTATGAGTTCTTACAACTAGACTATAAGTCTCTAGATAATCAATTCCTTCTTCATGATTATATCCTTTAGCAACTAGTCTGGCTTTCAACTTGTCTAAGGAGCCATCAGCATGTAACTTAGTCTTGAAAACCCACATGCTATCCAAAACATTCATTCCTTCTTGAAATGAAACTAAAGACCAAGTATTAGTTTCTTTTGCAGTTGTCCATTTCCTCATTCATAGCAGCAGTCCAACCCTTGTCTTTTAATGCTTCACTTACTGTTTTAGGTTCAGGGTAAGATACACGATGAGACAGAAGGACATACCTATGATTTGGTTTGACAATGCCATCCTTTCCTCTTGTAATCATTGAGTGAGAATTAGTAACATGTTCTTATGGTGACTAATCAGAAAAGGTATCA
The DNA here is from genome assembly GCA_004349715.1 of Crucihimalaya himalaica. Lineage (NCBI taxonomy): Eukaryota > Viridiplantae > Streptophyta > Magnoliopsida > Brassicales > Brassicaceae > Crucihimalaya > Crucihimalaya himalaica. Next base: position 983,600 of record SMJT01000043.1, read on the forward strand.
GTGTCATTTGCCAGTGATGAGTGTAAGCTGTCGCCTATAGAAGCAGATTCAAAGTTTGTCGTACGCCCATGACTTGCACTCACCACTGGATTGACATTACCTTGAGAAGCATGATCAGTTGTAGAGCAGCTGAGTAGGAAGAGTCATCCATACCTGGTGAGAAGTAGAGCATCTGACAACCACACCTAAGATATCTTCTGCAAAAGACCCCAACAACCAAGACCTTACCACCTGATCTGTTTTGAACCAGACCTGAAAATCCGGGTTTGTAGCTTCTGAAAAGGAACCATTGATGCCTAGAACAGAGATGTTCATAGGTGGAGCAGAGATCGATACTGTGACAAATCCAAACAAAGCTTGTCCAGATAGAAAGCTCTCAAATTGGCTCTTCCACAAGATATAGTTTTTCTGTGTAAGAGTTACTGTAACACAGTTTGAAATATTTAGCGTAGGAACTGAAAAAGATCCCATGGATCTTGTATCCATGAGCTCTGATACCATGATAACAAAAGTGAGACTTAGAAGTTTTTGAGAAATGTGGCCATTGTTATTGACTTTTGGCTAACGTTTACAATCCAACTTTGCTCACATTTAAACAAGAGAACTAAAGAGAGAAAACCCTAAGTGACAACGACAGGTGTCGAGATCTTGCAGTCATCAAGTGCATCTAAGGTAGAGAATCGATTTGACAGCTGCAGGTTGAATGCTTTATCCGTACAGCAGCTCCGATTCATGACCTACTTCTTATTTTTTGGTTTTTGTCATCACTTGCAGGTTTGAAGAGAAGAATAGAAGACGACCGTTGGGGGTGAGCTGGTTCTGTGGGCTGCGTGTTCAGGCCCAATGCCTTTGTTGATTTTGATCCACCAGCAAAAGTGATGTCGTTTGGACATGTTCTGCTAATAGATACTCCCCAACAAAACGGTCGTGTTGAACGTAAGCATCATCACATCTTGAACGTAGCTCGCGCTTGTCTTTTTCAAAGTCATTTACCCATCAAGTTTTGGGGAGAAAGTATTCTTACAGCCATATATATTATCAATCGCACTTCTTCCTCGATTCTTAAGGGCAAGACTCCTTATGAACTACTCTTCGGTTCTCCTCCTTAGTACGATATGTTACGCACCTTTAGATGTTTATGCTACGCTCACAACAAGCCCCGCGACAAAGATAAATTAGTTTCACGCATTCGAAAATGTGTCTTTCTTGGTTACCCTTTCGGAAAGAAAGCATGGCGTCTCTATGATCTTGAAACGGAGCAAATTTTCTATAGTAGAGATGTTCGGTTTCGAGAAGATGTTTTTCCTTTCTCCAGCATTTTACCATCACAACAAACTACTACGCCGCACGTATCACCATCTTCTCCCTTCGAAGATGAGTGTTTTTGGCCGGTTGTTGAAACCAGTCCGGTTGTCGAACCCAACCTGGTTGTTGAAGCCACCTCGGGTGTTGAAGTCAGGCCGTTTGTCGACGCCGGTCTATTAGCTAAAGTATTTTCTTCTCTGGTCGCACCATCATCAATTGTTGATGCCACAGAGATGGTCACCACTTCAACGTCGGCTGCAGAGAATGCTTCTCCTTCTACTCCTATCCGGTCAGTGGTGTCGATGCCACCGATCTTACCTTCTTCTACAACAGTTACTAATGAACAAGATAGTGTCATAGATTATCCTCCCTCTCCAGGGCTACCTGAATTATTAGGGAAGGATTTTCGTGAAAAGAAACCATTTGTTCTACTCAAAGATTACGTTACTCGACATGTACAATCCTCTCCTCACGTTCTCACGCTTGGTTTCTCTGACTCAGACTCCTCGTCTTCGGTCTTTGCTAAGGTATTGTATCGTTTGTCTCAGTACCTAACCGATTTTGGTTTTTCAACAAACCATGTTTCTTTTATGGCTGTAGTTCTTAATAGCAACGAACCAAAACACTTTAAAGATGATGTCCTTATTAAGGAATGGTGTGAAGCTATGCAGAAGGAGATAACCGCCCTTGAAGCAAATCATAAATGAGACATTACTGATCTTCCTCCAGGAAAGAAAGCAATAAGCATTAAATAGGTGTACAAGTTGAAATTCAATTCTGACGGTACTCTCAAACGACACAAAGCTCATTTAGTGGTAATGGGAAATCATCAAAAAGAAGGAACAAAATATACAGAGACTTTTGCACATGTTGTCAAGATGACTACTATTCGTTCTCTTCTTAGTGTAGCTGCTGCAAAAGAATGGGAGGTTCACCAAATGGCGTTCATAACGCTTTCTTACATGGAGATCTTGAAGAGAAGGTTTACATGAAACTTCCACAAGGCTTCAAAATATCGGATTCTACCAAAGTGTGTCATCTTTGCAAGTCATTATATGGTCTCAAACAAGCTCCTCGGTGTTGGTTCTTCAAATTATCTACGGCTCTTCGTGACATGGGTTTCACTTAAAGTTATCAAGACTACTCTTTGTTCTCCTTAATCAATGGCGAACGCATCATACACTTTTTGGTTAATGTTGATGACTTCATCGTGGCAGGAAACGATCTTCAAGCTATTAACAAGTTCAAGATTCAACTCCGAAATTGTTTTCACATGAAGGATTTGGCAAGCTAAAATATTTTTTGGGCATTGAGGTTTCGCGTGGCAAAGAAGGATTTTGTCTTTCTCAAAGGAAATATGCTTTCGACATCATCAATGAAGCTGGTCTCTTAGGATTGAAACCATCTCATATTCCCATGGAGTTAAATCACATGCTCGCTTCTGTGAACAGTCCCGTGTTTGATAATCCCAAACAATTACGTCGTTTAGTAGGTCAGTTCATTTACCTCACCATCACAAGACTAGATTAGTGTTACATAGTTCATATTCTTTCTCAATTTATGCAGACTCCACTGCTCGCCCATTAGGAAGCAGCTCTTCGTCTTGCTCGTCATTTAAAAGGCGCTCCTGCTCAAGGTATACTTCTACGTTCCGATAGCAAACTCACTCTTTCGGCATATTGCGACTCCGATTATGCAGCTTACCCACGCACATGTCGTTCTCTCTCCGCCTATATCGTATATTTGGGTGACTCTCCTATCTCTTGGAAAACAAAGAAAAAAATTACGGTTTCAAGTTTGTCCGCTGAAGCTGAATATCGCGCCATGGCTTATACACTTAAAGAGCTCAAATAGCTAAAAGCAGCAATTCATATTGCAGCGAACCCGGTCTTTCACGAGCGAACCAAATACATCGAAGCAGATTGCTACTAAGTTCGTGATGAAGTTCAAGACAAACAAACTCATTGCTACTAAACATATCTCTACAACAGACCAAGTGGCTGATCTTTTCACTAAGGCTTTACCAAGACCTGTTTTCGAGAGGTTACTGTCCACGATTGGTGTTCGAAATTCCGTACTACCAACGTGAGGGGAGTATTAGACTAAGGATATATCTAAATAGATTTTACCTAGATTCTACTCTATCAAGTCCAACGTGTATAAATACTCTTTACCTTGGATTAATAAACGGAAGACATTCTATTATATTTTCAGAAACAATGAAAGAGTGAATTATAAATACTATGATTTAAAATCGATCTGAGAGTTAAATTCAGAATCTTACTGCAAGCTTGGATTTCTAAACCAAGGTAATTTATAAAAACAAGATAAAGAGATAGATCATATAAAGGAACGAGTGATTCGTATTACAAACAGGGCCACGGTTATCCCAGACTTTTCTAGGAGACGACTATAAAATCTTAACGTATCAGCTGCGTTTCTAGATACCGTACGATTTCAGACATGAGAAGATAAGAACGACCTTAGCTTTATTTATAGGAGACCACCAATCCTACCTATCATCATGAATCGAGACATTAACCACTATTAATATTAAGGGACGAACATACCTACTCAATCTCATCAAACCTCATCATCTTCTTCTTTCACTTGGTAAGTCTGTCTCTTCCCCCTCTTCATGCAATGGTTGGCTTTTTTGTTTGTGTGTTTTAAACAATTTGTGTGGTGATTTTAGGTTTGCCATGGACAATTCTGACGCAGATATTGAGGCACAAAGGTCAACGGATGTGTCTCATGATCAACGGGAAGGAACACACTTCCCCATGAACAGTGACAGAGGTACGTTAGTCATAGGGGGTCAATTGACACCTCTACAATTTTTAAATATTCATTATATCTAACAAGTATAGTACGTGATCCCAATATGATAAAATTATTGACCCCTATGCAAAACCAAACAATATTGTTAAAAATTATTTTACCTTGAATTTGTTAAAAATTAATAGTAATGTATCCATGCAAGATTTTTAGCATACAAAATCTACCGAATTCTTTTTTTTTTTTACAAAATACACAAGTTTTTTTTTCTTATGAGTCTTCAACAACGATAAATCATAAACACTTCAAATTTAGATTACTTTTGAATTAAATTTTAGGTAAAGATATTTCTGATTTTTTAAAAATTTTGATATTCACAAATATATATCTTAGATTTTTTCATAAGTTAAAAGATTTCATATTTGAAATCATAAAATTTATATCATGAAATGTAAGATAAATGGTTGATTCGATTGGTGATATATAGTTGTAAGTTGTAACCAAGTGTTGGTAGTTCGCTTCGTAAGACCCCCGCCAAATGAGTGGGAGATCGCCAGTTCGAATCCGCATTGGAGAGAGATCTCCTCCCAAAAAAAATGAATTTAATCCGGTATGGGCCTCGTCTCGAGGGGATTACGGGTCATGTCCCAAACCTGCTGGCATAAAAAAAAAAAATAAATAATTTTTTAGCAAAAAAGTAAAAGAATAGTAAGTAATTCAAAAATAGTTAGAAATGGTAAAATTAGCGTAAAAGATAGCTGAACAAAACATTTCTAATATAATTATATATATATATATATATATATATTAATTATAATTAATTATTCTTACAATAAATAATTTTTTTGATCTGGGTAAATTGTTTTTTAGTTTGGTTACTGCCCAGGAACAGACTCCGTTCACATGACTTCTCTCAAAGTGTCGGAGACGGCGCCACACTGCCTACGGGAGACACCGAATCTGTGCCAATGTTCCTTACTGACATTAATTTGTTGGATATTTTCGCTATCTCTGGTGAAGATATCCGGATGACTCCGAAGATTTTTAGTGGAATATGTAGTGGGGACAAAAAATGGCTGGAGGAGTTGAAAAGCGATAGAACAACAATGGCACGTCTTAAGAGCAATACAGGAGATTCAATTCTTCATCTTGCTGCTACATGGGGTCATCTAGAACTAGTGGATAGGATTGTCTCTAAATGTCCGTGCCTTCTATGGAAACCAAACTCGAGAGGTCAGATACCGCTTCATGTGGCTGCTCATGGCGGTCATACCAATGTTGTTCAGGCTTTCGTTAAGAGATTTGCTTCAGATTACCTGTGTAAGGAAGTTGAGAGACGGAATCCATATGTTCTCAAAGACGAAAATGGAAATACTGCTCTGCACCTGGCCATTAAAGGACACTATATGGCGATGGCTCTCTCTCTGGTGAACGTGAACCAGGATGCTCCTTTTCTTGAAAATAACATGGGAATATCTTCCTTGTTTTTGGCAGTACGTGCTGGAGATGTATCCCTTGTGAAAGCAATTTTGAAAATCATTGGCAACGGAGAGAAGTCTAACTTACATTTGAAATTGCAAGGGAAAAAATATCTTGCACATGCTGCTTTGCTGGCCAAGAGTATAGGTTTGTTTCAACTGCATTTAGTCTGTTCAACTTATGTAAAACCAGTTTGAGACGGGAACTTCCTCCCCAAGGCTGTAACAATCTTTCTATGTATACTAATTGTTTTTCCCAATTGGTTGAGCAGATGTCCTTAATATTATTCTTAATGAATATCCAAGTTTTATGGACGAGCTAGATGAAGATGGTAGGACTTGTCTTTCACTTGGAGCATATATAGGGTATTATGAAGAAGTAAGACAGCTCTTAAGCGGATCACCAAAGAGTGTTTATGTGTGCAACCAAGATGGTTCCTTTCCAATTCATATGGCTGCGGAGGAAGATCATGGAGATATTGTTGAAGAAATTATAAAATGTTGTCCAGATTCAAAATACCTGCTTAATAAACTTGGTCAGAACGTTCTACACATTGCAGCAAAAACTGGGAGCTATAATGTTTTGTCGATGATGGAAAAAGATGTGGAACATCTGGGTGTTTGGCAAGATGTGGACGGGAATACACCGTTGCACCTTGCCGTCATGAATTGGAACTATGGTTCCATTACTTCGCTTGCTAAGAGTAGCAAGATACTGAAAGTACAAAACAAAAACGGCTTAAGAGCTAGGGATATTGCCGAGTCAGAGCTGAAACCACACTACATCTTTAAAGAGGTATGTCTGATTTCATTTTATACAACTCATTTGATCCCACATAAATGATTTATAGCTTGACCCATTTTTGGATTACAGAGGTGGACACTAGCACTCTTATTATATATTATTCACTCAAAAGGTGTTGAAGATGTTGGCTCATTAACAAGAGTGTCAGAGCCACTAGGACCTGAAAATAACAGAGATTACGTCAACACTCTTCTCCTAGTAGCGGCTCTTGTAGCCACAATGACGTTTGCAGCAGGTTTTACAATACCAGGTGGGTTCAACAGCTCTGGTTCACACTTAGGCAGGGCAACTTTGGCAACTAATCCAACTCTCTTCATTTTTCTGCTACTTGACACCTTGGCAATTCAAAGTTCCGTTGCATCAATAGTTACTCTTATTTGGGCGCAATTGGGTGATCGAGTATTCATTTACTCATCCTTAAATGTGGCCTTACCCTTATTGCTTTTTGCTTTACTCTGCTTGCCCTTAGCATTCCTTTTTGGCGTGGTGACTGCAGTTGGGCATGTGAAATGGCTTTTGGTCATCATTTGCGTTATATCTATTTTATTCTTCTTTTGCGCCATCTTTCTCCTTGGCCCTCACGTCATCCTAAAACGGCCAATTGCTTCTCCTAGGTATCCTGGTTACTTTCTTGTGACTTTTATGAAGTATAGATACATCTTTGAGATTATTGCGAGAGTCATAAGTTATATATTTTTTGGTTGTAAATAAGAGTTTGTAAACCTATTCAAAGGCATGGTTCTTAGTTCTTATGAATAAGTATCAAAAATATTATTGTTCTCTTGAAGCAACATAGCTACGAGATATGCCGTTCCACTACAAGAAAACATAGTATATCCCGACGATCATGTCCGACTAAATTTTGAAGGAAGAAACAGTGGTTGGAACTTTGTCAGAAAATCGGTCAATTTTCGACGAAAGTGTGTAGTCATAAACTCCAAGTAGTTCGTCTGAAATGTGTTAACTTAACATGTGTCCTACATATATTTTCCAACTAATTTCCGACCAATATCTGCTTCGAAATTTCGTTGGGGAAGTATAGTCGTCACCTTGGGCTATTTTCCGCCGAAATACTTACCTTCGTTTCTTGAAGCTCATTACGACATTCATGTTTAAAAAAATGGGTCATACAATAACATATATATATATAAAGTTAGATTGGGTGTACAAACGTGAGGATAAAGCAACGAGAGATATTATAAACGAATACAAGGAAGAATTAACGGACTTCATGCATCTTTCATTTAATCAAGAGATCACGAGTGAAAAGGATATTATGTCTTTTCCTTGACTTATAGACGAATAGTTCAATCACTTTCATACTTACATCCTCAGAAACTGTAAAAATGTGTTGTCGAGAAGTAAGCACCTTTATTCAATAATATATAATATTAGGAGAGGTTTCACGTGTTGCGTGAGTTTAAATTAATATAGTAAATTATGCAACACTATATAACTAAATATATATCAAAATAATCGATCTGTGTAGTTGTTGTTTGCACATTCAACTTATGTCACGTGGTATCTTATTTATAGGTTTAATGTGTTTATCCCATTAAAAATCTTAAGACCAAATTTTAAATTACAGTAAATATGATTCTCTTAAAAATTAAATTAAGTATTAATGAATTTAAAATAGGAATTTTTTTATATATATGTTTTTTAGAAATAAAAATATCAAGTGATACAATAGAGAAATAGTGAGAAGACACATGTAAATTAACGTCTTTTATATTTTGTTTCCTCGAAATTATGTAAGAATACTAAAAAAAAATCTCATAACCTTTATGAATATATTAGAACTAAGTTAATTAAAAAATGTCAATGATAACTCACAAAGACTAAAAAAAAATGTAGATATGATTAATAAAATTTAAAAAATTGTATTAAACAAACAAAAAATTGCTAAACAAAATTATTCTTGATANAATGTGACTGGTATGACCCGATGGTTGGCAGAGGTGTTAGACTTACAAACTTTGGAGTGACGGAAGTCAGCGCAGCAAGGAAGTGATGAAAGTACGATCCTTTTATATTTCCATCTGCGGCAGCGCATGTATGTTACATATCATATCCACGACTAAGAAATAAACAATGCACATGTATTACGGTTACTCAAATAAATCCGAGAAGTAGAGTTGATAGGGTTAACGATACCGAGCCGTTACAACAAAACGAGGTAACGGTAATTACTCAAGAAGAGTAGTAGAACACTCTGTTGCAGACATTCCCGTTGTAGATTTTGAAAATACTGAAGTAGACAGACGTTTTGGAAAATGACGCTGACAAAGGAAGCAGAAATAGTTCTAATAGTCAAGTGATTTAGCAAGTTTAATTCCTCATCTAACTCACAATGAACAAATGTACTTGTAATGTCCAACCGTTTGTTCGATGTAATTGCAATATTTGATAATTTGGGTTAGGCGATGCAATTTGAAATATTTTTAAATCTATGGAGTGAAGTTTCAGACGATTTTCTGCTTACTCTGGTTAAAGTAGTCGGAAGTTTGTCAGAAAACATGAACCCGGTAAAATTTAACAGTCAAAATATAAATTTTTGATAAATTTCCAAAGACTCTAGTCATAATTGTCAGAAGTTGGTCGAAATTTCGTATACCGTTTCCTATATATATATATATTAAACCTGTTTTGGCTCTTTCACAAATCACAATCACTAAACACAATTAAAAAAACAAAAAACAAACCTCTTTCTTCTGTCTAAGAATTTAATAACCAAAAACATTAAGGTTGTAAATCATTTTGTTCTTTTTTATTTTGTCATTTGTTTTCATGAATTTTGATTTCTTTATTCTAAACTAATTGAGTTTTTATTGTTTATTTTGTAGGTGATGGCGGAAACGTGGAATGGATATACGGATAATTTTCATTAATTCAAACAAATAGCCGGAATGCAACATGGCCAAAGTTTCTTCTATTGGGTTGATGACCCAAGTCTGAGAAATATTTGAGGGAAGATAACGTATACGAGTGGAAACAAGTGGGCATAGGGGAAGAATAAGTCGAATTGGAATGGACTGATAGCTTATTAGGAAGATGAGAAAAAACAAGGACTGTGGTGAAACTACTTCCAAAAACTGTAAGAGCGAACATGGAGGTTATAGAATGGCGAAGCACACTTGTGGCTCCATCCAGAGGGTATGCTAAAGTTCAAATATTGAATCGTACGAGGAAAAATATCGAGAAACATAAAAGAAGTATCTCCAAACCCAAACATATTTTCCTTAGGCGGAGGAAAAATTAAGGACTTCGACCAAAATAATACGAAATTATGGTTCTATAATGACCCAGATTCATCTAAATTTGGTTACATAATGGCCCAAACTCGCGTATTACAGTTCAGTAATGGCCCAAATTAATTGAAATACTAATAATTAGAAACCTTTTTTTTTTATTCGTTCGTTGAAAATTTCCTACCAAATTTCTGACTATTGTTTTAGTATCTAGATGCAACTTTTGTCGGATAATGGTCAAACATTTCTGACCACGATTCCGACTACATTGGACGTCAGAAAACTTTGTCAGAATGGTGTTGAAAGCTTTCTGATGGATTTTCGACAACGTTTTCGCACGAGTTTCTGATGGCACTGTTTGTCAGAAAATTCCGACGAAATTCCAACGAATATATGCTTCCGACTAGCGTTTCTCGACGACTTTGGTTTTGTTAGAACAAATTTGTAGGAACAATAGTTTCCGACGAATTCCGAGTAATATTTTCTTCGAAATACGGTATGCCTATCTACGAGTCAACATAGGCAAAAATCATGTGCAACATCTAATAACAAATCACATTGAAATTTAATATATTTTCGTTCGAGAAGCGGAACAGAAAGGACTTATTCAACTTAAGTACTGTTTAGGTGAAGTTTAACTTGCAGATCTTCTTACAATAACTCTCAGCGTATCAAGATTTGATGAATTAATGAAGAAGCTTGGAGTGAAACCTAAACTCAATTAAGGGGGAGTGTTGATGATAATTGAGTTTAGTTTATGTTATATAATTATATAAGTAAGTGTGCATTAACTGGTGTGTGTTAATGGGTGTGTTGTTTCACAAGCTAATGGGTGTGTGTTAATGAGTGTGTTATTTCACATGTTACAAATGGTTACGACCGTAAGACATGAACGGTGACGTGACAGTCGTAAGACTTCTATTTAAGTACGTGTGTTGTTGTAAATAACGATAATAAGAAAATTTCAGTTTCTCATATCTCACTCATGCTCTGGTTTTTATTCTTTTCTTTTTCTTCTGCAACAAGTGAAACTCTTGTTGTGTTCTGTTGAAGAAGAAGAATTTCTAACAATAGGGTCCTCTTTCCTTAGCGTGAGTTTTTGCTTCCAATCTTTTTTTTTTTCTTCTTCTGCTCATCTCGATGATTTCTTCTTTTCTTGTTGCAGGTTTGATCAAAGGCACAACCTTCAACAGTTTTTGATCAGGTAACTTTTCAGTTCTGGATGTTGAGAGTTTAACTTGATTTTGAATCAAGTATAATTATTGGGCTAATTATCCAATAATTATTTGATAGCCCAAATTCAAGTTCTAGATATTTTTATAGAATTATCTAGATATTTGTAATATTATAATTTAGATATTTGGTAGAATAATCTAGATTTAGAATAAAATATTTGAGATATTTTGTAACGTGGAGGCTATAAATACCTCATTCCACTCTCATTTGTAATCAAGTCTCAAGTGAAGAAAATAAGAGTAATCAAAAGCTTTCTCTTAAAACTCTTACTCTCCTCCAAACATTTAAACACTTTTTCATCACTTCACAATATTAACTCTAACAAAGTGGTAGCAGAACTATAAGATTCTTTGAGAGATGGCAAATAACGGTGTCCCCTTCCAAGTCTTGATGCTCACAAAGAGTAACTATGACAATTGGATTCTACGGATGGTGGCTATCCTAGGAGCACATGATGTTGGGAGATAGTCGAGAAAGGCTTTGTTGAACAAGAGAATGAAGGTAGTCTCTCTCAAACTGATAGTTTGAGAGATTCAAGAAAAGAGAGACAAGAAGGCACTCTGTCTAATCTATCAAGGATTAGATGAAGACACATTCGAGAAGGTCGCGGGAGAAAAGGCGATCAAGGAAGCGTGGGAGAAGCTTCGAATTTCTTATAAAGGAGCGGAGCAAGTCAAGAAGGTATGTCTTCAAACTTTAAGAGGAGAATTTGAAGCCTTACAAATGAATGAAGGTGAACTTGTGTCCGATTACTACTCAAGAGTTTTGGTGGTTACAAATAACCTAAAAAGAAATGGCGAGAAGTTAGATGAAGTGAGAATTATGGAGAAGGTTCATAGATCGTTCTCCAAAATATGAGCATCTTGTCACCGTCATCGAATAGACAAAAGATTTGGAGGCTATGACGATGGACAACTTCTTGGATCGTTACAAGCTTTTGAAGAAAAGAAGAAGAAGAAAGAAGATATTGCCGAACAAGTGCTCAAGATGCGGATCAATAATACTAGGTGATAAGTGTATATTTTACATGTTTTAAAGCCTAGTTTTCATATGTTTAAATCCCACTTTGTACAATTTTTGGGATGTCTTCATGCATTAAAGTCTCATTCTGTGTTGTCTTGCATTTTAGATGTCCTAGGTTGTTTTGTGTCTTCTTTTTGTTCTTTTTGTATTTATTCAGGTGTTTAGGAGTGGATTGGATCAAAGGATATGCATAGAAATATAAGAAAAATGAAGGATGCAAATTTTGGACCAAAGTTAGGAAATGTCAAATGCAGAGTCAATCCAACATGCTTGAAAGATCGAGTCAGAAGAATGTCTTTCCTTTGGATTTAGCTTATGAGATCTTCATAAAAGTCATAGGAAATTGAGTTAGCTTTCCAATGGAGGTGGTTTCAGAGCATTTGGAGTTGTGGTTCAAAAGATATGGGCGTTTTAGTGCGGTATCGACCGGCATATCGACCCCATACGTCGATAATTCTGGTTCGAAACTGGGAATTCCAGAAAGTGCATACCGACCGAGGTACCGACCCCATACAGGTCGATACAGGCACCCATAAACAGAGTTGACCAGAGTTGACCAGTCCGTTTTCCTTTGTTTAAATAGCTCATAAACCTATTTTCTCATTAAGTCTTCTTCTTTTTAGAGTGGGTTTCGCACCAAACTCTCTCCTCATGAGATTTGTATTTTTCTTCAAAGATTCATGCCACTTTAGAGAAGATTTCTCATCAATCCTACTATCTATATATATGTTTTATTTGTTCTTGTTCTTCATTTTTATGTCTTTTACTTTTGTGTTCTTGATATATTTGTGAGTTGACTTTTCTGGTTTTTGGATTACTTGATTTGGATGATTTGATGATTGATTGTTGATGTTTAGACTTAGTAATAAACATTTGTTCTCATGCTAGGAAAAATCTCTATGCTAGAAATGACTTGATCACTCAATTCTAGAACTTATGGTATTTATTGCTCACAAGGTGTTTGATAAAATGCTAGAAATTTCCAAGCATGCATTTCACTCTTAACCGATGAATTGTTGACTTATATGGACTCATACTTAATGATATAGATCATCTAGTTGCAATGGTTGTTGGGTGACAAAAATAGCCAAACTAGTTGATTTGTAAATGGATTAGCATCATGGGAATGAGCTAATCTACTTGAGTGTTTCATGTCATAAGAATGAATGTGAATTGAATGTTTATGCATCATTGGTCAATTGTCTTGATGGTTAAATAATGATGATTTAGGATGATCTTGGAGAAATCCTTCACTTAGGTTGATTCTTAATGCTAGTTTTGACATGACGAACCGAAACCTAAAACTGCACCTAGATTAGGTAATTCTAGTTTGGCGTGACATACCGAACTAGAGCTACACCTTAGATTAGATAGATTTTTGGTCTCATCCCATGCTTTAGAGATGAGATTCGAGTAAACGGTGTTAGTGCTAGATTAGGTTTGTTCATTCGATTCTTGAGCTTAGGCATTTCACACCCGGAGGAGTTAGATGAATTGCTTGAACGAATCTTTTGTGAGCTTCTCACATCCTACCCCAACGGGAGTTGATGAGTAGGGTGATTAGAGAACTAATTGGACTTGTGATAAATGCTCATTGATTATTGCATTGCGAACGGGAAGTTCTTGTCATTTCGATGATTGATGTAGGGATTGATACCACAGGAGTGGATTAATCTATTTATGTGTGTTCCATGTTCTAGGATAGTGTTTAATGCTTCCAATTGATTCATTGTTTGATTGTTAATCATTCTCTTTGATAGTTTAAATCCATGATCCAGAGCTTTGTCTTTGTTTTCTTTCTTCCCCTCTCCTCCTCTCTTTTTCTCCTTCTCCTCCCGTTCTTCTCTTTCCTCCTCTCTCCTCCTCCCTCCTCCTTTCCTCCTCTTCTTCTCTCTCTCTCTCTTTTCTTTCCTCTCCTTCCCTCTCTCTCCTTCCCTCTCTACTCTTCTCCCTTTCTCTTTTCTCTCCTCCTCTTTCTCCTCTTCTTTCTCCTTTTTCCCGCCTTTCTCCTTCCCTCTCTTTTTTCTCTGTTTCTCCCTTCCCTCCTTTCCTTCTCTTCTCCTTCTCCTTTTCTCCTCTTGTTTCTGTCTTTTCTCCTCCATCTCTCTCTTTCCCCCTTTCTCCTTCCTCCCCTCCCCTTCTTTTCTCCTTCTCTATCTCTCTTCTTCTTTTTCTTTTCTTGCAATTTCTTTTAACATTCGATAAAAAAATAAAAACCAATAAACAACGTTTTGGCTCTAGGCTTAGTTTGTCTTCTCTCGTAATTTTGGTGTGTAATCCTTATTCCCCTGTGGATTCGATAACCCCTACAGTGGCTTCAATGACATAGCGCTTATGATTGAGGTAGGTTTTCGCAACATCGGTGTTTTAATTGAGTGCAAGAGCGTAAAAAACTCTACAATTCACTAGGGAAGAAAGAGGGTCCATCTTCATCAAGACGTGTGGTCAAGCAAGAGGACTAGAGGTCGTGGATATAGAAATAGACGAGGATGGAGGCCCTATGAAGACAACACTAACCAAAGAGGAGAAAGCTCATCAAGAGGTCATGGAAAAGGAAACTCACAATCAAGGTATGATAAATTAAGCGTAAAATGCTACAATTTTGGGAAGTTTGGACATTATGCTTCCGAATGTAAAGCTCCTAACAAATAAAGAGTAGAGGAGAAGGCCAACTACGTTGAAGAAAAGGGCCAAGAAGAAGACATGTTATTGATGGCTTACAAGAAGGAGGAACGAGATGATGTTCATAAGTGGTACCTCGATAGTGAAGCAAGCAATCACATGTGCAGACAAAGATGCATGTTTGTGGATCTTGATGAGTCGGTAAATGGAAATGTGGCTTAAAAGCAAGAAATTACCAAAGGAGTTTTGGTCGGAAACAGTCGCATGTGCGGTGTATCTATTAAACCGATCTTCGACAAAAAGCGTTTCCGGTAAAAGCACCACAAGAAGCTTGGAGCAGAAGGAAGCCCAATGTTTCTCATCTAAGAGTCTTTGGAAGTGTTTCTCATGCCCATGTACCGGATGAGAAGCGTAGCAAACTAGATGATAAAATTGAGAAGTACATATTCATTGGTCATGACTCCAACTCCAAAGGCTACAAACTCTACAATCCCACCACGAAGAAGCCGATTATTAGTCGAAATATCGTGTTCAATGAAGAAGGAGAATGGGATTGGAAATCAAATGATGAAGACTATAATTTCTTTCCAAATATTGAAGAAGATAAGTCGGAGCAACAAAAATAGGAACCAATTACTCCACCAACTTCACCAACGAGTTCTCAAGGAGAAAAAAGTTCGAGTGAAGGGACTCCACGTTTTAGAAGTCTACAAGAGCTTTACGAGGTAACCAAAAATCAAGACAACCTTACTCTTTTTTGTCTATTTGCAGAGTGTGAGGCAATGAATTTCCAAGAAGACATGGAGAAATGCCATGGATGAAGAGATCAAGGCGATACAAAAGAGTGATACATGGGAGCTAGCTACACTTCCAAATGGACACAAGGCAATTGGTGTGAAGTGGGTGTACAAAGCAAAGAAAAAATCCAATGCAGAATTGGAAAGATACAAGGCAAGATTGGTGGCAAAAGGATATATTCAAAGAGCCGAAATTGACTGCGACGAGGTATTCACTCCCGTTGCTTGTCTTGAAACCGTTCAGACTAATTATTTCATTGGCAAGTCAAAACAAGTGAAAGATACATCAAATGGATGTCAAGTCAGCCTTCTTAATTGAAGACCTTGGAGAAGAAGTTTACGTTGAACAACCACAAGGCTACATAGTCAAAGGAGAAGAAGACAAAGTCTTGAGGTTAAAAAAGGCACTTTACGGGTTAAAACTAGCACCAAGAGCTTGGAATACTCGAATTGACAAATACTTCAAAGAGAAAGACTTCATCAAGTGTCCATATGAGCATGCACTCTATATCAAATTTCAAAATGGTGATTTATTGATTGCATGCTTATATGTAGATGACTTGATATTCATGGGTAATATTGCAAGCATGTTTGAAGAATTCAAGATGGAGATGAGGAAGGAGTTCGAGATGACCGATATTGGATTGATGTCTTATTACCTTGGAATCGAAGTGAAACAAGAAGATAATGGCATCTTCATAACGCAAGAAGGCTATGCTAAAGAGGTGCTTAAGAAGTTCAAGATGGATGACTCAAATCCAATAGCACACTGAGGGAATGTGGAGCCAAGTCATCAAAGCAAGAAGAAGGAGAAGGACTGGATCCATCACTCTTTAAGAGCTTAGTTGGACGCTTACGATACTTAACATGTACAAGACCCGATATCTTATATGCGCTCGGAGTTGTTAGTGGCTACATGGAGCATCCGACAACAACTCATTTTAAGGCAGCAAAGAGGATTCTCCGCTATATCAAAGGTACCATAGACTTTGGTTTGTTTTACTCTATTTCTAACGACTACAAGCTTCTTGGATATAGCGATAGCGATTGGAGTGGAGACATAGATGACTGAAAAAGCACAAGTGGCTTCGTGTTCTACATTGGAGATACGACTTTCTCATGGCTGTCGAAGAAGCAACCAATTTTCACTATTTCCACTTGTGAAGCGGAGTATCTAGCGGCTACTTCATGTGTGTGTCATGCTATTTGTTTAAGAAACTTTTGAAGGAGTTAAGCTTGCCACAAGAGGAGCCAACAAAGATCTTTGTGGATAACAAGTTAGCAATAACTTTGGCAAAGAACCGAGTCTTCCATGATCAAAGTTAGCACATTGACACACGTTATCACTATATTAGAGAGTGTGTTAACAAGAAGGATGTGCAATTGGAATATGTGAAGACACAAGATCAAGCGGCCGACATTTTCACCAAGCCTCTCAAGCGCAAAGACTTTATCAAGATGAGGAAATTGCTTGGAGCAGAAAAATCAAGTTTAAGAGGAGGTGTTGAGAGTTAAAACTCTATTTTGAATCAAGTATAATTATTGGGCTAATTATTCAATAATTATTTGATAGCCCAAATCAAAGTTCTAGAATTTTATCCAAAAATATCAACACCTCCACCCCTTAAAAGTTTCTAGAATAATCTATCACCTCCTTAATCTAGATATTCTTATAGAATTATCTAGTTGTAATATTATAATCTAGATATTATGGTAGAATAATTTAGATTAGAATAAAATATTTGAGATATTTGGTAATGTAGAGGCTATAAATACCTCATTTGACTCTTATTTGTAATCAAGTCTCTAGTGAAGAAAATAAAAGTAATCAAAAGCTTTCTTCTTAAAATCTCTTACTCTCCTCCAAACATTTAAAAACTTTTTCCATCACTTCACAATATTTAACTAACACTGGAATGGGTGATTGTTGTGTTTGGAGAAATGGTAACTAGGACGTTGCTTGGAACACGAGGAATAGATAGAAGTTGCTATAACAGAAGGCTTTGTTTAGGAGATACGGCGTCATTAAGGTTGATGGGTTTGACGTGGCCATGTGAGAACCCATTTTAGGAGGTACAGTACGCAAGATTTCAATAAATACCAAAGCGCTCTTGGTGTAGTGGCTAGGCCAGGAAAAATCTGCTTTGCCTCTCTTGCTATTGCTTGACTTCTCCCTTTTTTCGGTTATCCCCTGTAGTTGTATCACATTGGTCAACAAATCAAAATCATGTATCAGACACAGACAGGTCAAGTTTGAAGGAGGTAAAGTAAGCTAGGTTGGGAAACTAACTGTGTCGTGGACAATCGCCAGGTCCCAAATCAGCTTGTCCATCTTTATTATACATAGTTAGAAAGTGTAACAAAACTGATCTATGACTAGCAAAAGGTGAATTTAGCATTGTTGTAGCTGCAGGGTTTACTTTCTCTTTTGATACCAAGTTCTTCAGCCTGAATACATATCAGGGAAGATCAATATATTAGTCTAAAAACTGCGGTTATTTGTAAACATCGACTTGAAAACAAATACATTATTCACTTACTACGGCAAAACAAATTTTGACTAAAAGCGGCAGACTATGAGAGTAATAAAGGAACAAAACACAGTCACATATGCTCGAGCTCTTTCACATCGTCGGTTCAGCTTTTACGCTTGTTTGCATCAGCTAGATATGTTTTTGAGATCTGGGAATATATAGATGTTGTTGTAAACTCTTCTCAAGAAATATTTTTAAATTTGATTGTGGTTAAAAAAAACGAATACATAGTTTTGTTAATTTTCTAAAAATATTGTCAGTGAAAACATTCCTGTATTAATTTAAAAAATATTGCCAATGGAAATGTATGTTGTGGATAAGTAGATTCATCCATGAAACGGTTTATTGTGTCTTCAAAAGTAGATTTGGTTATCATAGATAATAAAAAGAGAATTATGTCAAAAAAACAATAATAATAATAAAAAGAGTAAGAGCACATTTATCGCTAGTATATAGACGAGTTTCTAAAGATTAAAAAATTAAAAAAAAAAAAAAGTAGGAGAGAGACAAAGAGACGTCTCTTATTATAGAGACGCAGGAGAATCGATTTCTACCTGTGTCTTCAAGTGATTGGATGATTCTTTACTTTTTAAAAATAAAAATAATTAAATAATTAAATAATATTAATATTTTAAGTTTAAGAAACCCAAATAGGTATTTAGCGATAAAGATGCTCTAAGTATTTTCTATGTACACGAGAGAATATGAAATTAGTTTTAGTAGAGGGTCTGACCACTATTCACAACATCAAATTTTTACTAAGAGCGCCAGTGTCCAATGTGTTGGCGAATCTAAATGTGCTTCTTAATTTTCTTAATCTAATTATATTGAACTCATCTCTCTATCTTTTCAACTAAAAGTCAAATTACTATAAAATAATATTTTCTAAAATTTTGAATATATTAAGAGAAAATAACTACTATAACAAATTTTAAATATAAAAAAATAAAAAAAAGCTAAATTACTAATCAAAACTAATAAAATAATCGTGTGGAGATAATTGTAACGTATAATTGTCGTCATCTTGAATTGATAACAGATTAAGATAATAACATATAAAAACTATTCAATCAGAAATATACTATATATTAAGGATCCTGGATAAAATTTGTAATGTTGGAACCGAAATAACCTAGAAGAATTAGAATCAATAAACAATTAGAGTGAGAGACTGAATCCATATGTTCTTATGGACAAGATGGAAATACTCTTTTGTACTATGCCATTGAAGGAAGCTATTTAGATATGGCTGCATGTCTGCTCCTTTTCTTGGAAATAACATGGGAATATAGCTTCCTTGATTTTGGCGTTACTTGCGGGAGATGTATCCCTTGTCAAAGCAATTTTGAAAACCACAGGCAACGAGCACCTTGAAGGGAAGAATTCTAACTTATATTCAAAATTACAAGGCAGAAAATGTCTTGCACATGTTGCTTTGCAGGCCAAGAGTATA
Source organism: Crucihimalaya himalaica (assembly GCA_004349715.1). NCBI lineage: Eukaryota > Viridiplantae > Streptophyta > Magnoliopsida > Brassicales > Brassicaceae > Crucihimalaya > Crucihimalaya himalaica. The sequence goes on from SMJT01000043.1 coordinate 1,002,882, forward strand.
GGTTTGTTTTTCGCTTTAACTAGTAGCAGCTGTGTCAGAAACTTATAAGTGTGAAAGCTTCCTCTTATTTTGATGAAGGCGTTAAGCCAATATATATACAAAGAGCTTTAACCTAATTGCCTTAACTAGTTTATATGAATTGCCTTTATAAATATAGGTCAATATTCACAAAATGTAAATATAACGATATGATATGATATTCATATCATATCATATCTCAATACCCCCTCCCCTCACGTTGGAGCATAGAGATCACAAATGCCCAACTTGAGCTTAAAATCTTCAAACTCTTTCCGACCAAGTGCTTTGGTCATAATGTCGGCGAGCTGGGTTTTAGTGGAGACATGTTGAGTAACGATGGTGCCACGGGTTTATCTCATCTCTGGCGAAATGACAATCCCTCTCTATGTGCTTTGTACGTTCGTGAAAAACGGGATTAGCAGCCAAGTGTATCGCGGCCATACTATCGCAATATACTTCGATCGAAAGCTGAACATCAATGCCAAAAGAGACGAGGAGATTTTTCAACCAAAGTACCTCACATACTGTAGTGGAGAGAGCCCTGTATTCGGATTCGGCAGATGAGCATGAAACAGTTTGTTGTTTGCTTGTTTTCCAAGAAATTGGAGAGTTACCCAATTGAATAAACCAGCCGGTGAGAGAACTTCGAGTTAGAGGACAGCCACTAAAGTCTGCATCGCACCAAACTCGAAGAATCAATGATGAATAAGGTCGTAATAGAATACCTTGTCCAAGATTATGTTTGAGATACCGTACGACTCGAAGTGCCGCATCCCAAAGTTCTTGTCTCGGTGCTTGCATAAACTGTGTTAGGATATGGATGGAGTAAGCAAGATCCGGACGTGTGGTGCCAAGATAAATCAAAAGACCCACCAAACGTCTATATTTCTCAGCATCAGGTAATAGCTCACAGGTAGCTAGAGCCAGCTTATGGTTTTGATCGAGTGGGAAAGCGACTGGTTTGACACCAAAGAAACCAGTTTCGGTGATAATGTTCATTGCATACTTTCGTTGACACAGGTAGAAACCGGAGGCACTCCGAGCTACTTCAATGCCTAAAAAATATTTCAAGACACTGAAATCCTTCATGTGATAGCAAGAGCTGAGGTAACGCTTAAAATCTTCCAGTAACGACAAAGAATCTACGGATAGAATAAGATCATCAACATACACAAGGATGTAGATGCGTTGTGACCCGCGAGCATAGGTAAAGAGTGAGTAATCAGCCACAGATTGTTCAAAGCCATAGTCCATAAGACTTGTGCTCAATTTTGCAAACCAACAGCGAGGAGCTTGGCGGAGCCCGTAGAGACACTTATGGAGACGACAAACCTGTGTTTTGTCGTTAGTACAAATTAAAACCGGGAGGAAATTGCATATAGATTTCTTCGTCCAAATCACCGTGTAAGAATGCGTTATGAAGATCCATTTGGTGAACGGGCCAATCCTTTGCAGCAGCAATTTCCAAGAGTGTGCGGACCGTAGTCATCTTAACAACAGGAGCAAACGTGTCTGTAAAATCTGTACCTTCAACTTGATTGTTACCGAGGACTACCAAACGTGCTTTATATCGTTCAAGAGTCCCATCGGCCTTAAACTCCAGAAGAAACACCTATTTACACCCTATAGCTTTCTTGCCGGGGGGAAGGGTTTCTATGGTCCAAGTACCATTTTCTTCTAACGCATCAATTTCCATTCGCATAGCATTGCGCTAGTGTTCATCTAACACCGCCTGAGAGTAGTGTTGTGGTTCATGGCTATTGGTGATAGTGAGCACATATTTTTGATGCTTTCGGAAAAAAGTGTGGATGATGTGTAGTCTGAGATTGGATACTTGCAGTCATCTTTGTCAAGACCGAGTGAGCTAGTAATTTGGAACACGTAATCAGCAAGCCGAGTAGGCAGCTTCTTCGGACGTTTCCCAACTCCAAGGACTTCAATGTCTGGTGCAATGTCTGATTCACCATCTGATTCATCATCAGTAGTAAGAGGTGATGAATCGAGTATAACACCATCAAGTTCCGGTACGAGTGTTGCGGATCCGGTGGGTGGCAAAGGAGGTTCCAATCCTGACGACGAACAGGGCAGAGGATCCGAAGGTGGCGTTGTCGGAATGAAGTGCTCTGTTGTGGGAAAATCAAGGTAATTTACGAGTGGCAATAGTGAAGTCGTGTTGGTGTCGAGTGAAGGGGTCACGGAGGAGGATGTAGGCTCCGTCATGGGAGCTGCAACTTGTGTAATAGGAGCATCACTTGGATCAGAAGCAGATCCGAGAAAAACAGAGTCGTCAATTTCAGCCGTGACTAGGAGTCGATCAGCAAAAGGAGGCAATGGAGAGTCATCAATGTCAGTCGTGAAAGGATCCAAGAATGACAAAGGTAAGTCAAAATCACGGAGAGACAGATCCGGTGTTGCAAACGGAAACTCTTTCTCACAGAAAACAACATCTCTAGAAACAGAGACACGTCCACTCTCTAAATCGTAAACTTTCCAGCCTTTCTTGCCGTTGGGATAGCCGAGAAACACCGATTTGTTGCTATGTGTTGCAAATTTATCACCACCGTGATGTTGGTTATGCACATAGCATAAGCATCCGAAGACTCGGAGATGAGTAAGTGGTGGAGGATGCTTGTACAGAACTTCAATTGGTGTTTTTCCTTCAAGGACCGATGATGGTGTACGGTTGATTAGATATCCAGCAGCAAGGACGCATTCGTCCCATAATTCTAATGGAACGGAGGCCTGAAACCGGAGAGCTCTTGCAACATTCAAGATATGCCTATGTTTTCGTTCAACCTGACCGTTTTGTTGAGGAGTCCCAACACAAGATGTCTCATGAATGATCCCATTTTGTTGAAAGAAATCACGTAGACATATGAATTCACTACCGTTGTCACTACGAATTGTTTTGACTTTCTTGTCAAACTGTCGTTCAACCAAAACAATGAAGTTCTTGAGTTGAGTAGGTGCAACAGTTTTATCGGGCAGCAAATAAATCCATAAGCCGCGAGAAAAATCATCAACTATAGTCAAAAAATATTGTGAATCACTGGTAGATGTAGTTCGATAAGGCCCCCAAAGATCACAGTGCACAATTTGAAAAACATCCATCGTTTTATTCAAACTATTAGGAAACACATCTTTGGTTTGTTTTGCACGCATACAAACGTCACATGCCTTATTATCGAAACTACTACAGCTGCTAAAACCGGAAATAGGTAGTAAACTAAGAGCTTTCGAAGACAGGTGCCCCAAGCGTTGGTGCCACACATCATGAGAGAGTTGGTTCGAGATATGTAGTGTCGTCGCAGATTCCGTACTTCGAAAGAAATATAAGCCATCCTTTTGCTCAGCCACGCCAATCAGCATCCTCGTGATGCGGTCCTGGATCACACACAACTTATCAGTGATTTGGAAGACATAGGCTCTATCACGATTAAGTTGAGATACTGAAATCAGATGGCACTTCAAACCATCAACAAACAAAACTTCTTGAAGACTAAGGTGAAACCCTAAGTAAATTGTTCCTTCTTGAGATGATTGAGTCAAACCACCATCGGGAAGTTTGATCAACATAGGAGGCATGGATCTGACATTAGATAAGTAGCTCAAAGACCCAGTCATATGGTTTGTGGGTCCTGTATCAACAATCCAGGAGTCTAGAAAAAACATACCTGACAGTTTGAGATTACGTGAACGCTCACGTTCATCAAGTAACATCTTAAGAGACTCCCACTGTCCATCGTTTAAGCCACTGATTCCGATTCGATCTGCATTTGTAATGACGTTGGCTGAGGCTGTAGTCGTAGCAATTTGGTTAACACGAGCTGGCTGATTGCTCCGGTTGTTTGACGGATTTGGGAGAATCCCTTGGTTGGAGGAAGATCCTATGTTCCCTGTTTTGGAGCGAGTGCGTTCACCCCACCATGATGGATAACCAATCTTGGTGAAACATTGATCAGCAACATGGCCAGTCCGTCCACAAGTTGAGCACACAAGAGATTTGTTCCGATTGTCGTTATAGCTTTTAGTTCTGGCTTGTGTTTGAACTGCAAAACTTGCTCCCTCAGTTCGTTCTTCAAGTATTCTGCTTGTTGTCTTGGCTTCTTCATCTTGCGAGACAGCATTGAAAGCTTCATCCAAGGTTGGCAAGGGAACACGAGAAAGCAGAGCAGATTTAACCGGCCCAAACAACGTTTTATCAAGCCCCATCAAGAACAGGTGTAGTTTGTCCTCTTCACGTTCTTTTCGTACTTCTTCCATTGTCTTGGCCTGTTGATAGTCACCCAATGAAGACCATAGTTTCATAAGGTTACCGTAGTATGCTTCAATCGCCAATCCTTTTTGACGACAAGTTGCGAGTTCAGTTTTTTAACGTTGAACACGCTGTCCACTCTTGATCGAGTAACGAACACGTATGTGTTCCCACAGTTCATACGCAGTTTCACAATGGGCAAGATTGGAGCGCATATTCGGATCAACTATGAGCTTGATCCATGAAATCACCAGTGCATTGTTTGCACACCAATTATCATAATCCTCAGATTCTTCACCTGGATTAGAAAGCTTCCCATCAGCAAAACCAAATTTCTTACAAGCCTTGAGAGCTAGACGTATACTCTCAGCCCATTCATCATAGTTAGGTCCACACAGTGCCAGTTGAGATATCACACAACCCGGGTTATCTCCTGAAGAAAGGTCATATGGTGAGATCGTTCTTCGAGACGCGTCGTTCTTGACACGAGAGTTGGATGTTGTCGAGTCATCCTCTTCTCTGTTTTTGTTTTTCGGCTTTGTTGAAGCAGCGGACATTCTCAAGAGGCGAAAAGAAAACAGATCAATAGAGTATAAAGAAAGGGAGAAGATAGAAGAGTATGAATTCGAGGTAGAGTTTAGGATCTAGCAAGCCTTTTGTGTATGGCTATTGTTCTGATACCATGTCAGAAACTTATAAGTGTGAAAGCTTCCTCTTATTTTAATGGAGGCGTTAAGCCAATAAATATACAAAGAGCTTTAACCTAATTGCCTTAACTAGTTTATATGAATTGCCTTTATAAACATAGGTCAATATTCACAAAATGTAAATATAACGATATGATATGATATTCATATCATATCATATCCCAATAAGCTGCATTTAGTCTTGAGACGTGAACTTCATCCCCAAGACGGTAAAAATCGTCCTATATATACTAATTGTTGTTCATAATTGTTTGAGCAGGTGTCCTTGAAGTTCTTCTTAACGAATATCCAACTCTCGTGAATATTTGTGAGGCTGGTTTTATAAGAAAAGAATGACATGATATGAGGATGAATGGTAGAGAGATCTAGGGTATGACTTTCTAGGATGACATGCTCTTTAGATGAATCTCAAATATTATACAAAGAAGAATATTCAGTTTTTTTAATTTTCTATTCCTTATAAAAATATCTTACAAAAAAGTCAAAATATTTTAAAAAACAATATATCTATGATATAATAAACCTTATCTGAACCAAAGATAAAGAAAATTTCAGGAAATATCATTTATTTTCAAATTTCGTAATCTTATATATTTTTTTCCTTTTTTTATCATCATCTTGACTTTTTTAATCTTATATAAATGAAAAAATAACGTCAACTATACATTATGATTATCTCCACATAATTATAATAAACTATCTAAATAGATTTTTTCATTATTTTTTATTTTTTGTAGTCTTTTAGTTTTTATTCAATATTTTTTTTTAACAGTAATTTAACTTTTATTTTTAATAAATAGATTTTTCATTATTTTCTATTGTTTTTAGTAATTTAACTTTTATCCAATTTTTAAAATAGATTCGTCATTATTTTCTACTATATAGTAATTTAAATTTTATTCGTTTTTATTAGTAACTTAACTTATTGTTGAGTTTAAAAAAAAATATTCGAATTTTTTTGTAGTTTTTTAAAAAGATGTATGGCAAATTTGTTTAATTAAGTAGATCTATTAAGGACAGAGTAGTAATCAACCATTGTGAGAACGAATGTGAGCATTTTTTACTTTTCTTTTAATATATAAGATACAATAAAACCTCTATAAATTAATATGTTATTAATTTATCGATATACTAATTAACCAAAAAAAGAAAATTTAGGACTAAAAAAATATATTGATTTATCGAAGTATTAAATTATCGATATTAATTTATAGAGGTTATAGTGTATGTAGATATAGCATACTATCTATACGAAACCAAAGTAGTAAAATAAAGTAAATAGATAAACTCAGATTATTTTTTGGCGGTAGAACGTAGATACAACATAACCAACGACGCAGTAAACAAATGAACTAGCGATGAACTTAGATTTCCGCTATCTCCGCTTAGACCCCCGCCTCAACTTGCTACCTCAAATAATGTTGCTGGTTTGGGTAGTTGGGCTCACAGTGTAACCGTAATTAGGAAGATACATAGATGATAACTAATGGAAACAATGAAAGAGTATTATAAATACTATGTATGTATATGTGAAGATGAGAACATGAGATATCAAAGCAAACAAGAGTAAATGCAAACCAAAGGTAAAACTCAAGTTAAAAGTAAATTTACTTGGGTTGGGTTAAAATCTTTGGGGACCACAAGGAAGGGTGTTTGCATTGGTGTAATTGCTGGAGCAAGAAGACAAGCTTGTACTATCTTGCATTAATGACAAAGTTGAAGACTTTGTCAAAGCAACAAAACGCAAGAGAAGTGAGAGTCACTTTGGGCGTTTTGGGGATGTGCACTAGGGTTGAGGTGTCACCCATATATAAGCTGATATGAAGATTGAGAGAGGCAAGGAAGTGAGATGTGAGTGTGTTGAGTGGTTTAGCTCAGGGAAAACACACATTCACTGGTGAGAGAAAGCCATTGTTGAAGGCATAAGCTTTTAGGTTTTTTCTCAAGTAGATCAGGGGTATTACATAGTGTTTGTGTTAGCTAGTATGAGTTTTCACATTGTAACACTTGTACTGATTCGTTTATAGTGGATTCCGAGCTGAGGTCTCGGCGAGATGTAGGTAGTGTCACGATGACGCTACCGAACTCGTTAAATGTGTGTGTGNTCCATTCGAAGCAGGAGCCTTTGGGGTGACATAGGAAATCATCTGGTTTCCCTTAATTACCTGTAAATTATCTTGAAGAAGCTGGAGGAAACCTAAAAGCTCATCACATGTTGCTAAGTTTGTAGAAATGTGATTCTTTCATAACACCAACGATCTTTATTGCTGCGCCGGATGTTGAAACAGGACAGACGTGTCTTGGTCCTGGCTCCAAACTAAATACCCTCTTAACTAGGTTCTATTAGATCAACTTAGTTCATTTAATGTCTTGGATAATTTCTTAGCTATGTGTATAAAATGATTCTATTGAAGATAGAGAAGAGCGTGTTGAGGTTTGACTCTGTAATCTTTTGATCTTTTGGTGTGTTGTTTTTGGTACCCATTTCATTTTAACATGTTAACCCACCGTTATTAACATAGAAAGAATTAAAACAGTCTCAAACCTTTAATTTTCTATGTACGAAACACAAATGTTAGAAACAAGAACAAGAAATAGGCAAAGAATCCATGACGACTTCAATTAATAGAAAAATAATGGGACCAAAGGATTAAGCAGAGTTTGACGATTGAGAGACATGGAAACTCTACATCATCCAATTTAATCGGTTTTGGGAAGACGAAACATGATCTCCTCTAGATGGACAAAATTGCTGCAACTGATTCAACATTCAGCTTCTTTCCTCAAGGTATTGATACGACCTCAAAGAGCTTAATAGGCCTTATTGGGCTACATTATTAGTTTTATCGTTAAGCCCAAATATACTTGGGATCAGTCACTCCATCGTTCTCTGTAAACGTCATCCAACAACAATCAATTAAAATCAAACATCTTCTTCCTCTTTACTTCTTCTTCTCTTCTCAAATCTCTTCTCTAATCTCTTCTTCTCAGGTCTAATTCTTCTATTTCTCTCTTAATTCTTCTATTTCCTTGATAAACCATTTTCTGGTTCTATCAAAATCACACCATATTATTGTCTATATGATCGAGATTGCTTGTAGATTCAAAGCTATGGCGGTTTGTAGTGCCTTTGTTGTTGTTAGCCCGAAGCTGGAGACATCGAAATCGAATCACTATTATCCGTCGTCTTCTTCTTCTCCGGATCTGATTTGGAATGCGATGAACAACAATAGGACAAGGAGAGGTCTGATCCACAGAGCGCGTTGCGAGCTTTCTGCGTCGGCTCTGGACCAGCTTAAGAATTCTGCTATCATTGACCGTATGTATTTCATTTCTACCTTCTTTTCGTGGGGTTTCGAATTCCATTTTTTCTGGGTCCTGAATGCATTTGAGATTCGTGGTTGGTTTCTAAAAGCTCAAAAGATGGATATCATGTTTAAGCGTTAAAGGAATCATCTTGCAATATTTATTTTTATCATCTCCTCTTGATTTTTGACTTGTTGAAGTAGTTCACCATATTGTTGTACGTACAAATCTGATGATGTCGGAAAGAATTTATAGCTTTCTGTCGTTTTCCTGAACCAGGATACACAAGGGAGAGAAGCAGCATTGTGGTCATTGGCCTTACCATTCACACAACTCTTGTAGAGATGCGTGAGAAGCTTGCCATTCCACAAGCTGAATGGCCACAAGCTATCGCTCAGTTGTGCGCTTTGAATCACATTGAAGAAGCTGCTGTACTCAGTACCTGTAACCGAATCGAGATTTATGTTTCTGCTCTATCTCGCCACCGTGGAGTCAAAGAAGTCACTGAATGGATGTCTAAGGTTTTCTTTTTCCCTTTTTTTNGTTTCTGACACAGTGTCTGACACACTTTCTCAAGCGATAAGCCATGGTTAACCTTCTGATATAGAAGAACGTGTGGAGTTGTTCAAGCAATAGTGAAGAGTGGCATGGAAGTTGCAAGTATCTGGAAGTGTTTCTTCAGATAATACACCATGGTGTTGAGATAAAGACAGTGAAGTGCTTGTAGGAGAGACAAACGCAAGTGCAGCAGGAGCTGTATCAAGACTGTGAAAGTGCAGCAGGAGCTGTGTCAAGACTGTGAAAGTGCAGCAGAAGCTGTGGAAGTGTTGTGTATCAAACACGATACACAACTCATCTCAAAGGTGGTGTTAGCAACTAAATAGAAGTCCTATAAAGGAGTCAAATGCAGGAAATTCATAATTGCATTTTGAAGACAACAACTAAGGAGCTTTAAGTTGTTGTGTTTGCATCAAGAGAAGTTTATGTAAGTATCTTCTCAAGGAAAGACTGTTGCAGGTCATTCAAGTGGATTTTTCTTCAAGTATCAGGTGTTGATAGAGAAGAATGGAACTTTGGTTTAAGTCTGGGAATTGAATGGTGCAAGGTTCAAGTCTTTTGGTGGAGTTTTGTGGCAGGTCTTTTCTACGGCAGAAAGTGCATCAGGCTGTTGATCTGGTGCGAAAGTTGCTGTACATGGTTGTCTCAAGATATCACAAGGTTTTGCTGATGGGAGACATGTTTAAAGACTGCTGGATGTTTAAACAAAACTGTTGAACAAGAGTTCTGTTCTGGATTGGTTTTGTTGACATGTTTGTAAAAGGTAATCTCAAGCTTTTGTGGTATTTAACAAGCTTTTGAGATTGTTGACATGGTGAATCAAGAGCTTCAAGTTTGAGGCTAAGATGATTCGGTTGTCTGCATATGATTCAAGTGAATGAATGGGGTTTTGAACTCAATGCGCATGAGGAAATCCTAAGAAGCTAGCAAGGGAATCAGGTTTTGCAGAGTTATTTATTGTATGTCAGTCACTTCATTAGGGAAATGTCTTTAACATAAGCTTTGTTGGAGAATGTGTGACTGTTATAAGCGGTGAAGCTTATGGAGTTTTCTGTTGAGATTAACAAGCTGGAGGCATTTTCTTAACTTGTTTATGGAGTTTTCTGAGCGGTGACATCAAGTGTTCAAGTTAAATGCATCTGGAATGGATCATTGAAGAGTTGATCCTAATACACGTTTGTATTGGACTGGTTTTCACAACTCTGATGAACTGAGGATGTGCTGGTGGCTCAGGTTCAGCAATGTGAGTAGTCACAACAGCTGAAGTGCATTGAACGTAAGTTAAATGCGGAAGGACGACGCATGTTTATGTTGATTAAACGGCTAAGCGTCAAGGTTGAGTAATCATACTCAAGAACCGAGATGGAATCCAAGGAACCAGAAGAAGAATCTTTGGTATCTCTTTCTTATACTATGTGTTGGTAATTGCTTGGTGATCAGTCTATCAGGTGGAGATTTGTGAAGATGATAGTCTGATGCACCAGCTGACACAGATCCTGACACAAAAGATTAACCATAGTGAGTTTAAATCAAACCATGGTTAAGTTACCTTTGGGACCACAAAGAGGAGCATTTNNGTAGATCAGGGGGTAGTACAGAGTGTTTGTGTTAGCTAGTATGAGTTTTCACATTGTAACACTTGTATCTCTTATTCGTTTATAGTGGATTCCGAGTTGAGGTCTCGGCGAGATGTAGGTAGTGTCACGATGACACTACTGAACTCGTTAAATCTGTGTGTGCTCCCATCTCCTTCTCTAGACTCTGCTTCATTCTCTGTTTTACTTTCTGTTTCAGTCTCTGTTTCAGTTTGTTCTGCATCAAACAACTTCAGATCTTGGTTTGCTAAGGTTTAAGCTCATAAAGTAATCACCTCTGAGCCTCTAAATTCTTAACAGTTTATCATATGAAAGAACTCGATAAGAAACAAGATGGTTCATAATTTTTTTTATATCAAGATACAAAGGTGAGATGTTTTCATGCTAAACTCTTTAATAGAAAACTAAGAAACTATGTTCATGGTGGCTCTAATTTTCATGGCCTCCCTAGTAAAGTGGCTAAGGACATGTATACATAGGGTTAAGTCTTCATTATGTCGATTTTGGAGAAACCCTAATCGAAAAAGGAAAATTTTCATAAAATCTTTGTATAGAGTGACCACAATGGGTCAGCCTAGGTGGTCGTCCTTCTCCACGGAAGCAAAGTCGAACATGTAAAGGTTCTCCAAGGTTATTTCTCGTAGTCATCTTTCTTGTGACTCAATTATACGTCTTCTATACCAGTTCGCCAAATTGACATGTCTTCACTGATAAGTCGAGTATAACTTTTGAACCTTCAGTTAAAATGACTTAAAAATCGGTGTCAAATGAAAGCTAACTCAAAGGACCATCTTGTGTTAAATAATCAGCCAAATCAACCATAAGGAAGTCTGCTAACATATGCTTAACTTCCAATGCTTCGTATGTGTCTTTGCATATCAAAACAATCTACAACCTATAAAGACTCTAAGCACTAAACTACCACTTGAAATCATAAAACCTCATGAAAACCATTAGATAAATATTAAATATATATATAAATCTTGTGAAAACCATATATATCACACCGGTATATTTATTAATATGCACTGGTACAATAACCTATGTCAGTCATGTGGAGGAAGCAATCTGATTTTCATACCTGGTGTGAGGCCTAAGGAAAGGAGCATGTATTTGGGAGGCTAATGTAAAGACTAGAAAGTACTTTAAAATCATGTAGGACTGATAACGTCATATTTTTATTACTATTTCATTATGCTTTTAACAAGCATACTGTGAAGGTGAGAACTTGAGATAGCAAATCAAGGATGGTTAAATGCAAGTCAAGGGTAAAACTCAAGTGAAAAGTAACTTTACTTGAGTTTGGGTTAAAATCCTTGGGACCACAAGGAAGGGTGTAAAGCTGGAGCAAGAAGACAAGGTTGTACTTCTTGTGCATTAATGACAAGGCTGGAGGCTTTGTCCAAGTAACCAAAACGCAAGAGAAGAGTGTGAGAACTTGGGCGTTTTGGGGATATGCACTAGGGTTGAGGAGTCACCCATATATATAAGCTGTAATTAAGATTGAGAGAGGTTGCTGTGAAGCCGACTAAGTGAGATGGGAGTGTGTTGAGCGGTTTAGCTCAGGGAAACACACATCCACTGGTGAGAGAAAGCCATTGTTGAAGGCATAAGTTTTTAAGTGTTTTCTCAAGTAGATCAGGGGGTAGTACAGAGTGTTTGTGTTAGCTAGAATGAGTTTTCACATTGTAACACTTGTAACTCTGATTCGTTTATAGTGGATTCCGAGCTGTGGTCTCGGCGAGATGTAGGTAGTGTCACGATGACACTACTGAACTCGTTAAATCTGTGTGTGCTCCCATCTCCTTCTCTAGACTCTGCTTCAGTCTCTGTTTTACTTTCTGTTTCAGTCTCTGTTTCAGTTTGTTCTGCATCAAACAACTTCAGATCTTGGTTTGCTAAGGTTTAAGCTCATAAAGTAATCACCTTTGAGCCTCTAAATTCTTAACACATACGATGTGATTTTTGTACTTTTAAAGATTTTTAAGTATTTGTAGGATTGATGTTCTTGATAACATCGTATTTTTACGTATTTTTAGTACCATTTCAATATGTCATTTACAAGAATACGATATGATTTTGGTACTTCTATGAGATATTTTCAAGTATTTGCAGTATTGAGAATCTACAGATTTTTTTGTGGTATAAATGCATAAAATTTAACAAAACAAAATCTGATTTTCGTCGTTGAGATCATGATTCCGACTGTTTCTTTCTCGCTATTATTGTGATCTCGTTCCCCTAAGGTATGATTACAGGACTGTATTGTTGTATGCAGTGGTTCCTAACGTTTTCTTTACTGTTTTTATACAGCTTTCTCTATTATTCGACTGGCGTGGAGATTTACGAACGATCCATCCCTCTTCGATCTTAGTTNTTCGTCTCTTCTTTCACAAGACAGAGATGTAGCACTCTCACGCCAAGTTCTTTCTGCGACCAATGATATGGAGACTTGCAATCAAGAATTTCTCAGAAAGTTGAGCTATTATCGATAAAGCATCTCAATTCTCTCGGGAACTTGTTTCTATTATATATTTATTTTAGGAAACACAATTGAACAATTACCATTGTGAAGTAACTTTTATATACACAACAATAAAGAATTGCATGAATTGCTAGCTTGAAACATAAGTAAAAAAGAATGAAAGAGAAACATGTTATTATTCCCACATTTTTTCCCAAGTCCAGAGGACACTTTCTACAAAGCATCTCTTTCATCTTCCTTCATCCACCATTAAAATAAAGGAAACAACTTTGAATCAAAAAAATTAATTGTTGTTCACCCTAATGTGGTGCTTGATGTTGAAGTTTTTTGAGGTCTTGAACTATATACATCATCAAAATGCAGATCAACTCCAGCTTCGATATCATCATCATCCATGAATGTAGTCCTCGACAATTTCCTTCTCGCATTCTCCTCCCAGTCATATTCTTCTTCTTCAATGCTTCTTCTGCCCCATGACTTGTCTAATAAGTTTCCTGCTGTGTAGCGGTTTATAAAATCAGGTGGCTCGATGAAGCTATTGGTGGTTGCGGGATGAGATGTGCCGATGTGAGAGCTGTCGCCTCTTCCCCACCACTGGTTCCTACCATCAAGAGGATGCTGATTCTCATAACTTTCTTCTCCATCGGGTTGGTCATGGCGTAGGATGCTCTCTCTGAAGAACTGACCCGATGTGCTTGCCTCCATGTTGAGTAGATCTCTGCTATCTTCACCACAGATTCCCAAATCAGGAGGCCATCAATCTGTAGCGTTTTGATTTGCAGTTAAGATTTTGTTTGCTCTCTCTATCGGGTGATCCGTTCTGTTGTGAGCCTGAGAAGTGTAATACCAGTCAAGAAGATAAGGATGATTCCTCTGATCTGGATCAATCAGCCACATGGAATCAGTGTGATTGCCACTCGCATTCGGATATGTTGGAATGTCTCTGTATAAAGCTGTGGTAGTGCTTTCTCGCCACACCCTACTTGGAGAACATGTCTGTCTTGAGTTTATTTCATGAAGCTTTCTGTCCCGGAAAGTTCTGAGATTTGACAGAAACTGCTTCCCAAGAGAATCCGACTCCCAAGAAGGATAACTACTCTGGAAACTGCAAATATAATGGAACACTTAACACTGATTTGCATATATTCCAAGAAAAAATGAGTATTTCATAAAAAAATGATATGCCTCAAACCTCAAGAATGATTTCTCCATTTTCCCTTGTGAGCTTCTCTGCTCACGACGAGGTGCATTACGTGGTGAACCATATTTGATATTTCCATGGTTATCGAAGTAGAAAGCACTAAAGCTGCAAGCAGAACGGCCATTGATCATAATGTAATCCTTATTTGTAAACTTCTTCTGAACAATACATGGACAGTGGATGAGTAGAAGAGTTGGTTACCTGCAAACATGGCCTACACCTTCGATATCAACTGTGAAATCCTTGATGAATTGCAAGATGTCATCAACCCGCTGCATAGCGAACTCAAAATGTGTGAGACCACAATCATTGTAAATTCTCAATATTGATGTGGGGTACACTAAGGAGAATACAAGAGAAATATACCTTTGGCACGACAAACATCAGCAAAAACGGTGTGATGAAAATCGAAGCTATCTCCTCCAATAGCATCATTCCAGTATACTGCAGTGCCGAAAATTTTCATTACCATCAATTATATAACGAACAAGAAGGGAAATAAGATCACGTTTAGAGGGATTATAGAATCATAAAAAGAACGCAAAACATTAGAATATATCCTATTATACCCAGTAAATAGCTCATCTTGCTGCCTAACCTCATTGCATCATGAAACTAATTAAGTAATAGGTGTAAACATAAATTTGGCATTTCTTCTTCATCGTAATATGGAATATAAGATTGTATGCAGTTATCTTGACAGCATCAAATAGAAAACATTCAGAAAGTTTACATGAAAGATGGCAGTGACTAAATATTGATGTTTAGCTTAAAAACTAAACCAGTTTGTGAAAAAGGAGTTAATAAGTTAACACAGTACCTGAAACAGAGTCTCTAACTCCAAGCGGACATCATCTTTGTTTTCCTTACCACGCCATCTCTTAGGCATATAGTGAGTGTGTTGGACCACCAAAGTCATAGTTCCTACTGGGTCGAGGACCAAAAGTTCATCCGAAATGGCAGCCCGGCTAATAGCTGTAATTGTTCCAAAAACAGCAGCATACCAGAACAGATTGCGGCCGAATATCTACACAGGTGGTAAGACAAACTTTAATACCCAGATAATATACCTATTGAATGCTTTTAAGGTTGTTAGGATTTCTTACATGGCCCTCTAGAAGAGATTCTTCAAGAAATGCAATGATGATTAAAACAGCAGCAAAGCCGCCAGAAACAAACGAGACGAACTTTGCAATAATGGAGATGATAGGTGAGGGGAATTTGTTTTAGATATTCGGATGCGTGTACTACACTGCTATTAATCCGATGCTTGAATAAATGGTCAACCTGTTGTAGAAACAAGAAGTTTAGAACAGGCATCACTATATTTTGAAAAGGGAAAGTTGGAAAATTTCAAAGATTTACTTGGAAACCAGAATTAAACTCCATTCACATGATTTTTGTGGGCATGAAAGCCAGATCAAGGCAACTACCTCATTAAATTCCCTGAAGAGCCACTTTGACAAATTGGACCATCTTCGTGAAGATGCAGTACTTGGATGATTGTAGAATTGTTCAGCATGCCTTAGAAATAGATACACCAACATAAAGATGACAAGAAATGGTGACAGCAGAAGCATAGCAAGCCCAACAAAAAATAGCTGTTTCTTCAATGTTGTAGGGTTTGCAACAAAGTCCCTTCTAACACGAAAATTGCTGCAGAATGAAAAAGCCTGAATTAGAGAAAGCAGACAATACTTAGCATGTGCAAGGAATTTTTCATTCTATGGCAATACTCTTCACGGTGGTAGTTAGGCCACTGAGGAGAAACATACGAATATGAAATATAACATACACGTGCTTCACTCCCATGTAGGATTAAAGGGCGTGAGGCACACTCACATCATATATACAGATACAGGGAGAAAAAAGCTAACAGGACAATCTCATCAACTTGAGAGGATCACTATATCTAACCAAGAAAAAGCAATTCATGAAAATTGAAACTTTCATCTGCATTACATATAACACAAACTCTAAATTTATCACTATAGCAGTTCATAAATTCCTATATCTACAATGTTACTAAAAAGCATTTTTCAGGTTAGATCAAAGATTAGCGTGGAGAATATCGTACCAGTCAAACATGCTCTGCAATATGCACCAGTTAAGGGTCCACTCAAGGGTCTTTGTCAATACAAGGTGATACTGTGTCCCATCTGGTGCAGATTTGACTGCTAGACCAGCACCAGGGATCCAATGAGAAATGGGGAAAGAAAGCAAACCTTTGTTGAGCATTCCAATCAAGTAGTTTTCTTTCCTCATAAGGCGCATAACCATATCATGAGCAGAGAGATCCTTAACCACACAAAGGCGTTGTGAGCTTTGTAACTGAACAACCTTCTCAAGGACTGTTGCCCATGGCATAGTAAGCATTTCATTGTCTGTGACATGGAGACTGCAAATTTAAAACACAAAAAGAAAATCGATTATGGCCTAAAGTGAATGTTTTGTTCTAGCAATAACTATTTATAGCATGTTGCAACTTCCAACTTACTTGTTGTAATAAAAGTGCCGAAAGTCCAAAGTATCTTTCAATTGGGCAAAAAACCTTAAGAAGCAGAAGAGCCAGTACACAGAGAAGAGGGCCAAATATCCAACAATTATAGCAGTTGTGAGCGTGAAAGGGGATAAAGGATGCGAATGGATAGCTTCTTTTACAAGATCACATGGCTTAGTTCCTGATTCAACTGCATCCATTCCACATTTTGCATTCTGAAGACCATTCCAATCAACATACAGCAAGAAAAACCCAGAGAAGCATATGATGAAGCCCAGACTTAGAAGCTCAACAGCCCACTTTACAATAATACACCAAAGGCCTTTGTCTCTATAGTAGCTGTAGAGCCTTTCGACAAAAAGATCCAAATCATCTATTGGTTGAATATTTAAACTCTCTCCATTAAGAAGTCCCGACGGGCTCTCACTACCAGGACTTGGTATTCCTCCGTAGTTAGATAGCTCAATCTCGTGTGACTCATTATGAAGTAATCCAGTTGTCAAAGACGATGATGATTCACCACGTTGCCATTTAAAAAAGTTGAACACATTTGGACCCTTTTGCCCACTGCTCATCATTTGTAAACACGGACGCTTGGACAAAACAGCCAGTCCATTCCCCGCTTACCACGTAGAAATTTCTTTCTGAAGTGTAGTGCCTAACGAGAATCCAGCTACAATTCCTGCATCAACCATGAAAAACATAAACAATCTAGAATGCAAATCACTAATGACGGAGATAATCTATGCATGCAAACAAAAATGCCACCAACATGTCTAGTAAAATGTTTGAGCTACAAGCACATACATTGAAAATAACAACCGATGAGACAGAAAGGCAAATCAAATTCTTAAAAGCCAGAAAGACAAACCAAGGATACAGAACTGGTGGCATAACCTGCTTAAGACATGTTTCTATATCTGGTTCCCACTATGATAGATATAAACAAGACCCACCTATCCTTTGCTTGACACTCGAATGACTATTCGATTCAAACATTTCCTTCCTTATTCAACACAAACATNGCGCAAAAAAAAAGAAAAAAATACTCAGAAACTGTAAAAATGTAGTGTCGAGAAGTAAGACCTTTATTCAATAAATATTATAAATTATGAGAGGTTTCAGTGTTGCGTGAAGTTTAAATTAATATAGTAAATTATGCAACACTATATAACTAAATATATATCAAAATAATCGATCTGATGTAGTTGTTGTTTGCACATTCAACTCTATGTCACGTGGTATCTTATTATAGGTTTAATGTGTGTCCATTTAAAAATCTCTAAGACAAATTTTAAATTACAGTAATATGATTCTTCTTAAAATTAAATTTAAGTTATTAATGAATTTAAAATTAGGAATTTTTTTATATATAATGTTTTTGAAATGAAAAATATCAAGTGATACAATAGAGAATAGTGAGAAGGACACATGTAAATTAACGTCTTTTATATTTTGTTTCCTCGAAATTATGTAAGGAATACTATACAAAAAATCTTCATACCTTTATGGAATTATTAGAACTAAGTTAATTAAAAAATGTCAATGATAACTCATCAAAGACTAAAAAAAAATGTAGATATGATTAATAAAATTTAAAAATTGTATTAAACAAACAAAAAATGCTAAACACAAATTATTCTTGCATAGGAAAATTGATCTAAAAATTTGGAGTTGAATTAGTTTTCAAAATGTTTTTAAAAAAAAATATTTAGATTTGGAATAAATTTTACATGAATCCAATTCCAATATTGAAACTTTAGCTAAATAAAAAATGAATGCCATTTAAAAATATTTCTCTTATGGTTAATTTGAATGAGGTAAAAAAATTGCAATCGCATTGCCTCATTCCTTGTACATTTGCTTCTTAGACAACAAACCAAAATAACAATGGATTTAATGAAAATTGTGATGATTGAAAATAAACCATAATAAATAAATAATTATTTTTTAATAAAAATTTGGTTGAGTTATTTTTAGAAAAAATGGATAAACTCATATGGATCGTTTCCAATAATCCAGTCATACCTTCTCTTTCAATAATATATATTATATATAATATAATAACCAAAAGAAAGAACAAATTAACATTTTGTACTGTGATAATTCAAAATTGTATTAAAAAATTGAAGGATCTGTTAATATTGAGGGAGAGTTGTATTCTTGAATAAATGTTAAAAAGATGTAAAATAAAATTTAAAAAATATGTAAAAACTTGCGTGGTTGTAGGAGTGATGAACAGATGAAAATGAGAGGATTTAATTACATAAAAAAATGTGAGAGCTACAAATAATCAACTTAAACATGTTGAAAATTATGTAATATATGGTTATAAGATGATGAAGATGGAGAGAATAGTCCTTAATATATATATTTAAATGAGAGGATTTATATTTTCATTAAAAATGTGAGAGTTACAAATAATCAACTTAAAAAATATTTGAGGGAGTTACAACTTGGCTTAATTAAGTGTAATGGCAATAAAACTAAATTGCTCAGAATATGTGTTTATATGATTTTCATTTTTCTTAAATAAATTGAAAATAACTAATACCTAAATAAATGTTTTGAAAAGATGGTAACAATCTAGTCATTTATTAATAATTTTATGGCGTGTAATTAAAATTTAATTGTATATTTTTATTAAATTTAAAATTTATGGTCTCATTTAAAATTTTATTGTTATAGTCTTACATTTGTTAGGGGAACCAAACTACATCACTTTTGGAAGAGGAAAAATCAACATGAATAAAAAACAAAATTGAAATTTGTCTATTATTCATTAGTTATTTGTAATATTGTATTAGTGTGTTAAGTTATGGTAATTTAAGAGAAATAATTATCTTTGTATATGTTTTTTTGTAAATGGATATCAAGTGGTACAATGAAGAAAAATTTAAAAAAGACACATGTTAAAAGGTTATAGTCAACTATGTTGTTTTGAGTTTCTTTTAAATGTATTAATGAGTAAGTTATGCTCTAATTGTTAATAACTTGATTTTAAATGTGTTAATTATGAAAATTAATTTTTTTATAAATAGTTTTTTAGAAATTGAGGAATATCAAAGTAAAAAATAGAAAAATAGTAAAATAGACGAGGCACGTGGCAGCTTGTGTTAAACGAACCTTACTTTATTATATAAGATTATAGATTACTCTAACCATAATATCTCATATTGACGACTTGTGTTTTTAGTATTTTTATTGACTATGTGCAAAGAGCATATCCTAATTTTACAGAGGCAGAACTAGAGGATATGAAGCATATCCGATTTGCCAATTGAATAAATTACTACGTAAGTTTGATATTAAATATATATATTTACTGTCAATCAACATTACTAATGTTGTCGTCAAAAAAAAAAAAATCAACATTACTAATGTCTTCTCATTCCTGCAAATCAAATAAGGCCCTAATAGGAACGAACATTATCTAACATGGTTTGAAAATTTGGTTGTGAGGTCCTTTATCGAGAGCGTTGTCTTCACCGATATATTGTACTCATGGATATGTTTTACAAAAATGTGCTGGGATGGCCAACAGAAAAAACTGTCAACTACGGTTTAGTTGCTCGTACATAATCTATGGACTAGTATGGTGAAATTACCGATATATTTAAGATTGATTATTTAGGATTCATCAACTTGAAATGTGTAATCTTCAAATGTGACTGGTATGACCCGATGGTTGGCAGAGGTGTTAGACTTACAAATTTTGGAGTGACGGAAGTCAGCGCAGCAAGGAAGTGATGAAAGTACGATCCTTTCATATTTCCATATGCGGCAACGCATGTATGTTACATATCATATCCACGAGTAAGAAATAAACAATGCACATGTATTACGGTTACTCAAATAAATCCGAGAAGTAGAGTTGATAGGGTTAACGATACCAAGCCGTTACAACAAAACGAGGTAACGGTAATTACTCAAGAATATTAGTAAAACACTCTGTTGCAGACATTCCCGTTGTAGATTTTGAAAATATAATACCAAATATCTTCCTGATAGCGTATCTAATATACCCTAAATTTTAGTCTTCCTGATATGCTCAAATATAATACCCTAAAGTATCTAAGTAGTAGTTGTACTATTCTAGTGGTCGAACCACAAAGACTCAAGATTGTCACTCAATAAATTTCAGGATGTGAATTAAGCTAAGCAAAATGAATATACTCAAAAATAGCAAAACAATTAAAATCAAGTAGTAAGATCAGTGAGGAAAACGCTAGGTCTAAGGAAATTCGCAAGTAAATCAGAATTGTCAATCAAATAAAATATCAGGAATATAATAGGCACCGTTCTTGAACTTGAAACACAGATGTAAAATCAACCAACTGTCGCTGCGAAGACTATCAATGTCTAAACATAGAATTCCAAATTTCTTTGCAAATTCTATGAATTCAAACAAGCATTAACGATCAGGTCCAATTGTTCACAAAATCCTAAACCAAATTTCTTTGCGAATAGGTCTTTTTCTCACCCAACACTAGTTCATGAAACTAATCACACTTTCGTGTCAATTAATCAACCTAATATCAGATTCTAGTTCGCGAGGGTAGGATAACCATTAATCTCAAGTCTATGTGAAGAACTCTATAGATTTTCCTAACAATTAAATCTAATTTAACAATTCATCAAATACNTGAAAAACCTAATTTTATATCTAATACACGCTTTGGAGTTAATTGTAAAATAAGGAAATCTTCTGTTTCTTCTTGGGTTTTCTGAAAAATGTGCGTTCTGACTATCGGTATCGACCGACACCATAAATGGTATCGATCGATACAAGAATTCGCAGTTGTGTTTCTTCCGGATGATGGTGTCGATCGACACTGCATGGGTGTCAATCGATACTGCGTTTCAGTCTTCGAACTGCTTCAGCTCCGAGATGCTTCAGAGACTTTGATAAATCCAATTTAGCTCCAATTGCGCCTAATTCCTGAAAAGACTCTGAAAGACTCTAAAAATACTCAAAAGACTCAATAAAAGGACTTATATCATGGTTAAAAACGGATAAAAACCATGATATATCAACTCCCCCAAACTTAGTCTTTGCTTGCCCTCAAGCAAACAGAAAACCAAACTAGAGAAAGAGGTTTGAAAACACGGAGACTCACCTGTTCTTGAAGCATTGTAATGACCCCTTTTCCATGCTTTCCAGATGTCACCTAATCAGTTTCAGATCTAACCACCATGTACTTCTCCGTAGACATTCGTAATTTTCCAAACTCCACACATTATCTCTTAGCATCAACATACTAAATCCTTCATTGTCATTTCATCACTGTTGCTGATGTACAAGAACCTTCTATACTCTTCCTCATGCGATATCATGACCAAGGAACCACCCAAGTTTTATACTTTGGTATTGTTTTCCTCTCCCCCAGACTTATCTCTTTTTATGCTCTTGATTTTGGATTAAGCTTCGCATATACAAATAAAGGTTTGAGACGCGAGAATTGATGGTAATTGCCACCAAATCAACGGTTCTACCCTCTCAAAGTATCAAAGGTCTTAGGCGAATAACGGGGTCTCGGGAATGTTCCTACCCCTCGCTTCAGACCTTTGTGTGATCATTCCTTATCCAAGTAGAATAATGGGATCACATGAAGTGTTCCTAGCCCTCTACTCGGCGGAAATCATCTCCTCTTTCATGCATTTTATGTATCAACGTGTGTCAAGGGAGAGGTATAACATAATTTTCAAACACATGGGTTCCTTTGTCAGATATGAATGATGAATCAAGTTCTGTAAACACCAACCTCAAAAATGAAGTGCAAATAATTTGGCTCAGGATTTAGAAGAAATCTGCTAGAAACATGGGTATCTTCTAGTCAACTGGTCAGTCTTTGGATTTTTCATTAGTCGATCTAGAACTGATTCTGGTTACTTAAAAGCAGAGTTAGAGCAATGGATTCAAGCAAAAGTTCATAATCTCCAACAAGTTTTGACTCAAGAAAAACAAATTTTGACTCAAAGATAACTGACTCTTAGAAAAACAAACACAATGTCAGTAACTACCTCCCTCAGACTTAAACAACACTGTCCCTAGTGTTATCTAGCTTATAGAAAGCAAAATAAAGCAAAAGAACAGAGTGGCTGAAGGATTTCATAAAGGTTACCCGTGTGTGATACTAGGTATCGATCGATGTCCAAACCAGTATCGACCGATGCTTGCCAAGTATCGACTGATACCAGTGGTATGTCGATCGATACTGAGACCTTTTTTACGCGAAGCTGATGCCCAAAATCGTGTCCAGAGAACCAAATGTTAGATCGAAGCACTGTTAGATCAGTGGAACACAAGTTAGAAGCAACAAAATCATAAGATAGCCACAAGTTCAACACAAATAGAGTACTGACAATGAGACTTAAGAGTTCAAATTGAAAGACAAAGAAAAGAAAAAGAACAGGGAAAGAAATAATGTGAAACCAAGGAAACAGAGAGTCTAATCATCTGAATCATCAGTGTCGGAGACGGCGTATCGGGAGGAAGGGCCGGGTGTGGAAGAATGGGCATCTGTGGAGGACATGCAGTGGCAACGAGAGACAGCAGCCAAAATGCCCTGTAAGCTCTCCACGACGTACCTCTGAAAGGTGGCAGTCTCCATCGGCAAATCCGGACGTGGAGGGAAGGAAGGTGTCGGAGCAGGTGTCTGTCGGGGCTGTGAACGGCGAGGCTGACTTCCAGCAAAGTTAGCTGCGGATGAGACATCAGCATCAACCTGAGTAGAGGGGATGCGTGGCGGAGCGCGTACACGTGTAGCTGGAGCAACCAAAAGCAAGCTGGGGTCTGGATCGAATCACTGCTGAGAAGCATCGCCGTAAATGGTGGTCAGAGCTCGGTTGGGGAGGTACACAAAGAGCTCGCCGTCGGTCGTGGGAAGACACCAACATCGAATTGGCTTCAACCAATGCATGTGTTGCATATGTTGCATATGCTGCTCATCCATGAGAGAGCGAGCTGTGACAATCGAGCTCTCTGAAGTGGAGATACCAAAATGCTCGAAGATGGGAGTAAGAATGCTGCCGGCCGGCTCGATCTTCCGTAGTGGTGTAGTTGCGTCTGGAGAAGGGCTTGGTCTTCAGAGAGACCAGGTGGTGTGCAATGACGGCGCCCATGTTGACTATGAGGTTCAACTCGGGCCGCTTATATCTATCCTCAGGAATGAGGTCGCCGACAGCCTTGTAGAGGAGGATCAGCTCAGAAATCCACAACTTGTTCGGCTCCATCTTGCAGAGGAGAGTGGTGCTCAGAATGCGGACGATCCAACGAAGAGTGGGGTGGCGAACGTCCATCTGCGTCGTAGTCTTGGAGTGGTAGGTTCCAAGACCGACGTGTCTCCAGAAAATCTGCACATCATGAAACTGAGTAGGCAGAGCTACCTGCCTGAGGTCGCGGTCGAAACTATAGATGTCGCAGAGGTCAGGGATTGGTAGCCTGTAACAGATGCCCCGAATCAGGAAGGTCAGAGTGCCCTCCAAAGCGTCACGGTGGACCTTGTCTCTGTAGTAGACGCGTGCGGTCGCAAGGAACTAGCGGACAAGGTCGGGATAGAGGTTGTACTGCCGCGAGTACAATGTCCCCAAATCGATCTTATCAAGCATGGCGGAGAACTCCACGTCAATACCCAGACGGCGCATGGTGTGAGGGTTAATGAAGCGCATAGGGACCACAGCAACACACAACCACTCGTTGTAGAACAACGTGTCATAATCGTCCCACTCTTCGGCGATAGGCCTATAGATGCAAGCCTCGCTCTCGGTCTTCTCCTTAGGAAAACCTGCCCAATCGCACCTCAAGATGATCCTCTTCCCTTCCAACTTAGGCCAGGGAGGCCTAGCAGCAACAACGGGGGCGGAGGGAGACGGTGTGCGGTGTAGCGCAGCTCTCAGGTCGCTGACGTGGGCCACAAGAAAACCCTGAGGACCCGTTTCATTGGTGAAACGTCCCTTCAGAACCTTGTAACAATCTCTGGTGAGGCAGGCTGTCACGACGCCGGCGTGCCAAAACGATCCATCGAAAGCCTCCACGGAGTCTTGTAGACTGTACTCGTGGCGTGGTGGGTTAGAGCCGGAGTGTCGTGCTTTCTTGCGGGGTGCCATCTGCGAATAAAACAAAGCCAACACAAATCACACATTGTTACATATATACTGCATAGTAGCAGTGAGCAACTCAACAACAATCAATACATTCAGCTCATTCCAATTCAATCATCACAACTGATTTCCACATTCTAAGGAAACGAAGTTCTCAGAAAAATCAACATGTAAATTAAGCCAATTCAATCTCATATATTGTGTTCTCATGCTTCTATAGCTAGCCAGGAAATGAGACGATGCAGGAAAGTAAAAACAGAGGAAACAGAATCGAGTTTTTCCAAACCTACCATCGAATCAAAAAGTTGAGATTTTGAGTTTATTACCTTGCAGATCGAGAGAATGAATGCTAGGATGATAATGGGGATGAAATTCTGATCGGAATAGGCATTTAGATCGATCAAATCGGTTAAGAATTGAAGAAATGGTGAGAGAGAGTCGAGAGTTTACAGCGGCGTCGATCGATGGGAATGAGAAAAATGAAGAAGAAACCCGAGGGTTTTATAGAGAAACTTACCTGGGCGAAGGGTATCGACCGATACCGTAAGTGGTATCGATCGATGCTCGCATCACGGTAGCACAGCTCTTCTCTAGTCTTAGTATCGATCGATACTGATAGGTGTCGATCGATACTGCTCATCTGAACCTAGTTCACATGAAGACACAAGACAAAAACAAAAATGAAAATGAAGGAAAAAACTTATGTACAGACTCACCAGTGGGTTGCCTCCCACCAAGCGCTTGTTTAATGTCATTAGCTTGACATTAAAATCATTAAGGAAGATGGTGGTTCAGCCAGAAGCATTATGTGGACATCTGGAATAGAGGCTTTCGCCCAATAGTGTTTCACCCGCTGTCCATTGACAGTGAACTCCTTTCCCTCAGCATTCACCAACACGACTGCACCGTGTGGCCGGACTTCCTTGATTGTGAAGGGATCTGACCAACGAAAACGCAATTTCCCAGGAAATAACTATAAACGAGAGTTATACAAAAGTACATGGTCATTCGGTTCAAAGTGGCGAGAAAGGATCTTCTTGTCGTGATAGGCCTTAGTCCTTTCCTTGTACAGCTTGGAGTTTTCATAGGCGAGGTGTCTGATCTCATCTAGCTCATTTAGTTGAACCAATCGCCTTTGAGCAGCATACTTGATGTCGAAATTCATCAATTTAGTAGCCCAGGCTGCTTTGTGCTTGATCTCAACTAGAAGATGACACACTTTCCCGTACAGCAAATGGAATGGTGTGGTGCCGAGTGGTGTCTTGAAAGCGGTCCGGTAAGCCCAAAGTGCATCCTTGAGCTTTGTTGCCCAGTCTTTCCGTGTAGCGTTGACTGTCTTCTCCAAAATCTATTTGATCTGTCTGTTGGAGACCTCAACCTGTCCGCTTGTCTGAGGAAGATAAAGTGTAGAGACGCGATGATGCACGCCGTAATTAAACAACAAATTTACGAAGATCTTGTTGATAAAGTGAGTGCCACCATCACTTATAACAACTCGAGGTACTCCAAATCGAGGGAAGATAATGGTCATGAACAGTTTAAGAACTACAAAAGAGTCGTTGGTAGGACAAGCAATCGCTTAAACCAATTTGGAGACGTAATCGACAGCGACCAAGATGTACTTATTCTGTCGCGATAGAGAGAATGGTCCCATAAAATCGATACCCCAGCAGTCAAAAACTTCTACTTCGAGGATGAAGTTTTGTGGCATCTTCTCTAGCACACATCGCAATGTGAGATAAAAGCATGAGCATCCTTGAACAGTGTAGGCCACCAGAAACCAGCTTAAAGAACATTGGAAACTATCTTGAAAGTGGCAAAATGCCCAGCATACTCAGATCCATGACAGTGATATAGAACATAAGGCACCTCAATCTCAGCGATACATCTTCTGTAAATCCCGTCAGAACAGTGCTTATACAAGTACGGTTCATCCCAAAAGAATCGTCTGACATCTCGCATAAACTTCTTCTTTGCATACTTCTTGAGATGCTTTGGTTCGTACTCCGCAGCAAAATAATTAGTGATGTCAGCATACCAAGGTTCAGCAGGAGTGGTGACAGCCAAAGATTCCTCTGCAGAAAAGAGATCTGCATCCGAAACAGCACTAGTGGATAACTGGTATCGACCGACACTGGGTGAGTGTCGATCGATGCTAGAATTCTGGACACGGGGAGATTGCAAAATCTCGTGAAGGTGTCGATCGATACTAGGTGAGTGTCGATCGAAGCTGGTGTTTTGCACTGGAAGAGTCGCAGCAGGGTTGTGTCGAATCCCAGTTTCAATGAAATAGATGTTCTCCTCAGGTAAAGAATCATCAATAGGCACAGTTTCATCGATCCTCATTCGTGAGAGATGGTCTGCAACTCCATTCTCTACCCCTTTCTTATCCTTAATCTCGATGTCAAAACCTTGGAGCAGTAGAACCCAACGGCAGAGGCGAGACTTTAGATCTTTGTTCTGCAGCAGATACTTAAGAGCAGCATGGTCGGTATGGACGGTCACCTTACTCCCAATCAGATAAGAATTAAACTTCTCAAAGGAGAACACAACGGCGAGTAACTGTTTCTCTGTAGTGTTGTAGTTCTTTTGAGCATCATCCAACGTCCTTCTAGCGTAGTAAATGACATGGAGCTTCTTGTTCTTCCTCTGACCCAGAACTGACCCAACTGCGAAATCA
Source organism: Crucihimalaya himalaica (assembly GCA_004349715.1). Taxonomy (NCBI): domain Eukaryota; kingdom Viridiplantae; phylum Streptophyta; class Magnoliopsida; order Brassicales; family Brassicaceae; genus Crucihimalaya; species Crucihimalaya himalaica. Next base: position 1,030,293 of record SMJT01000043.1, read on the forward strand.
CTCGCATCGCACATGATCTCAAAAGGGAGGTTCCAATCTGGTGGTTGAACAATAGGAGCAGTAACCAACGCCTTCTTGATCTGTTCGAATGCGACAAGACACTCAAGTGTAAAATCAAAGGTGACATCATTACAGAGAAGAGCAGTAAGTGGGCGAGCTAACTTGGAGAAATCCTGAATGAATCTGCGATGGAACCCGGCGTGACCAAGGAAACTCTGTGCGTCCTTCACAAATGTTGGTGGTAGGAGGCTTGTCATAACCTGAATCTTAGCCTTATCAACTTCGATCCCAGCCTTGGAAACCTTGTGTCCTAGAAAAATGTCTTCCTGAACCATAAAGTGACACTTCTCCCAGTTCAGAATAGATGTTTCTCTTCACATCGCTGAAGTACCTTGCATAACTTGTCTAGGCAGCCCTTAAACGAAGATCCGTAAACTGAAAAGTCATCCATAAACACCTCCATGAACTCCTTAATCATATCAGAGAAAATCGACATCATACATCTCTGGAAAGTGGCTGGAGCGTTACATAACCCAAACGGCATTCTCCTGTAAGCGAACGTGCCGTAGGGACATGTAAACGTTGTCTTCTCCTGATCGTCTGGATGTATCGGGATCTGAAAAAAGCTTGAGTATCCATCCAGGAAGCAGTAGTACGGGTGACTTGCCAACCTCTCCAGCATTTGATCGATGAACGGCAGTGGGAAATGGTCTTTCCTAGTAGCAGCATTCAACTTCCTGTAATCTATACACATGCGGTGCCCAGTGATCGTTCTTGCTAGGAACAACTCATCTTTCTCATTCTTTACCACTGTGAATCCTCCTTTCTTGGGGACAACATGAACCGGACTGACCCAACTGTTGTCGGAGATGGCGTAGATGATCCCTGCTTCCAGAAGTTTCATTATCTCTTTCTTCACAACTTCTTTCAGATTCGGGTTAAGCCTCCTCTGATGTTCGATTGAAACTTTAGACTCGTCCTCAAGATAAATCCGATGCATGCACAGATCCAGTGATATACCTGAAATGTCATCAAGAGAATAGCCGAGAGCTTTGCGATACTTGCGCAGCTTGCTCAGCAGTAAGGTGACCTCTGCGTTGTTTAAAGAAGAATTAACAATTACAGGGTATGTCGAGTTAGGGCCAAGAAATACCTCAGATTGGGTGGAAGTGGTTTAAGATTGAGTTTAGGAGCTCTCTCCTCACTCCAGTCGCCAAACAAATCAGATCGTGCAGGACTGACAACTAGTTCCTCGGGTATAAATAGCTGGTGTCGATCGATGCTCTCAGTGGTATCGATCGATGCTTCAGTGCTGCTGTCAAGGATCGTGGCGTACCCAGTAGCGACTTCACTGAAATCTATCTCTGTTTCAGCTGAACAAACTAGTGTTCTCTCCAACGGGATCTTAGGGTGTAACCGCATGAAGTACTCGTCCGATATATCACTGAAAATATCGATGAAGAATGTCTGCCCATCAATGGTTGGTTTTTTAATCATCTTTTCCATGTTGAAGGTCATGATCAGATCACCAATGTTAAGGGATATTCTCCCATTCTTCCAGTCGATCAGAGCGCCTGCTGTGGCTAGAAAGGGTCTGCCCAAAATCAGTGGATCTCTTGGCTCAGCGTCGTACTCTAGGACTATGAAATTAGTCGGGACTAAGCAGTCTCCGATCGTAATTGAAACGTCCTCGAGTAATCCTTTGGGAAATCGGACTGAGCGGTCAGCAAAAATTAGAAAGATCCTAGTAGGTGTGAAGTTTGTCATCCCCATTCTCTTAGCTACTGAATATGGCATGAGGTTGACACTGGAACCGAGATCGCAAAGGGAGCGTTCGAACCTTTTAGTGAAGATTGTGCAATCTAATACGAAACTTCCAGGGTCTGGCAGCTTTTCTGGAATCTTGTTGAGTAGGATCGCACTGCACTCGTGAGTAATCCTCAACACTCCTTCCTCAAGTTTCACATTACTTGACACCATCCGCTTGATATACCTTCTGAAAGCTGGTGAAGTCATGATAGCATCGACGAAAGGGAGTTCAACAACCAACTTTTCTAGCATTGCTTTGCATCTGGCCTCTTTTATTTCCTTCTTAGTCTTGGTAGGAGGTTGAGGGAAAGGTATCTTAGGTACGTTAACCCTCCCAGTGTTTCTCGTGGCCTGCTTCTTCTCGATGTTTGGACTGGTATCGATCGACACTGGGTGAGTGTCGATCGATGATGGTGGTCGTGCAACTGCTTCTGCAGATCGTTAAACAGGTGCTGATCGATGTAGGTTGGTATCGACCGATACTGGGTGAGTGTCGATCGATGCTGGTGTAATCCCAGAAATCTCATCGTCGTCATCTCCAGCAAGATCGACGAGCTGCATTGCAGAATAAGTTTTCTTCACCCCCGGACTGACCTCTCTTCCACTTCTCAAGGTAATAGCATGAACGTGATCTCTTGGATTCACAGTCTTTCCTAGAAGGAAACCATCATGTATCTTAACTGTTTCTACAATATAGGCAACATAAGTTTCCAGCTTCTTCTGATGAATGTTAAGAGCTTCGATTTTTCCATTCAGATCAATGTACAAGGCATCCATCTTCCCATTGAAATCGACAGTCATTTTCTCCTGCCCCTCAAGAATTTGCTCAAGCATGGACTCAATTTTGCTTTCCTGAGTCGTGGGAGGTGGTGTCTGGAAAGACGAATTTCCATAGGTGCGAGTGTACCCACTGTTCTGAAATGGTTTCTGAGCAAAAGAATTTGCTCCGAAATTAATGGACTTAAAGTCAGTTTTGAACCCTCCTCTCTGAGAGTTGTTGGTAAAACTGCGGTTGTACAACGAATTCTGAAATCCATTGCCACCAATGTAGTTAACATCCTCTGCTTCACCTTCATTTATGTTCTCGACTTCTTCAGCAAAATGCACTGCCTTCTGCTGCTTGCCCATCAACAAATTGTGAATCGAATCCAGTTTCACATGTACCTCAGCAATTTGCAGTCCGTCGGCATTCCCATTCTGCTTGTTCCGCTCGTAGTCGGCATTCTTGGTGTTGTTGCTAGATGCCAAGTTCTCAATCAGTATATAAGCATCTTCAGGATACCTCGTGTTGAAATTCCCATTGCTTGCAGCGTCTAGAGCCATCTGATATCTCCAATCGATCTCTCTGAAGAAGATACCCAACACCTGAACTTGTGAGAAACCGTGATGAGGACAATCCCTCTGATAAGACCGAAATCGAACCCAAGCAGCCTTGAATGCCTCAGTTGCTCCCTGAGAAAACTGGGAGATCTTGTTCCTGAGCTCCTCGGATCTCGCATCATCATAGAAATTGTTCAGGAACGCATTCTTAGTCTCCTCCCAAGTAGTCAGAGAACCAGGAGGCAACTGCTTCAGCCAGTAAGCTGCATCTCCTCCAAGAGAGTATGGGAAGAGCTTACAGAAGAGGAACTCATTGGGCACTCCATTGTACTTGATACTGGTGACCAAATCTTCGAACTTCTCGATGTGATCCATGGGATGCTCGTGAGAAAGACCATGAAAAGGGTGTTGGCCTACGAGAGTGTAGTATGCAGGCTGCAACTCAAAGTCATTCCTCTGAAAAGTGGGAATACAAATCGCAGACCGATTGGCATAGAACTGATCGGGTATGTTGTACTCCCCAAGCGTTCTGGCGCGATTAACCAGAGCATTCCCACGCACAGCTGGTGGGATAATCTCATTGGATACCGGTGCAGGGACAACGATGTTTCCTTCTGCATCAAGCCTCTATCCTTGCTCGTCACACAGGTGACCTTCCTGATCTCTCAAAATCCCATCTTCATCACGAGTGAGCACAATCGGATTGTTCATCTCTGCTTTCTTCTTTTGGTTTCTGATCGTGCGCTCTAAATCAGCTAGCTCTTTGTTAGATAGATTGGTCAACTGTTTGTTCTTGCTTCTTCTGGTCTCACGATTTTGCATACACCTGAAACACAGAAGTTTAAGTATGTAAGTAGCAGGGAATAAGTCGAGTATCAATTGATTCCTGAAGGGTGTCGATCGATGCTCGACAACTTAATCAAAATTCTTAACCGAAATCTAATGGTGAAATTAGAGTCCCCGGCAACGGCGCCAAAATTTGATATGCTCAAATATAATACCCTAAAGTATCTAAGCAGTAGTTGTAGTATTCTAGGGGTCGAACCACAAAGACTCAAGATTGTCACTCAATAAATTTCAAGATGTGAATTAAGCTAAGCAAAATGAATTTACTCAAAAATAGCAAAACAATTAAAATCAAGTAGTAAGATCAGTGAGGAAAATACTAGGTCTAGGGAAATTCGCAAGTAAATCAGAATTGTCAATCAAATAAAATATCAGGAATATAATAGACACCGTTTTTGAACTTAAAACACAAATGTAAAATCAACCAACTGTCGCTGCGAAGACTATCTATGTCTAAACCTAGAATTCCAAATTTCTTTGCAAATTCTATGAATTCAAACAAGCATTAACGATCAGGTCCAATTGTTCACAAAATCCTAAACCAAATTTCTTTGCGAATAGGTCTTTTGTTCACCCAACACTAGTTCAGGAAACTAATCACACTTTCGTGTCAATTAATCAACCTAATATCAGATTCTAGTTCGCGAGGGTAGGATAAGCATTAATCTCAAGTCTAGGTGAAGAACTCTATAGATTTTCCTAACAATTAAATCTAATTTAACAATTCATCAAATACCTTTGAATAACCCTAAACCTAACAAGGAATCTACTCAGACATGGTGAATGAAACAAACATCATGAATAAAATAGATATCATAAAGTAAAATAGAGTAAGAATACAAAGAGGGTTCAAGGTTCTTCTCCCAAAACTCTATTGCAAAAATTCTCTATCTCCAAACTCAGTGTCTGCCTTCTAAGAGGCTGAAAAAACTAATTTTATATCTAATACACGCTTTGGAGTTANGATGGTGGTCGTGCAACTGCTTCTGCAGATCGTTAAACAGGTGCTGATCGATGTAGGTTGGTATCGACCGATACTGGGTGAGTGTCGATCGATGCTGGTGTAATCCCAGAAATCTCATCGTCGTCATCTCCAGCAAGATCGACGAGCTGCATTGCAGAATAAGTTTTCTTCACCCCCGGACTGACCTCTCTTCCACTTCTCAAGGTAATAGCGTGAACGTGTTCTCTTGGATTCACTGTCTTTCCTGGAAGGAAACCATCCTGTCTCTTAACTGTTTCTGCATTCTGGGCAACTTGAGTTTCCAGCTTCTTCTGATGAATGTTAAGAGCTTCGATTTTTCCATTCAGATCAATGTACAAGGCATCCATCTTCCCATTGAAATCGACAGTCATTTTCTCCTGCCCCTCAAGAATTTGCTCAAGCATGGACTCAATTTTGCTTTCCTGAGTCGTGGGAGGTGGTGTCTGGAAAGACGAATTTCCATAGGTGCGAGTGTACCCACTGTTCTGAAATGGTTTCTGAGCAAAAGAATTTGCTCCGAAATTAATGGACTTAAAGTCAGTTTTGAACCCTCCTCTCTGAGAGTTGTTGGTAAAACTGCGGTTGTACAACGAATTCTGAAATCCATTGCCACCAATGTAGTTAACATCCTCTGCTTCACCTTCATTTATGTTCTCGACTTCTTCAGCAAAATGCACTGCCTTCTGCTGCTTGCCCATCAACAAATTGTGAATCGAATCCAGTTTCACATGTACCTCAGCAATTTGCAGTCCGTCGGCATTCCCATTCTGCTTGTTCCGCTCGTAGTCGGCATTCTTGGTGTTGTTGCTAGATGCCAAGTTCTCAATCAGTATATAAGCATCTTCAGGATACCTCGTGTTGAAATTCCCATTGCTTGCAGCGTCTAGAGCCATCTGATATCTCCAATCGATCTCTCTGAAGAAGATACCCAACACCTGAACTTGTGAGAAACCGTGATGAGGACAATCCCTCTGATAAGACCGAAATCGAACCCAAGCAGCCTTGAATGCCTCAGTTGCTCCCTGAGAAAACTGGGAGATCTTGTTCCTGAGCTCCTCGGATCTCGCATCATCATAGAAATTGTTCAGGAACGCATTCTTAGTCTCCTCCCAAGTAGTCAGAGAACCAGGAGGCAACTGCTTCAGCCAGTAAGCTGCATCTCCTCCAAGAGAGTATGGGAAGAGCTTACAGAAGAGGAACTCATTGGGCACTCCATTGTACTTGATACTGGTGACCAAATCTTCGAACTTCTCGATGTGATCCATGGGATGCTCGTGAGAAAGACCATGAAAAGGGTGTTGGCCTACGAGAGTGTAGTATGCAGGCTGCAACTCAAAGTCATTCCTCTGAAAAGTGGGAATACAAATCGCAGACCGATTGGCATAGAACTGATCGGGTATGTTGTACTCCCCAAGCGTTCTGGCGCGATTAACCAGAGCATTCCCACGCACAGCTGGTGGGATAATCTCATTGGATACCGGTGCAGGGACAACGATGTTTCCTTCTGCATCAAGCCTCTATCCTTGCTCGTCACACAGGTGACCTTCCTGATCTCTCAAAATCCCATCTTCATCACGAGTGAGCACAATCGGATTGTTCATCTCTGCTTTCTTCTTTTGGTTTCTGATCGTGCGCTCTAAATCAGCTAGCTCTTTGTTAGATAGATTGGTCAACTGTTTGTTCTTGCTTCTTCTGGTCTCACGATTTTGCATACACCTGAAACACAGAAGTTTAAGTATGTAAGTAGCAGGGAATAAGTCGAGTATCAATTGATTCCTGAAGGGTGTCGATCGATGCTCGACAACTTAATCAAAATTCTTAACCGAAATCTAATGGTGAAATTAGAGTCCCCGGCAACGGCGCCAAAATTTGATATGCTCAAATATAATACCCTAAAGTATCTAAGCAGTAGTTGTAGTATTCTAGGGGTCGAACCACAAAGACTCAAGATTGTCACTCAATAAATTTCAAGATGTGAATTAAGCTAAGCAAAATGAATTTACTCAAAAATAGCAAAACAATTAAAATCAAGTAGTAAGATCAGTGAGGAAAATACTAGGTCTAGGGAAATTCGCAAGTAAATCAGAATTGTCAATCAAATAAAATATCAGGAATATAATAGACACCGTTTTTGAACTTAAAACACAAATGTAAAATCAACCAACTGTCGCTGCGAAGACTATCTATGTCTAAACCTAGAATTCCAAATTTCTTTGCAAATTCTATGAATTCAAACAAGCATTAACGATCAGGTCCAATTGTTCACAAAATCCTAAACCAAATTTCTTTGCGAATAGGTCTTTTGTTCACCCAACACTAGTTCAGGAAACTAATCACACTTTCGTGTCAATTAATCAACCTAATATCAGATTCTAGTTCGCGAGGGTAGGATAAGCATTAATCTCAAGTCTAGGTGAAGAACTCTATAGATTTTCCTAACAATTAAATCTAATTTAACAATTCATCAAATACCTTTGAATAACCCTAAACCTAACAAGGAATCTACTCAGACATGGTGAATGAAACAAACATCATGAATAAAATAGATATCATAAAGTAAAATAGAGTAAGAATACAAAGAGGGTTCAAGGTTCTTCTCCCAAAACTCTATTGCAAAAATTCTCTATCTCCAAACTCAGTGTCTGCCTTCTAAGAGGCTGAAAAAACTAATTTTATATCTAATACACGCTTTGGAGTTANTATTTTGTAGGTGATGGCGGAAACGTGGAATGGATATACGGATAATGTTCATTAATTCAAACAAATAGCCAGAATGCAACATGGCCAAAGTTCCTGCTCCGAAACCCAACCACCAAGCCAACCTCCAAAAATTCAGGCAATGATCCCATTTAGATGGAAGATCCGGAGTCGCTACCCGAGCAAATCCAACAACAAAACATGACACTCGAACAACTTTTCCACGCATTGGGTTGAGAAAACCTTAAGAAGCTCGATCCCAAACGAATGAATGGTGCAGCTTGGAATATATTTTGTTTTATTAAGTGTAAGTAAATTCTCTATATTACCATATATGATAACAAAATAGACTAAGAAATTGTACTAATTTTTATCCACGATACAAATACAAAAATGGCATTGCGAAGACAATTAAAAAGATAATGGAGAGAGACTTTCTCGAACCTGCCCTGAGTTGGACGATGGTTCAAAGTCTTTATGCGTAAGTATCAAAAAATTGATTTTTCTCCAATTTAATTATTTTTAATTTAAATAAATTTGGAATAACAAATTATTACTAAAACTCTATATAATTATTATAGTTTTAATTAAATTAAATTTATAAAATATGTAGCAAATATTCTATTGGGTTGATGACCCAAGTCTGAGAAATATTTGAGGGAAGATAACGTATACGAGTGGAAACAAGTGGGCACAGGGGAAGAATAAGTCGAATTGGAATGGACTGATAGCTTATTAGGAAGATGAGAAAAAACAAGGACTGTGGTGAAACTACTTCCAAAAACTGTAAGAGCGAACATGGAGGTTATAGAATGGCGAAGCACACTTGTGGCTCCATCCAGAGGGTATGCTAAAGTTCAAACATTGAATCGTACGAGGAAAAATATCGAGAAACATAAAAGAAGTATCTCCAAACCCAAACATATTTTCCTTAGGCGGAGGAAAAATTAAGGACTTCGACCAAAATAATACGAAATTATGGTTCTATAATGACCCAGATTCATCTAAATTTGGTTACATAATGGCCCAAACTCGCGTATTACAGTTCAGTAATGGCCCAAATTAATTGAAATACTAATAATTAGAAACCTTTTTTTTTTATTCGTTCGTTGAAAATTTCCTACCAAATTTCTGACTATTGTTTTAGTATCTAGATGCAACTTTTGTCGGATAATGGTCAAACATTTCTGACCACGATTCCGACTACATTGGACGTCAGAAAACTTTGTCAGAATGGTGTTGAAAGCTTTCTGATGGATTTTCGACAACGTTTTCGCACGAGTTTCTGATGGCACTGTTTGTCAGAAAATTCCGACGAAATTCCAACGAATATATGCTTCCGACTAGCGTTTCTCGACGACTTTGGTTTTGTCAGAACAAATTCGTAGGAACAATAGTTTCCGACGAATTCCGAGTAATATTGTCATCGAAATACGGTATGCCTATCTACGAGTCAACATAGGCAAAAATCATGTGCAACATCAAAGAACAAAGCACATTGAAATTTAATATAAATTCGTTCGAGAAGCGGAACAGAAAGGACTTATTCAACTGAAGTACTGTTTAGGTGAAGTTCAACTTGCAGATCTTCTTACAATAACCCTCAGCGTATCAAGATTTGATGAACTAAGGAAGAAGCTTGGAGTGAAACCAAAACTCAATTAAGGGGGAGTGTTGATGATAATTTCGTTCGAGAAGAAGAAGAATTTCTAACAATAGGGTCCTCTTTGACTATCTCCAACACTCCCCCTTAATTATCATCAACAACGGTTTCAAGACAAGCAACGGGAGTGAATACCTCGTCGTAGTCAATTCCGGCTCTTTCAATATATCCTTTTGCCACCAATCTTGCCTTGTATCTTTCCAATTCTCCATTGGAGTTTTTCTTTGCTTTGTACACCCACTTCACACCAATCGCCTTGTGTCCATTTGGAAGTGTAGCTAGCTCCCATGTATCATTCTTTTGTATTGCCTTGATCTCTTCATCCATGGCATTTCTCCATGTCTTCTTAGAAATTCATTGCCTCACACTCTGCAAATAGACAAAAAAGAGTAAGGTTGTCTTGATTTTCGATTACCTCGTAAAGCTCTTGTAGACTTCTAAAACGTAGAGTCCTTTCACTCGAACTTTCTTCTCCTTGAGAACTCGTTGGTGAAGTTGGTGGAGTAATTGGTTCCTATTTTGGTTGCTCCGACTCATCTTCTTCAATATTTGGAAAGAAATTATAGTCTTCATCATTTGATTTCCAATCCCATTCTCCTTCTTCATTGAACACGACATTTCGACTAATAATCGGCTTCTTCGTGGTGGGATTGTAGAGCTTGTAGCCTTTGGAGTTGGAGTCATGACCAATGAATATGTACTTCTCAATTTTATCATCTAGTTTGCTACGTTTCTCATCCGGTACATGGGCATGAGAAACACTTCCAAAGACTCTTAGATGAGAAACATTGGGCTTCCTTCTGCTCCAAGCTTCTTGTGGTGTTTTTACCGGAAATGCTTTTTGTCGAAGATCGGTTTAATAGATACTTCGCACATGCGACTGTTTCCGCCCAAAACTCCTTTGGTAATTTCTTCCTTTTAAGCATACTCCTCGCCATCTCAAGGATTGTTCTATTTTTCATTTCTACTACTCCAATTTGTTGAGGAAATCTTGGCACCGTTAGTTGTCTTCGAATGTCATTTTCTTCACAATACTTATGGAAACTCCTTCGATGTGAACTCCTCCACGGTCGGATCTCAAGAATTTGATTACAAGAACACTTTCCTTCTCAACATGGGCTTTATAAACTTTTTGAAGTTCTCGAACACCTCGGATTTTTCTTTCAAAAAGTAAACCCATTTTTTTCTTGAAAAGTCATCAATAAAGAGAAGGAAGTAGTTACTCTTACCGAGTGATCTTGGCTTGATCGGACCACACACATCCGTATGTATTAACTCCATCGGATTTTGAGCTCTTGTACTTGACTATGGAAAACTCATTTAGAATTGTTTTCAAGTAGACATCCTTCACACACTTGATTCGGTTGATTGATGTAAGGTAGTTCTCTCACCATTTCTTTCTTCGAAAGTATCTCTAGTCCTCCAAACTTTAGATGTCCGAATCGAAGATGCCAAACCCAAAACTCCTCTTTGTAGCACATCTTGAAGCACATCTTGAGACATTGAGCGATGTCATTTTGAATGTTAAGAACAAACGTTCTATTTTTTGACATCGACACCTTGGTAATGAGATTCCTTGCTTGGTCTCTTATAGAAATGTTATTATTTTTTAATTGAATATCATAACCTTTCTCTTAGAGTTTTTCAAGGCTCAAGATATTTGTCTTCATGCTTGGAATATAGTACACGTTGAAAATAAATTGATGATCTCCATTCTTCAATCGGATGAGAATCTTTCCTTTACCTTTCACCTCCATTTTTGATTCATCTTCTAAAGCCACATTTTCATTTACCGACTCATCAAGATCCACAAACATGCATCTTTGTCCGCACATGTGATTGCTTGCACCACTATCGAGGTACCACTTATGAACATCATCTCGTTCCTCCTTCTTGTAAGCCATCAATAACATGTCTTCTTCTTAGCCCTTTTCTTCAACGTAGTTGGCCTTCTCCTCTACTCTTTATTTGTTAGGAGCTTTACATTCGGAAGCATAATGTCCAAACTTCCCAAAATTGTAGCATTTTACGCTTAATTTATCATACATTGATTGTGAGTTTCCTTTTCCACGACCTCTTGATGAGCTTTCTCCTCTTTGGTTAGTGTTGTCTTCATAGGGCCTCCATCCTCGTCTATTTCTATATCCACAACCTCTTCCTCTTGCTTGACCACAACATCTTTGATGAGATTGACCTCTTTCTTCCCTAGTATTATTGATCCACATCTTGAGCACTTGTTCGGCAATATCTTCTTTCTTATTCTTCTTTTCTTCAAAAGCTTGTAACGATCCAAGAAGTTGTTCCATCGTCATAGCCTCCAAATCTTTTGTCTCTTCGATGACGGTGACAAGATGCTCATATTTTGGAGAACGATCTATGAACCTTCTCCATAATTCTCACTTCATCTAACTTCTCGCCATTTCTTTTTAGGTTATTTGTAACCACCAAAACTCTTGAGAAGTAATCGGAAACAAGTTCACCTTCATTCATTTGTAAGGCTTCAAATTCTCCTCTTAAAGTTTGAAGACATACCTTCTTGACTTGCTCCGCTCCTTTGTAAGAAGTTCGAAGCTTCTCCCATGCTTCCTTGGCCGTCTTTGCTCCCGCGACCTTCTCGAACGTGTCTTCATCTAATCCTTGATAGATTAGACAGAGAGCCTTCTTGTCTCTCTTTCTTGAGTCTCTCAAACTATCTATTTGAGTTTGAGAAAGACTACCTTCATTCTCTTGTTCAACAAAGCCTTTCTCGACTATCTCCCACACATCATGTGCTCCTAGGATAGCAACCATCCGTAGAATCCAATTGTCATAGTTACTCTTTGTGAGCATCAAGACTTGGAAGGGGACACCGTTAATTGCCATCTCTCAAAGAATCTTATAGTTCTGCTACCACTTTGTTAGAGTAAAATATTGTGAAGTGATGGAAAAAGTGTTTAAATGTTTGGAGGAGAGTAAGAGATTTTAAGAAGAAAGTTTTTTATTACTCTTATTTTCTTCACTTGAGACTTGATTACAAATGAGAGTGGAAGGAGGTATATATAGCCTCCACGTTACAAAATATCTCAAATATTTTATTCTAAATCTAGATTATTCTACCAAATATCTAAATTATAATATTACAAATATCTAGATAATTCTATAAAAATATCTAGAACTTGAATTTGGGCTATCAAATAATTATTGGATAATTAGCCCAATAATTATACTTGATTCAAAATCAAGTTAAACTCTCAACATCCAGAACTGAAAAGTTACCTGATCAAAAACTGTTGAAGGTTGTGCCTTTGATCAAACCTGCAACAAGAAAAGAAGAAATCATCGAGATGAGCAGAAGAAGAATAAAAAAAAAGATTGGAAGCAAAAACTCACGCTAAGGAAAGAGGACCCTATTGTTAGAAATTCTTCTTCTTCAACAGAACACAACAAGAGTTTCACTTGTTGCAGAAGAAAAAGAAAAGAATAAAAACCAGAGCATGAGTGAGATATGAGAAACTGAAATTTTCTTATTATCGTTATTTACAACAACACACGTACTTAAATAGAAGTCTTACGACTGTCACGTCACCGTTCATGTCTTACGGTCGTAACCATTTGTAACATGTGAAATAACACACTCATTAACACACACCCATTAGCTTGTGAAACTGTAAGTCCACAAAAAATCCGGGGAATAAAACACGAGTCTTTTTAAATGTTTACTAATACTTATCTCTTAGGGAGAAATCATATTTACAACAGAATTTGAACAGAAATTTTATTTAATATTAAATAGCATTTTCTGGAATTCTATTGAATAACAAATGATTTAATAATCCTTATAAATACAATTAAGGAAAATATCCGTAGAGGCAAGATACTATTTTTTTCCTTAATTCAAACTATCTCCCGCAGTGTGGCGGTTTATGAGAAGATGAATCCCAGGATACAACTACGGGTAAACCGGTTTCGCATCACCCGAATTCCGGAATCTATCGAACTATCTGTTCTACGATATACTCTTGAGACTCTAACAACTTAGAGACATGAAAGAGAGGGATTTAGATACACCGTCGATGATATACCGTTTTATGATTGTGAGAATTGTACGATCGGTTTGATTGATCGGTTTGGTTGATCGGTTGTATGCTGATCTAAAGACCACAATCTTCTTGATCGGTTTGAGGTCGTTCTTGATCACTCTTCTCTCTCTTTCTCTGTAGGTTTTTTCTTTGCGTTTGAGTGTTGTGTGTGGATGGTGTATTTAAACCAAGAGAGGTAGGAGTGTTTATATAGGCGAGGGAGAGGGCGCCAAAACGTCATGCATGACGTTCCAGAGAGGCCTCGATGCGTCACAGGTGACGCCTACGTCGGCAGCAGGTGTCGCCCCAGGTGGAGGATGTCGGCAGTCGACTTTGGTCGACATAGAGTAAGTGGAATGATGACTCGTTTTGTCACTCGGTTTCTCCGATCGGTTGTAAACCGGTTAAGCGATCGGTTTACTCAATCGGTTGATGATCGTTTATGCAAAATTAATTTCTAAATGGGCAAAAATATTTAGCAAAAGTTGCATAAAAATTTTCTCTAAAAAGAACAATCTTTGTGGGCCTAAAGGTTTACATTGACCAAGACCAAGACCCAAGACCCAAGACCCAAGCCCGGCGCGCGCGCGTGTGTGTGTTTTTGCATAACGGATTTCCACTTCTCCTCCATAGTCTCCCCTCCCCATATAGCTAGTGAACCTTGTAATAAGGGTAACACTATTTATACTAGAGTGAATTTTTCCAAACTTCCAATGTGGGACAAATGTATATTTGTTATTATAAGCATTCCATGCTAACCACTTTGGACATCAATTTCTCATTCAATATAACTTCAATTTTGACATGTAAATACACTAACTCATAGTGCTCATTACAAGGAATCCAAATATTCCAAGATCCGGTCATTCCGTTAAAGGACATCACCGGAAAAGTCGTCGGAAAATTGGCCAAAGCCATTTCCCTTAAATTGAAGTTCTAACAATCCCCCACATGAATAGAAATGACTCTAAACAAATGAAGTGTTTTTCTGACTCGAAAAACCTAAACAGACCTAAAAGACTAGACTGACTGTACAGACTCGACTTTCAAGAGTGTACACGAAAAAATTAACTGTGTCTGAGATGGTAGCTTATTTTCAGCCTTGAACCATTCATTGTTAATATATGTCGGATTTACTTGTCCAGGCGGTGAACATGATGTCTTGAACCACCCATATTTTTTATGTAAACCGAGACAACACATATAACGCAGCTTATTTTTTCTCGTAGAACAAAGTTCTCTATTGCGTTCATTGTGGCCTTGAACTTTTCCTGAGTTCTGATGAGTGAACTTAGAGAATAAAGCCGGACGTTATTCTCCTAGAAACGGCCTCATTTCACACTCACAAGGTGAATTGCCATTAGTCATTGTTTTCAGAAGTCTCCTGTAATGACTCCACTGATATTTCAATGCTATGGATGTAAATCATTAAAAGCATTGCTTAACCTTATATATACAGGTAGCACTGTTTATCATCGTAGGAACCGGGTTGTTATTAACAGTGCTCCAGAGAGATTTGAATTAGTTTTCCCTTTGAACCTAATTCTTGGGATCTCCAGTCATATAGGTGGCGTTTCCATCAAGCATCCTCTTAATTCATAGGCTTTAAACCCATTCCTCTTGCTGATTTGACAACTTGATCACGAGGTAAACCTTTGGTAAATGGATCCGCAAGGTTATCAGCTGATTTGATATAATCTAGTGTAATTACGCCACTAGAGATCAAGTGTCGAATGGTTTTATGTCGTCGTCGAATATGACGAGACTTACCATTATAGAGAGTATTTAGTGCTCGGCCTATTGCCGATTGACTATCACAGTGTACACGTAGTGCTGACACTGGTTTCTCCCACATAGGAATATCTTCTAAAAAATTCTGAAGCCATTCTGCTTCTTCTGCGGCTTTATCTAAAGTGATAAACTCGGACTCCATGGTTGATCGGGCCAAAAGAGTTTGTTTCGCAGATTTCCAGGATACCGCTGCACCTCCTAGAGTAAAAACATATCCACTTGTGGATTTCGAATTTTTGGAGTCGGATATCCAGTTAGCATCGCTGTATCCTTCCAAAATTGCGGGTTCTCTACCGTAATGCAATCCATAACTTTTTGTGTATCTTAAGTAATTTAAGACTCTGGTTATGGCTTTCCAGTGTATATGTCCTGGATTGCTGGTATAGCGACTTAGTACATTTACTGCATGCGCTAAATCGGGTCTAGTACAATTGGTTAAGTACATAAGACTTCCGATTACCCTTGCATACTCTATCTGTGATACCGCTTCACCCGAATTTTTGGTGAGGTGAAGTTGAGAATCCACAGGAGTTTTAGCGGTTCCATTTGAGTAATTCTTAAATCGCTCAATTATTTTGTCAGTATAATGAGGTTGTGACAATATAATCCCTTCAGTAGTTCTAGTAATTTGAATTCCTAGAATGACGTTTGCTAAACCCATGTCTTTCATGTCAAATTGGCCATGAAGCATGTTTTTGGTCTGTTGGATTATATTCTTATTACTGCAATGATAAGCATATCATCAACATACAAACATAACAAAATATACCCACTGCGAGTACTTTTGATATATATGCATTTGTCACATTCATTGATGCTGAATCCATTTGACATCATAACATTGTCAAATTTTTCATGCCATTGTTTTGGAGCTTGTTTTAGTCCATAAAGTGACTTTACAAGTCTACAAACTTTATGTTCTTGTCCTGGAACTACAAACCCTTCGGGTTATTTCATATATATTTTCTCTTCTAAATAACCATTTAGAAAGGCTGTTTTTACATCCATTTGATGTATTTCCAGGTCTCTTAAAGCTGCAAGTCCGATCAGCATTCGGATTGAAGTTATTCTCGTTACAGGAGAATAGGTGTCAAAGAAATCCTGGCCTTCTTTTTGTCGGAATCCTTGCACCACAAGTCTTGCCTTGTATTTATCAATAGCGCCATCGGTTTTCAATTTTGTTTTGAAAATCCATTTACACCCTAGTGCCTTAAACCCTTCAGGTAGATCGGTTATCTCCCATGTATGATTTTGCATAATGGAGTCGATCTCACTATTGACGGCTTCTTTCCACGAAGGTCCGTCAGGTGTAGACATGGCTTCAACATATGTTCTTGGTTCATTCTCTG
Organism: Crucihimalaya himalaica; assembly: GCA_004349715.1. Classification (NCBI taxonomy): domain Eukaryota; kingdom Viridiplantae; phylum Streptophyta; class Magnoliopsida; order Brassicales; family Brassicaceae; genus Crucihimalaya; species Crucihimalaya himalaica. The sequence goes on from SMJT01000043.1 coordinate 1,046,811, forward strand.
CGAGAAGAATCATCAAGAAATCTTCACCATATGTTTTTTCCTTCCGTGCTCTTTTACTACGTCGAGGTTCATCTACTATTTCTTTTACAGAGATTCCTGACGTACTGGCAACATCAGATGAGGCGTTAATGTCTCTTTCCTCACGTGTTCGTTTAGAACTTTGTTTATCTTTACAAGGAAAGATTTGTTCAAAGAAAGATGCATTTCTAGATTCCATAATTGTATTCGTATGGATATCCGGAATATCTGATTTTTGTACCAAAAACCGATAAGCGCTACTATTGTGCGCATATCCGATAAAAATACAATCTACGGTTTTAGGTCCAATTGTGACCTTCTTAGGAAGCGGTACTGCAACCTTTGCTAAGCACCCCCACACTTTCAGGTATTTGTACGAAGGTACTGTACTTTTCCAAAGTTCATGCGGTGTTTTACCGGTGAATTTGTGAGGGATTTTGTTGAGGATATGATTTGTGGTGAGCAAAGCTTCTCCCCACAGATTCTGGGGTAATCCAGATTCCTGCAACATAGCATTCATCATTTCTTTCAGAGTTCGGTTTTTTCTTTCTGCAACTCCGTTCGATTCTGGTGAATAGGGAGCTGTGGTTTGATGAATAATGCCATGTTCTTTACAGAATGCATTAAATGGGCCATCATATTCTCCTCCTCTATCACTACGAATTATTTTGATAGTTTTTGAGAGTTGTTTTTCAACTTCGAGTTTATGCTCTTTGAATTTCTCTTAAACTTCATCTTTACTACGTAGTAAGTATACGTAGCAGTATTTTGTACAATCATCTATGAAAGTTACAAAATACTTTTTACCGCCTCTAGTTTGTATAAACTTTAAATCGCATAAATCTGTGTGTATTAATGCGAGAGGTTCGGTAGATCTTTCAACACGAGAAGATGGGGTTTTTGTGAGCTTTGCTTGTACGCAAATTTCACATTTGTCTTTGCTTATTTTGCATTTTGGTATTAGGTTTAATTTTATTAATCGTTACATCGATTTATAATTAACATGTCCTAACCGTTCATGCCATATGTCAAATGACTCAACCAAATAAGCAACAGACTTTTTATTGATAGAAGCTTTTGAGCTTAAAGGTACATCAGTTTTCTTGAGGATTGTCTCAACACACATTTTGACAAGTCCTCCTTTAACAAACCCCTTACCAATAAACACCCCATTCTTCCTAATAACAAGCTGGTCAGACCCAAAGTTGATAGTGAATCCATGTTTGTTCAACAGAGTCCCAGAGACTAGGTTATTCCTCATGTCGGGAACATGCTTCACATTTGAGAGTGTGATAGCCATTCCAGAAGTCATCTTTAGGGTCACCTTGACGGTGCCTTCAATTTTGGAGCGAGCTTCATTCCCCATCATCAGATTTTCTTCAGATTTGCTCTTCTGGTAGGTGAAGAACATGTCTCTGTTGAAACAAATGTGGGTAGTAGCTCCAGTGTCATACCACCACTCTTTTGGGTTTTCACCAGGTATGACTACATTTGCTTCTGTGGTGACTGCACAGAGGTCAGCTTCAGTCAAATTTGCCTGACTCTTTGTTTTTGCCTTTTTTCGACATTATGTTGCTTTGTGACCAACTTTGCCACAATAGAGGCATTTCCCAGCAAATTTCTTCCATTCACCTTGTTTCTTAAAGGTGTTGGAGGACTGGGGTGCCACTTTGTTTGGCATGGCCTTGAAAGGTTTGACACCTTTGTTGTTAAACACAACCTTGGCTTTCCCCTTTCTCTTGTATTCAGCCACATTTGCGTTTGAATCAATAGTGAAGCCAGAGTTCTTCTCGCGATCAGTGGACTGATTTTGCAGCCTAGCGATCAAGTTCAGCAAAGTGATCGGCTTTTGCTTGTAATCGAGATAGGATTGGAAATCACTCCAACTTGGAGGTAACTTCTCACAAAAAGCATTCACATAGAAGGTGTCACAGAGCTTCATGCCTTCATCTGCTATCTCTTGTACGATCATTTGCAACTCATGTACTTGCTCCATGATCGGCCTTGAGTCCACCATTTTGTATCTGAGAAACTTTCTAGTGACAGCTTTCCCAGAACCAGCATTGTACACTTTGTACTTCTTTTCCAAAGCTAGCCAGAGAGCATTGGAAGTTGGAGCGTGGCTAAAAACCTTAAATAGCGACTCCGCTAGGTAGTTTAGTACATATCCTTTGCACAGAAAGTCCCCATTTACCCAGGCTTCTACGCTGGCCAAGTAATGAGGATCAGTGCTCTTAGGATCCAAAAAAGGTTTGTCCTCCGTAAGGTACTTCACGAAGTTCAATGTGTACAGAAAGAAATACATACTTTGCTGCCACGAATTAAAGTTCGTGACGTCGAACATCTCGGGCGTTACAGCTTTGCTCGGTACAGACGGATTTTGGCCCTCGGGTTTTGGAAGAGCTTGCGGATGACCATTCCCGATTTCGATTGTTGTCTCTCCATCATGGATTTCAACATCATTAGTCATCTGTTCACAAACAGGTAAATTTTATTAATTTGCCAAATTAATAAAATTTCTAACGGTTGAATATTTTTACCGTTATAACGTTACGTTTCGCGAAACTTGCCAATAATGGCCTTCGCGGAAACCGTTCTTTGATCACAAGGATCAGATATGAAATTATTTATACGGAATTCACCGAGAATCCATCGCAAAAATAACTTCTAATAGTAATCATTTTTCCAAAAAATAATTGTGTTTTATAAATCCTTTTAATCTATCGAACTATCTGTTCTACGATATACTCTTGAGACTCTAACAACTTAGAGACATGAAAGAGAGGGATTTAGATACACCGTCGATGATATACCGTTTTATGATTGTGAGAATTGTACGATCGGTTTGGTTGATCGGTTGTATGCCGATCTAAAGACCACGATCTTCTTGATCGGTTTGAGGTCGTTCTTGATCACTCTTCTCTCTCTTTCTCTCTAGGTTTTTTCTTTGCGTTTGAGTGTTGTGTGTTGATGGTGTGTTTAAACCAAGAGAGGTAGGAGTGTTTATATAGGCGAGGGAGAGGGCGCCAAAACGTCATGCATGACGTTCCGGAGAGGCCTCGATGCGTCACGGGTGACGCCTACGTCGGCAGCAGGTGTCGCCCCAGGTGGAGGATGTCGGCAGTCGACTTTGGTCGACATAGAGTAAGTGGAACGATGACTCGTTTTGTCACTCGGTTTCTCCGATCGGTTGTAAACCGGTTAAGCGATCGGTTTACTCAATCGGTTGATGATCGTTTATGCAAAATTAATTTCTAAATGGGCAAAAATATTTAGCAAAAGTTGCATAAAAATTTTCTCCAAAAAGAACAATCTTTGTGGGCCTAAAGGCCCACATTTACCAAGACCCAAGCCCGAGCCCGGCCCGGCACGGCGGCGGCGGCGGCGGAGGCGCGCGCGCGTGTGTGTGTTTTTGCATAACGGATTTCCACTTCTCCTCCATAGTCTCCCCTCCCCATATAGCTAGTGAACCTTGTAATAAGGGTAACACTATTTATACTAGAGTGAATTTTTCCAAACTTCCAATGTGGGACAAATGTATATTTGTTATTATAAGCATTCCATGCTAACCACTTTGGACATCAATTTCTCATTCAATATAACTTCAATTTTGACATGTAAATACACTAACTCATAGTGCTCATTACAAGGAATCCAAATATTCCAAGATCCGGTCATTCCGTTAAAGGACATCACCGGAAAAGTCGTCGGAAAATTGGCCAAAGCCATTTCCCTTAAATTGAAGTTCTAAACAGAACACCAGCTGCCGATATAACTTATCAAATATCCCAGTTTGAGATGCAACACTTACTTATATAATTATATAACATAAACTAAACTCAATTATCATCAACACTCCCCTTAATTGAGTTTTGTGGTTTCACTCCAAGCTTCTTCCTTTAGTTCATCAAATCTTGATACGCTGAGGGTTATTGTAAGAAGATCTGCAAGTTAAACTTCACCTAAACAGTACTTCAGTTGAAAATAAGTCCTTTCTGTTCCGCTTCTCGAACGAATATATATTAAATTTCAATGTGCTTTGTTCTTTGATGTTGCACATGATTTTTGCCTATGTTGACTCGTAGATAGGCATACCGTATTTCGTTGACAGTATTACTCGGAATTCGTCGGAAACTATTGTTCCTTACGAATTTGTTCTGACAAAACCAAAGTCGTCGAGAAACGCTAGTCGAAAGCATATATTCGTTGGAATTTCGTCGGAATTTTTCTGACAAACAGTGCCATCGAAGACTCGTGCGAAACGTTGTCGAAAAATCCATCAGAAGCTTTAACACCATTCTGACAAAGTTTTCCTGACGTCCAATGTAGTCGGAATCGTGGTCAGAAATGTTTGACCATTATCCGACAAAAGTTGCATCTAGATACTAAAACAATAGTCAGAAATTTGAGATAGGAAATTTTCAACGCACGAATAAAAAAAAAAAGGTTTCTAATTATTAGTATTTCAATTAATTTGGGCCATTACTTGAACTGTAATACGCGAGTTTGGGCCATTAATGTAACAAATTATTATGATGAATCTGGGTCATTATAGAACCATCAAATTTCGTATTTATTTTTGGTCTCCGAGTCCTTAATTTTCCTCCGCTTAAGGAAAAATATGTTTGGGTTTGGGGAGATACTTCTTTTTATGTTTCTCGATATTTTTCCTCGTACGATTCAATTTTTGAACTTTAGCATACCTCTGGATGGGAGCACAAGTGTGCTTCGCCATTCTTATAACCTCCATGTTCGCTCCTTTACAGTTTTTGGAAATGTAGTTTCACCACAGTCCTTGTTTTGTTCTCATCTCCTAATAAGCCCTATCAGTCATATTCCAATTCGACTTATTCTTCCCCTGTGCCCACTTGTTTTCAACTCGTATACGTTATTACTCTCCCTCAACCAAATATTTCTTCTCAGACACTTGGTGGTCATCACCAATAGAATATAATTTGCTACATATTTTATAATAATATTTTAATTTAATTAAAACTATAATATTGGAATATAGAGGTTTAGTAATAAATTTGGTTATTCGCAAATTCTATTTAAATTAAAAAATAAATTCAAATTTGGAGAAAAATCAATTTTTGTACATACTTTCAGCGCATGAAAGACCTCTTTGACACCATCGTCCCAACTCAGGGCAAGGTTCCGAGAAAAGTCTCTTCTCCATTATCTTTTTATGGTTGATTCTTCGCAGATGCCATTTTTTTGTATTGTGTATTCGTGGATAAAATTAGTAGACACACATTTCCTTAGTCTATTTTGTTTATGATATATGGTTAGATATAGAGAATGTTGAACTTAACTGTTAATAAACAAAATGTAGTATTCCATAGCTGCCACACATTCATTATCGTTTGCGGATTCGCAGCTTCCTTTAAGGTTTTTCTCCACCAATGCGTGAAAAAGATTGTGTTCCGAGTGTCATGTTTTTGTTTGTTAGGGCATTTATGCTCGCGGTAGCAGCACTTCTCGGATCTTCCATCTAAAATGGGATCATTGCCTTGAATCTTTTTGCGAGTGTTGGCTTTGGTTGCGTTTTGGGTTCTGGAGGCAGGAACTTTGGCCCATGTGCATTCTGGCTAATTGTGTTTTTGAATTAAATGAATCATTATCCGTATATCCATTCGCACGTTTTCCGCCATCACTAACAAAATAAGACAATAAAAAAATAATTAGTTATAGAATAACAGAAATCAAAAATTTCAATGAAACAATCACAGACAAAATTACAAAAGAACAAAATGATTTACAACCTTATGTTTTTTGGTTGTTAAATTCTTAGACAGAAGAAAGAGGTTTTGTTTTTTGTTTTTTTTTATTGTGTTTTAGTGATTGTGGGAATTTGTGAAATGAGCCAAAACAGGTTTTACATAATATTTATATAATATATTAAGGTTTACGGTAATTTACGTTAAATTTCGACCAAACCATCCGACGGATTTTTGACCTAGAAGTCGCTTGGAAATTTATCAAAAAATTTATATATTTATGACTGTTAAATTTTTACCGGGTAATGTTTTCTGTACAAACGTTCCGACTACTTTAACCAGGGTAAGCAGAAAATCGTCTTGAAAAACTTCAACTCCAATAGATTTAAAAAATATGAAGTTCAAATTGTATCGCCCGTACCCAAATATAATCAAATATTGGCGATTACATACAAGAACAACAAGTTGGACATTACAAAGTACGATTGTTCCAATTGTGGAGATTAGAATGGTAGGATTAAAACTATGCATAAAATCACTATGACTATTAGAACTATTTATGCTTCCTCTTTGTCAGACGATCAATTTTCCAATAACGTCTGGTCCCTACTTCAAAGTGATCTATCATGGCAATAGAGTTTTGGGAGAAGAACCTTGAACCCTCTTTGTATTCTTACTCTATTTTACTTTATGATATCTATTTTATTCATGATGTTTGTTTCATTCACCATGTCTGAGTAGATTCCTTGTTAGGTTTAGGGTTATTCAAAGGTATTTGATGAATTGTTAAATTAGATTTAATTGTTAGGAAAATCTATAGAGTTCTTCACCTAGACTTGAGATTAATGCTTATCCTACCCTCGCGAACTAGAATCTGATATTAGGTTGATTAATTGACACGAAAGTGTGATTAGTTTCCTGAACTAGTGTTGGGTGAACAAAAGACCTATTCGCAAAGAAATTTGGTTTAGGATTTTGTGAACAATTGGACCTGATCGTTAATGCTTGTTTGAATTCATAGAATTTGCAAAGAAATTTGGAATTCTAGGTTTAGACATAGATAGTCTTCGCAGCGACAGTTGGTTGATTTTACATTTGTGTTTTAAGTTCAAAAACGGTGTCTATTATATTCCTGATATTTTATTTGATTGACAATTCTGATTTACTTGCGAATTTCCCTAGACCTAGTATTTTCCTCACTGATCTTACTACTTGATTTTAATTGTTTTGCTATTTTTGAGTAAATTCATTTTGCTTAGCTTAATTCACATCTTGAAATTTATTGAGTGACAATATTGAGTCTTTGTGGTTCGACCCCTAGAATACTACAGCTACTGCTTAGATACTTTAGGGTATTATATTTGAGCATATCAAATTTTAGCGCAAATGCCGGGGACTCTAATTTCACCATTAGATTACGATTTAAAAATTAAAAAAAAATAATAAAGAATAGATAGACACCCTTCAGGTATCGATCGATACTCGTCTTAATTCCTGTTACTTACGCGTTTCAACTTCTGTGTTTCAGGTGTATACAAAATTGTGAGACCAGAAGAAGCAAGAATAAACAATAGACCAATCTATCTAACAGAGAGCTAGCCGATTTAGAGCGCACAACAGAAAGCAAAAGAAGCAAGCAGAGATGAACGATCCGATTGTGCTAGCTCGTGATGAAACTGGGGTTTTGAGAGATCAGGAAGGTCACCTATGTGACGAGCAAGGACAGAGGCTTGATGCAGAAGGAAACGTTGATGTCCCTGCACCAGTAGCTAATGAGATTATCCCACCAGCTGTGCGTGGGAATGTTGGGAATACTTTGGTTAATCGCGCCGGACACTTGGGGAGTACAACAGACCAGATCAGTTCTATGCCAATCGGTCTGCGATTCGTATTCCCACTTTTTAGAGGAATACTTTGAGCTGAAGCCTGCATACTACACTCTTGTAGGCCAGCACCCTTTTCATGGTCTTTCTCACGAGAATCCCATGGATCACATCGAGTGGTTCGAAGATTTAGCCTCCAGTATCAAGTACAATGGAGTGCCCAATGAGTTCCTCTTCTGTAAGCTATTCCCATACTCTCTTGGAGGAGATGCAGCTTACTGGATAAAGCAGATACCTCCAGGATCTCTAACTACTTGGGAGGAGACTAAGAATGAGTTCATGAACAATTACTATGATGATGCAAGATCCGAAGAGCTAAGGAACAAGATCTCCCAGTTTTCTCAGGGAGCAACTGAGGCATTCAAGGCTGCTTGGGTTCGATTTTGGTCTTATCAGAGGGATTGTCCTCATCACGGTTTCTCACAAGTTCAGTTGTTGGGTATCTTCTTCAGAGGAATTGATTGGAGATATCAGATGGCTCTAGACGCTGCAAGCAATGGGACTTTCAACACGAGGTATCCTGAAGACGCTTACATACTGATTGAGAACTTGGCATCTAGCAACAGCACCAAGAATGCCGACTACGAGCGGAAGAAGCAGAATGTTGAGGTACATGCGAAGCTGGATTCGGTTCACAATTTGTTGATGGGCAAGCAGCAGAAGGCAGTGCATTTTGCTGAAGAAGTCGAGAACATAGATGAAAGTGAAGCAGAGGATGTCAACTACATTGGTGGTAATGGATTTCAGAATTCGTCGTATAACCGCAGTTTCGCCAACAACTCTCAGAGAGGAGGATTCAAGTCTGACTTTAAGTCCACGAATTTCGGAACAAACTCCTTAGCTCAGAAACCATTCCAGAACAGTGGGTACACTCGCACCTATGGAAATTCATCTTACCAGAGACCACCTCCCAAGACTTAGGAAAGCAAGGTTGAATCCATGCTTGAGCAGATTCTTGAGGGGCAGCAGAAGATGACTGCAGATTTCAATGAGAAGATGGATGCCTTGTACACTGACCTGAATGGAAAAATTGAAGCTCTTAACATTCATCAGAAGAAACTGGAAACTCAAGTTGCCCAGACTGCAGAAACAGTTCAGAGACAGGATGATTTCCTTCCAGGAAAGACGGTGAATCCACGGGAGCACGTTCACGCTATTACTTTGAGAAGTGGAAGAGAGGTCAGTCCAGGGGTGAAGAAAACCTACTCTGCAAGCTCGTCGATCTTGCTGGAGACGACGACGATGAGATTCCTGGAATTACACCAGTATTGATCGACACTCACCCAGTGTTGGTCGATACCAACCTACATCGATCGACACCCGTTCAACGATCTGGAAAACTTATGTAGAAACAGTTGCACAACCACCAGCATCGATCGATACTCCTCCAGTGTCGATCGATACCAGTTCAAACATCGAGAAGAAGCTGTCTACGGGGAACACTGGGAGGGTTTATGTACCTAAGATACCCTTCCCTCGACCTCCTACCGAGACTAAAAAGGAAATAGAAGAAGCCAGATGCAAAGCAATGCTAGAGAAGTTGGTTGTTGAACTCCCTTTCGTCGATACTATCATGACTTCACCAGCTTTCAGAAGGTATATCAAGCGGATGGTGTCAAGTAATGTGAATCTTGAGGAGGGAGTGTTGAGGATTACTCACGAGTGCAGTGCGATCCTACTCAACAAGATCCCAGAAAAACTGCCAGAACCTGGAAGTTTTGTATTGGATTGCACAATCTTCACTGAGAGGTTCAAACGCTCCTTTGCTATCTCGGTTCCAGTGTCAACCTCATGCCATATTCAGTAGCTAAGAGAATGGGGATGACAGACTTCACACCTACTAGGATCTCCCTAATTCTTGAAGACCGCTCAGTCCGATTTACAGAAGGAATACTCGAAGACGTTCCAATTACAATCGAAGACTGCTTAGTCCCGACTGATTTCATAGTCCTAGAGTACGACGCTGAACCAAGAGATCCAGTGATTTTGGGCAGACCCTTTCTGGCCACAGCAGGCGCTCTGATCGACTGCAAAAATGGGAGAATATCCCTCAACATTGGTGATCTGATCATGACCTTCCACATGGAAAAGATGATGAAAAAGCCAACCATTGATGGGCAGACATTCTTCATCGATACCTTCGGTGATATATCAGATGAGTACTTCATGCGGTTACACCCAGAAAATCTGTTGGAGAGAGCACTGGTTTGTTCAGCACAAACAGAGATAGATTCCAGTGAGGTTGCTACTGGGTACGCCACGATACTTGATAGCACCACTGAGGCATCGATCAAAACCACTGAGAGCATCGATCGACACCAGCTGTTTCTACCTGAGGAACTGGTTGTCCCTCCCACGCGATCTGATTCGTTCGGCGACTGGAGTGAGGAGAGAGCTCCTAAACTCGATCTTAAACCACTTCCAGCCAATCTGAGGTATGTCTTTCTTGGCCCTAACTCCACATATCCTATAATTAATAATTCTTCTTTAAACAACGCAGAGGTAGCCTAACTGCTGAGCAAGCTGAGAAAGTATCGCAAAGATATCGGCTATTCTCTTGATGACATTTCAGGTATATCACCGGATCTGTGCATGCATCGGATTCATCTGGAGGACGAGTCCAAAGCTTCAATCGAACATCAAAGGAGGCTTAACCCGAATCTGAAAGAAGTTGTGAAGAAAGAGATAATGAAACTTCTAGAAGCAGGGATCATCTATGCCATCTCTAAAAGCAGTTGGGTCAGTCCAGTTCATGTTGTACCTAAGAAAGGAAGATTCACTGTGCTAAAGAACGAGAAAGATGAGCTGATTCTGACAAAAACTATCACTGGGCACCGCATGTGTATCGATTATAGGAAGTTGAATGCTGCTACAAGGAAAGACCATTTCCCATTGCCATTCATCGACCAAATGCTGGAGAGGTTGGCAAGTCACCCATACTACTGCTTCCTGGATGGATACCCAGGCTTCTTCCAGATCCCGATACATCCAGATGATCAGGAAAAGACGACGTTCACATGTTCCTACGGCACGTTCGCTTACAGGAGAATGCCGTTTGAGTTATGTAACGCTCCAGCCACCTTCCAGAGATGTATGATGTCAATTTTCTCAGATATGATTGAGGAGTTCATGGAGGTGTTTATGGATGACTTTTCAGTTTATGGATCTTCATTTAAGGGATGGCTAGACAATTTATGCAAGGTACTTCAGCGCTGCGAAGAGAAACATTTAGTTCTGAACTGGGAGAAGTGTCACTTTATGGTTCAAGAAGGCATTGTTTTGGGACACAAGGTTTCTAAGGCTGGGATCAAAGTTGATAAGGCTAAGATTCAGGTTATGACAAGCCTCCTGCCACCAACATCTGTGAAGGACATTCGGAGTTTCCATGGTCACGCCACATTCTATCGCAGATTCATTCAGGACTTCTCCAAGTTAGCCCGTCCACTTACTGCTCTTCTCTGTAAGGATGCCACCTTCAATTTTACACCAGAGTGTCTTGTCGCATTCGAACAGATCAAGAAGGCGTTGGTTACTACTCCTGTTGTTCAGCCACCAGATTGGAACCTCCCCTTTGAGATCATGTGCGATGCGAGTGATTTCGCAGTTGGGTCAGTTCTTGGACAGAAGAAGGACAAGAAGCTTCATGTCATATACTACGCCAGAAGGACATTGGATGATGCTCAAAAAAACTACAGCACTACAGAGAAAGAGTTACTCGGCGTTGTGTTCTCTTTTGAGAAATTTCGTTCTTATCTGCACTACAAGAAAACATAGCGTTTTCCGACCACCGTGGTGGTCGGAAATTTTCTGACCAAGTTCCGAGGACTTTCCGACTAATTTCCGAATAGAGAGACGGTGGTCGGAAACTAGTCGGAAAAAGATTGAAAATTTCCGACCACCAAAGTTTCCTCGGAAACTGGTCGAAAAAAAAAAAATTTCCGACCACCAAGATATTGGTCGGAATTTAGTCGGAAATTTTAAACAAATTCCGACCACCGCAGATTCTTCGGAAACTCGTCGGAAATTTGGTCGGAACTATGGTCGGAAAGTTGGTCGGAAAGTTGGTCGGAAAAAGTTGGTACCACGTGGAAAATGGGCTACCTAACTATGGTCGGAATTTGGCCGGAAAATCAGCTGATTGGGAGTAAGGTGACTGTTCATACCGACCATGCTGCTCTCAAGTATCTGTTGCAGAACAAGGATGTGAAGCCTCGCCTCTGCCGTTGGGTTCTACTGCTCCAAGGTTTTGACATCGAGATTAAGGATAAGAAAGGAGTAGAGAATGGAGTTGCAGACCATCTCTCACGAATGAGGATCGATGAAACCGTGCCTATTGATGACTCTTTACCAGAGGAGAAAAACTACTTCATCAAAACTGGGATTCGACACAACTTTGCTACGACTCTGCCAGTGCAAAATGCAAGCATCGATCAACACCCAAGTAGTATCGATCGACACCCTCACAAGATCTTGCAATCTCCCCGTGTCCAAAACATCAGCATCGATCGACACTCATCCAGTGTCAGTCGATACCAGCTATCTGCCAGTGCTGTCTCGACTGCATACCACTTCTCTGCTGAGGAATCTTTGGCTGTCACTACCCCTACTGAGCCTTGGTATGCTGGCATAGCTAATTATCTTGCTGCAGAATACGAACCAAAGCATCTCAAAAAGTATGCTAAGAAGAAGTTTATGCGATATATCAAACATTTCTTTTAGGATGAACCGTACTTGTACAAGCACTGTTCTGACGGGATTTACAGAAGATGTATCGCTGAGACTGAGGTGCCGGAAGTTCTAAATCACTGCCATGGATCTGAGTATGCCGGGCACTTCGCTACATTCAAGACAGTTTCCAAGGTTCTTCAAGCTATTTTCTTGTGGCCTCCACTGCTCAAGTATGCTCATGCTTTTATCTCACATTGCGACGTGTGTCAGAGAAGAGGGAAGATCAGTAAGCGACATGAGATGCCAAAGAACTTTATCCTTGAAGTGGAAGTTTTTGACTGCTGGGGAATCGATTTTATGGGACTGTTCCCTCCATCGCGATAGAATTAGTACATCTTGGTCGCTGTCGATTACGTCTCCAAATGGGTAGAAGCGATTGCTAGTCCTACAACGACTCTTCCGTAGTTTTGAAATTGTTCAAGACCATTATCTTCCCTCGATTTGGAGTACCTCGAGTTGTTATAAGTGATGGTGGCACTCACTTTATCAACAAGATCTTCGAAAAGCTGCTGAGGAAGTACGGTGTGCATCACCGCGTCGCCACACCTTATCATCCTCAGACAAGCGGACAGGTTGAGCTCTCCAACAGACAGATCAAAGAGATTTTGGAGAAGACAGTTTGCGCTACATGGAAAGATTGGGCAGTGAAGCTCGACGATGCTCTTTGGGCTTACCGAACCGCTTTCAAGACACCACTCGGCACCACACCATTCCATTTGCTGTACAAGAAGGCGTGTCATCTTCCAGTTGAGATCGAGCACAAAGCAGCCTGGGCTACTAAGTTGATGAATTTCAACATCAAGTCTGCTGCTAAAAGGCGATTGGTTCAACTCAATGAGCTGGATGAGATCAGACACCTGGCCTATGAAAACTCCAAACTGTACAAGGAAAGGACTAAAGCCTATCACGAAAAGAATATCCTTTCTCGCCACTTTGAACCGAATGACCAGGTAGTTCTGTATAACTATCGTTTATAGTTATTTCTTGGGAAATTGCGTTCTCGTTGATCAGGTCCCTTCACAATCAAGGAAGTCCGTCCGCACGGTGCAGTCGTGTTGGTGAATGCTGAGGGAAAAGAGTTCACTGTCAATGGACAACGGGTGAAACACTATTGGGCAAAAGCCGCCATTCCAGATGGCCACATGATGCCTCTAGCTGCACCACCAGCTGCCTGGATGATCCCAATGTCACGCTAAGGACATTAAACATGCGCTCGGTGGGAGGAAACCCACTGGTGAGTCTGTACATAAGTTTTTCCCTACATTTTCATTCTTTGTTTTTGTCTTGTGTCTTCACGTAAACAGGGTTCAGTGATAAGCATCGATCGACACCCAATCAGTATCGATCGATACCAACACCAGAGAAAAAACTGTGCTATCATGACGCGAGCATCGATCGATACCACTTACGGTATCGGTCAATACCCATCACTCAGGTAAGTTTTTCTATAAAACCCTCAGGTTTCTTCTTCATTTCTTCACTCCTCCATCGATCGACGCCGCCGCTCCCTCCGATTTTCTCTCACCATTTCTTCATTTCTTAACCGTTTTGCTCGATTTTAAATCCTATTCCACTCGGATTTTCGTCCCCATTGTCATCCTACCCTTCACTCTTTCGATCTGCAAGATAATAAACTCAAAATCCTAACTCTTGGATTCGTTGGCAGGTTTGGAAAATTTCGATTATGTTTCCTCTATTTTACTTTCCTGCACCGTCTCCTTTCGTGGATAGTTCTAGAGGAATGAGAACACAAAAGATGGGGTTGAATTAGCTTGTTTTGCATGATAATTTTTCTGAGCAATTCGATAATCTGTTGTGATGATTGAATTGGAATGAGATGCATATGTTGATATCTGTTGAGTTGCTCATTACTACTATGCAGTATATGTATGACAATGTAGTGATTTGTGTTGATTTTGTTTTGATCGCAGATGGCTCCCCACAAGAAGGCACGACACTCGGAAGCCTCCAGTTCCAACCCACCACGCCGCGAGTTCAGTCTCCAGGACGAGGTGGAAGCTTTCGACGGATCATTCTAGCACGCCGGTGTCGTGACAGCTTGCCTGACCAGAGATCGTTATAGAGTTCTGATGGGAGAATTCACCAATGACACGGGTCCTCAGAGTTTTCTTGAGGTCCACGTCAGTGACCTAAGAGCTGCGCCACGCCACTCACCATCTCCCTCTGCCCCTTTTGTTGCTGCTAGGCCTCCCTGGCCTAAGTTGGAAGAGAAAAGGATCATCCCGAGGCGCGATTGGGCAGGTTTGCCTAAGGAGGAGACCAAGAGCGAGGCCTGCATCTATACGCCTATCGCCGAGGAGTGGGACGACTATGACACGTTGTTCTACAATGAGTGGCTGCGTGTTGATGTGGTCCCTACGCACTACATCGACCCTCACACCATGCGTCGTCTGGGCATCGACGTGGAGCTCTCCGCCATGCTTGATAAGATCAGTTTGGGGACATTGTACTCGCGACAGTACGACCTCTATCCCGACCTTGTCCGCCAGTTCCTTGCGACCGCACGAGTCTACTACAGAGAGGAGGTCCACCACGATGCTTTGGAGGGCACTCTGACCTTCCTGATCCGAGGCATCCGTTACAAGATGCCAATCCCTGACCTCTACGACATCTACGGTTTCGACCGCGATCTCAGGCAGGTAGCTCTGCCTACTCAGTTTCATGATGTGCAGGTTTTCTGGAGACACATCGGTCTTGGAACCTACCACTCCAAGATTACGACGTAGATAGACGTCTGCCACCCCACTCTTTGTTGCATCATCCGCATTCTAAGCACCACTCTCCTCTGCAAGATGAAGCTGAACAAGTTGCAGATTTCTGAGCTGATCCTCCTCTACAAGGTTGTCGGTGACCTCGTTCCTGATGATCGATATGAGTGGCCCGAGTTGAACCTCGCGGTCTACATTGGCGCCGTCTTTGCGCACCACTTGGTCTCTCTGAAGACCAAGCCTTTCTCCGGACGCAAAATCAGCACTACACAGAAGACTTAGTCAGTCGGTAGACTCCTCACTCCCATCTTCGAGCATTTCGGTATCTCCACCTCAGAGAGCTCGATTGTCACAGCTCGCTCGCTTATGGATGAGCAGCATATGCAGCACATGCGTTGGCTGAAGCCAACTCGACGTTTGTGTCTTCCCACAACCGATGGCGAGCTCTTAGTGTATCTCCCCAACCGAGCTCTGACCACCATTGAAGGCGATGCCTCCAAGCTGCGATTCGATCCAGATCCCAGCTTGCTTTTGGTTGCTCTGGCTACACGTGTACGCGCTCCGCCGCGCCTCCCTTCTACTCTGACTGATGCTGATGCTGCACCTGCAGCTGACTTTGCTGGAAGTCAGCCCCGCCGTTCACAGTGCCACCAGACACCTGCTCCTGCACCTTCCTTCCCTCCACGTCCGGATTTGTCGATGGAGACTGCCTCCTTTCAGAGGTACGTCATGGAGAACTTACATAGCATTTGGGCCGCTGTCTCTCACTACCGCTGCATGTCATCTACGGACGCCCACTCTTCCACACTCGGCCCTTCATCTCGCTACGCTGTCTCCGATACTGATGATTCCGATAACTAGACTCTGTTTCCTTGGTTTCACGTTTTCCCTTTCCCTGTTCTTTTTCTTTTCTTTGTCTTTCAATTTGAAATTTTAGGTCTCATTGTCAGTACTCTATGTGTGTTGAACTTATGGCTATCTTATGATTTTGTTGCTTCTAACTTGTGTTCTAGTGATCTAACAGTGTTTCATCTAACATTTGGCTCTCTGGACACGATTTTGGGCAACAAAAAAGAATCTTAGTATTGATCGACACAATACTGGTATCGGTCGATACTCAACAAGCATCGGTCGATACCGGTTACAACATCGATCGATACCAAAAAAACACACGGTACCTTTGTGAAATCCTTCAGCCATTCTGTTCCGTTGCTTTCTTTTGCCTTCTCTGGGCTAGATAACACTGGGGACAGTGTTGTTTAAGTCTGGGGGAGGTAGTTACTGACATTGTGTTTGTTTTTCGTAGAGTCAGTTATCTTTGAGTCAAATTTTGTTTTCTTGAGTCAAAACTTGTTGGAGTATTATGAACTTTTCCTTGAATCCATTGCTCTGACTTTGTTTTTAAGTAACCAGTGTTACAGAATCAGTTCTAAGATCGACTAATGAAAAATCCAAAGACTGACCAGTTGACTAGAAGACACCCATGTCTCCAGCAGATTTCTTCTAAATCCTGAGCCAAATTATGCACTTCATTCCTGAGGTTGGTGTTTACAGAACTTGATTCACCATTCATATCTGACAAAGGAACCCATGCGTTTGAAAATTTTGTTATACCTCTCCCTTGACACACGATGATACATAAAATGCATGAAAGATGATATGATTTCTGCCAAGTAGAGGGCTAGGAACACTTCCTGTGATCCCATTGTTCTACTTGGATAAGGAATTATCACACAAAGGTCTGAAGCGAGGGGTAGGAACATTTCCGGAGACCCAGTTTTTTGCCTAAGGCCTGAGAGGGGAGAATCGGGGATTCGGTGGCAATTACCATCAATACTCGCGTCTCAAACCTTGATTTGTATATGCGAAGCTTAATCCAAAATCAAGAGCATAAAAAGAGATAAGTCTGGAGGAGAGGAAAACAATACCAAAGTATGAAACTTGGATGGTTCCGTGGTCATGATATCGCATGAGGAAGAATCTAGAAGGCTCTTGAACATCAGCAATAGTTATGAAACGGCAATGAAGGATTTAGAATGTTGATGTGGGGAGATAATGTGTTAAATCTGGGAAGTTGCGAATGTCTTCGGAGAAGTACATGGTGGTTAGATCTAAAACAGATTAGGTGATATCTGGAAAGCTTGGGAAAATGGTCATTGCGATATTTCAAGAACAGGCGAGTCTCCGTGTTTTCAAACCTCTTTCTCTAGTTTGGTTTTCTGTTTGCTTGAGGGCAAGCAAAGACTAAATCTGGAAGAGTTGATATATCATAGTTTTTACCCGTTTTTAACCATGATATAAGTCCTTTTATTGAGTCTTTTGAGTATTTTTAGAGTCTTTCACAGTCTTTTCAGGAATTAGGCGCAATTGGAGCTATATTGGATTTATTGAAGCTTCTGAAGCAGTTCGGAGCTGAAGCAGTTCGGAGACTGAAGCTCAGTATCGATCGACACCCATATATGGTGTCGGTCGATACTGATAGTCAGAATGCACATTCTTCAGAAGACCCGAAAAGAAACAGAAGATTTCTTTATTTTTGCAATGAACTCCAAAGCGTGTTTTAGTTATAAAGTTAGGTTTTTTCAGCCTCTTAGAGGCATACATTGATTCTTGGAGATAGAGTGTTTTTGCAATAGAGTTTTGGGAGAAGAACCTTGAACCCTCTTTGTATTCTTACTCTATTTTACTTTATGATATCTATTTTATTCATGATGTTTGTTTCATTCACCATGTCTGAGTAGATTCCTTGTTAGGTTTAGGGTTATTCAAAGGTATTTGATGAATTGTTAAATTAGATTTAATTGTTAGGAAAATTTATAGAGTTCTTCACCTAGACTTGAAATTAATGCTTATTCTAGCCTCGCGAACTAGAATCTGATATTAGGTTAATTAATTGACACGAAAGTGTGATTAGTTTCATGAACTAGTGTTTGGTGAACAAAAGACATATTCGCAAAGAAATTTGGTTTAGGATTTTGTGAACAATTGAACCTGATCGTTAATGCTTGTTTGAATTCATAGAATTTGCAAAGAAATTTGGAATTCTAGGTTTAGACATAGATAGTTTTAGCAACGACAGTTGGTTGATTTTACATTTATGTTTCAAGTTCAAGAACAGTGCTTAATTTATTCCTGACATTTTATTTGATTGACAATTCTGATTTACTTGCGAATTTCCCTAGGCCCTAGCGTTTTCCTCACTGATCTTACTACTTGATTTTTAATTGTTTTGTTATTTTTGATTACATTCATTTCACTTAGCTTAATCCACATTCTGGAATTTATTGAGTGACAATCTTGAATCTTTGTGGTTCGACCCCTAGAATACTACAGCTACTGCTTAGATACTTTAGGGTATTATATTTGAGCATATCAGATGTCTACTTGGAAAACAATTCTAAAAGAGTTTTCCAAAGAAGTCAAGTACAAGAGTTCAAAAGCCGTTGGAATTAATACATACGGATGTGTGTAGTCCGATGAAGCCAAGATCACTCGGTAAGAGTAACTACTTCCTTCTCTTTATTGATGACTTTTCAAGAAAAACATGGGTTTACTTTTTGAAAGAAAAATCCGAGGTGTTCGAGAACTTCAAAAAGTTTAAAGCCCATGTTGAGAAGGAAAGTGTTCTTGTAATCAAAGCCTTGAGCTCCGACCATGGAGGAGAGTTCACATCGAAGGAGTTTCATAAGTATTGTGAAGATAATGACATTCGAAGACAACTAACGGTGCCAAGATCCCCTCAACAAAATGGAGTAGCGGAAATGAAAAATAGAAAAATCCTTGAGATGGCGAGGAGTATGCTTAAATGCAAGAAATTACCAAAGGAGTTTTGGGCAGAAACAGTCGCATGTGCGATGTATCTATTAAACCGATCTCCGACAAAAAGCGTTTCCGGTAAAAACACCACAAGAAGCTTGGAGCGGAAGGAAGCCCAGTGTTTCTCATCTAGAGTCTTTGGAAGTGTTTCTCATGCCCATGTACCAGATGAGAAGCGTAGCAAACTAGATGATAAAATTGAGAAGTACATATTCATTGGTTATGAATCCAACTCCAAAGGCTACAAGCTCTACAATCCCACCACAAAGAAGCCGATTATTAGTCGAAATGTCGTGTTCAATGAAGAAGGAGAATGGGATTGGAAATCAATCGATGAAGACTATAATTTCTTTCCGAATATTGAAGAAGATGAGTCGGAGCAACCAAAAGAGGAACCAATTACTCCACCAACTTCACCAACGAGTTCTCAAGGAGAAGAAATTTTGAGTGAAAGGACTCCACGTTTTAGAAGTCTACAAGAGCTTTACGAGGTAACCAAAAATCAAGACAACCTTACTCTTTTTTGTCTATTTGCGGAGTGTGAGGCAATGAATTTCCAAGAAGACATGGAGAAATGTCATGGATGAAGAGATCAATGCGATACAAAAAAAATGATACATGGGAGCTAGCTACACTTCCAAATGGACACAAGGTGATTGGTGTGAAGTGGGTGTACAAAACAAAGAAAAACTCTAAAGGAGAATTGGAAAGATAAAAGGCAAGATTGGTGGCAAAAGGATATAGTCAAAGATCCGGAATTGACTACGATGAGGTATTCGCTCCCGTCGCTTGTCTTGAAATTGTTAGACTAATTATTTCATTGGCGGCTCAACACAAGTGAAAGATACATCAAATGGATGTCAAGTCAGCTTTCTTAATTGGAGACCTTGGAGAAGAAGTTTACATTGAACAACCACAAGGCTACATAGTCAAAGGAGAAGAAGACAAAGTCTTGAGGTTAAAGAAAACACTTTACGGGTTAAAACTAGCACCAAGAGCTTGGAATACTCGAATTGACAAATACTTCAAAGAGAAAGACTTCATCAAGTGTCAATATGAGCATGCACTCTATATCAAATTTCAAAATGGTGATTTATTGATTGCATGCTTATATGTAGATGACTCTATATCAAATTTCAATATGAGCATGCACTCTAAATCCATCAGTGTGCTACTGGATCTAAGTCATCCATCTTGAACTTCTTAAGCACCTCTTTAGCATAGCTTTCTTGCGTAATGAAGATGCCATTATCTTCTTGTTTCACTTCGATTCCAAGGTAATAAGACATCAATCCAATATCGGTCATCTCGAACTCCTTCGTCATCTCCATCTTGAATTCTTCAAACTTGCTTGGACAACAACTCATTTTAAGACAGCAAAAAGGATTCTCCGCTATATCAAAGGTACCATAGACTTTGGTTTGTTTTACTCTATTTCTAACGAGTACAAGCTTCTTGGATATAGTGATAGCGATTGGAGTGGAGACATAGATGACTGAAAAAGCACAAGTGGCTTCGTGTTATACATTGGAGATACGACTTTCTCATGGATGTCGAAGAAGCAACCAATTTTCACTCTTTCCACTTGTGAAGCGGAGTATCTAGCGGCTACTTCATGTGTGTGTCATGCTATTTGGTTAAGAAACCTTTTGAAGGAGTTAAGCTTGCCACAAGAGGAGCCAACAAAGATATTTGTGGATAACAAGTTAGCAATAATTTTAGCAAAAAACCCAGTCTTCCATGATCAAAGTTAGCACATTGACACACGTTATCACTACATTAGAGAGTGTGTTAACAAGAAGGATGTGCAATTGGAATATGTGAAGACACAAGATCAAGCGGCCGACATTTTCACCAAGCCTCTCAAGCGCAAAGACTTTATCAAGATGAGAAATTTGCTTGGAGCAGAAAAATCAAGTTGAGGAGGTGTTGAGAGTTAAACTCTATTTTGAATCAAGTATAGTTATTGGGCTAATTATCCAATAATTATTTGATAGCCCAAATCCAAGTTCTAGAATTTATCCAAAAATATCAACACTTCCACCCCCTCAAAAATATCAATAATCTATCACCTCCTTAATCTAGATATTTTTATAGAAATACTCTTAAGGACAAAGGTGTAATCTAGATATTTTTATAGAAGTACTCTTAAGGACAAAGGTGGAAATACTCTTTTGTACTATGCCATTGAATGAAGCTATTTAGATATGGCTGCATGACTGCTCCTTTTCTTGGAAATAACATGGGAATATCTTCCTTGATTTTGGCGTTACTTGCTGGGATGTATCCCTTGTGAAAGCAATTTTGAAAACCACAGGCAACAAGCACCTTGAAGGGAAGAATTCTAACTTATATTCAAAATTACAAGGCAGAAAATGTCTTGCACATGTTGCTTTGTAGGCCAAGAGTAGCCCTGGGAGTTCGGTTAAACGGTTCGGTTCGGTTCGGTTATTTCGGTTTTCGGTTATTTCGGTTTTCGGTTATTTTTTAATTTTGAAAAGCATTCCGAATTGAACCGAAATTAATAACGGTTCGGGTCGGTTCGGTTCTCGGGTAGTTCGGTTACTTGGCTTAAAACCCGAATATAACCGATTCTTTTAGGTGTCAAAAAAAAAATTGGGCCAAACTTAATATATTACAAAAGACCGTGAAGTTGAAAAAAAAAATACAAAAGCCCGTAAACTAAAAAAAATAAAAACAGCCCAGCCCACAATCCTTGTCACTTTTCCCAGTTCGCCCTAGCCACGAGAGAATATCAAGGGCTTGTTCTTTTACGGCGGCCGACGTTTATCTCATTCAGAGAGGCTTTTGTGGCCACCGGCATTTCTCGTCGACGATACTAAGAAGAAGAAGATCGGAGGAGAAGGAAGAAGAAGATCGGAGAAGAAGAAGGAAGGGAAGGAGAAGAAGAGGAAGGTGATCAGAGATGACGAAGAAGAGATCGGAGATGAAGGTGAATGAAATCGGAAAAGAAGAGATGAAGGTGAATGAAATCGAAGAAGAAGAAAGAGATGATCGGAGAAGAAGAAGATGAATATGGAGATGGAGATTGGAATAGAAGAAGATGAAGATGGGGCGGACAAAACGAGAAGGAGTAGAAAAAAAGAAAGAAAGAAGAGGATGGGTGATAAACTTTAACCACAAATTAGGGTTTTATGTTATTTCGGTTAACCGTTCGGTTCGGCCGAACCGACTCGAACCGATAACCGATTGCAATTATATATGTTGCCGATCGGTTATGCCCTAATAACCAAAACCGAACCGAAACCCATAAATCTCGGTTCGGTTCGGTTCGGTTTTTTATCCCAGGCCTAGCCAAGAGTATAGGTTTGTTTTTGGCTTTAACTAGTAGCAGCTGCATTTAGTCTTGAGACGTGAACTTCATCCCCAAGACGGTAAAAATCGTCTTATATATACTAATTGTTGTTCCCAATTGTTTGAGCAGGTGTCCTTGATGTTCTTCTTAACGAATATCAAACTTTTGTGAATGAGCGAGATAAGAAAGGAATGACTTGTCTTTCATTCGGAGCAACCATTAAGTATTATGAAGGAGTATGCAACCTCTTAAAACGATCACCAGAGAGTGTTTATGTGTGCGAACACTATGGTTCTTTTCCAATTCATACGGCTACAAAGAAAGGTCATTTAAGAATTGTTGAAGAGTTTATAGAACAATTTCCAGATTCAAAACACATATTTAACAAACTTGGTTAGAACGTTCTCCACGTTGCAGCAAAAAAATGGGATACATGTATTTTGGTTTCAAATTCGTTGATGAGTAATAAAGATACGAAACATCTGAGTTTGCGCAAGATATGGACGGGAATACACCTTTGCACCTTGCCGTCATAAATTGGAACTCTAATTGCATAACTTCGCTTGCTAAGAGTAAGAAGATACTGAAAGTACAAAATAAAAGCAGCTTAAGAGCTAGGGATATTGCCGAGTTAGAGCTGAAACCTAACTACATCTTTGAGGAGGCATGTCTGATTCCGTTTCATACAACACATTTGATCCCACATAAATGATTTATAGTTTGATCCATTTTATGGATTACAAAGGTGGACATTGGCGCTCTTATTATACGTTATTCACTCAAGGGATTAGGAACTTGTACACTCACTAACAAGACCGGCAGAGCAACTAGACGCTAAGAATAACAGAGATTACATTTGCTGCATGTTTTACAATAGCAGGTGGGTTTAACAGCTCTGCTCCACACTTGGGCAGAGCAACTTTGGCCACTATTTCAATTCTCTTAATTTTTCTGCTACTTGACATCTTGGCAATGCAAAGTTCCGTTGCAACAATAGGTACTCTTATTTGGGCGCAAATGGATGATCCAGAAATCATTCGCTCATCCTTAGATGTGGCCATGCCCTTACTGCTTTTAGCTTTACTCTGCATGCCCTTGGCATTCTTTTTTGGCGTGATCACTGCAGTTGGGCATGTGAAATGGTTTTTAGTTATCATTTGCTTTATATCTGTTTTATTCTTCTTTTGTGCCATCTTGTTCCTTGGCCCTCACGTCATGTTACAACGGCCATACGTTTATCCCAAGTACGCTGGTTACTTTCTCGTGACTTTTATGCGGTCTAGAGAAGTAATTGGGCATTTTGTGTCTTTGATTAAATTTTTATATTGTAGTTTCATTAAGAGTTTGTAGCCTATTTAAAGGCATGTTTCGTATGAATAAAGCATCAAAAGTTTACTGATCAAAGGAGATTTTTATTCTCTTGAAGAAACAGAGGTACGCGATATGTTGGTCTCTCTAAAAGGCGGCATCTTGATAGAATTCATACCAAGTTCTATCATAATTATATGTAGTGGTAGAAAAGCCAGAAAAGTAACTAATTAGAAGAGATCATCCTCTAAAATTATGTAGTTTGGTAACCTTGCTAGGAGACCCTATCCTTGCAAGGAAAAAGCATAAGCAGCTTGGTAACCTAATGCTACAATATTGGCTTACTTTTCTCTAACTCATATTAAACTCATGTAACTTCTCTTTGCCCTTTCTTGTTTTTATCTCTTTTTTGGCAAGAAATGGCTACAAGATTAAGCTTTTTGTAAACTTACAAACTTTCTCATTATTACTTAAATGAAATTCAAATTCATATAAAAAAAAATTATGCAATTATTTATATTTGGTTTAGTGGATACTAGTTTACTTATCTCTCGAGTTTTAACCACAGTCAAGGAAGTTAGATGAGATGCGGATTGTTCTGTTACTTCTATATTTTGATTGGTTAATTCTCTCTTATTCATAACTTAACAAGATTGGTTTGAGCACTATGGTCTGTAGTCTGTACTACTTCCTTGACCTCTTACCACTGCAAAAATGGGTTATCTGGGTACTCTAATGTACAGTTAGTTTTACTTTTTACAAATCAGGCTCTAGTGACTTCTTTTTTTTTCTCAATGCGACTATCTTCGACTTCCACATTTCTCTTATTATTTTTTTCTTTTTTCTATAAAGTCACAAAAACAGGACTTTGGGAAAATTCATTTAAATTCAATGGACTTGTTGAAAAAATTATTAAACAGTTGAATATGTGTAATGGTATGTTGAAGATGAGGTGGATTAAATTCAACATATTGAATAGATTCAACATGTTGAATAGATGAAAGAAAGATAAAGTAATGTCTTGTGGTGTGCTCTCGTAGGTTTTTCAAATTGAATAAGAATTGTGACACTTGTTGGCTTTTTATTGGATGCTGAGATTTTTTATTTTTTTGTCCTTCCAAATCATTGAGATTAATTATTTTATAGTAAATTAAAATTTTTATTTTAAATTTTTTAATATCAAATTCATCATTTTTTTTTTCTATAAATAAATATTTGTTTCATTTTATTTGGATACAAAAAGAAATCATCTATTTTGTGAAATAGATCTCAACATAATCATTTTTAACATCCAATTTTTTTTAGTTACCCTTTTAACTACCCTTTTAACTACCCATTTTAAATTTTTCGTAGTTTTATATATAATAAAAATAATTGAATATATAAATAAACAAGAAAACAAATTTCATTTAACCAAATTTTTAACTCCAATTATTTTAAGGTTATATAATTTTTATTAATATGTAATTACAAATACACAAACATAAAACAAAATAAAAAATATGAAATAAATTGGTATAATATGATATTAAATTTTATTAAACAAAATTATTCTAGAGTACAAAAATAGAGTTGATGTTGAATTATTAGGTGGAAGAGGGAGAAGATGATGTGAAGTATAAAAAAATAAAAAAAAATAAGGTGTTGAATAAAAAAAATCAGTGTCGATAATAATAGACACCTATGTTTTGCTAGCAATAACGTTATTTATCAAAATAAAAAATTTAAAGGGGCTAATAATAAATTTATTTATTTAACAGTAATTAAAATACAAAAACTTTGATATGTTAAAGATGTACAAAAACATTACTTTAATTCAACATAAGCAAATTGTATCAAGGCGTATTTTCTCCATTATGAAACTATGAATCATTTGTTTAATGATTAAAACTTTTTTTTAATTGACTAATCAAACTATACAACTGATAAAAAAAATAAACATGAATGAAAATTTTTTTGTTGCTACGATTTTCTTTTGTCTGAATATTTATCTTTTGATTTATTTATCAATTCTTCTCAAAAAGATTTTGAATTTATTATTATGCTAAAATAAATTAATTTTTTTATCAATATATATGTAAAATAACAGTTACGGTCTCAACAACCAATCCGAGTTTTATCAAAATTTAAAATAACAGTCACAGTCTTTAAATTCAAAATCTCTACATCCAATGAAACTTACATTAACTGCAGTTACCAATCGGACCTTAAATATTTTTAATGTATAACAAAATAAAATTAGGTTTTTGTAAAAAAAAATGATGTTGTGAATAGTGGCCAGACCCGCTTCACATGTGCAAAAGGTGTTTCAACACTAAGAAGAAAAAAGTTGCTCCATATTCAACCTTTTTTAAGGGGAAAATCGCGTTTTTAACCTTCAAAGTGAGACTGAGTCTCACTTTAGACCTCAAAAGATTTTCACTAACACAACAAACCTCCAAACCGTCTACTTTGACTAGATAAACCTCCAAATTACATTTTTCGTTTACTCCGTCCAAAATTTTAACGGGACGTTAATGTCCGTTAACGGATTATGTAACCCCGTTTACGATTAACTAAACGTGTTGTTATTCTTAGCACGTGTTTATGTCGTTTGTCACGTTTCAACCCGTAATCATTCTCCATTTTCTCGAAGAAATCAGCGACCTGCTTAGGTCTACCAACTCGAACCAGCCGATCAATCGCAGATTCTAGTGTTTTAGCTCCTACGATACCTTTGTATTTCGAGATGATTTCTAGCATTCCTTTGAAATCCTTCCGACGATCGAAGTATTCAACGAAATACGAAATTGCTTCATCGGTGTGGGAGAACTCATTGTTCGAATCCAACCACTCGTGAAACCCTAGAGCAGCGCGACCAGCTTCAGGGGAGAGATTGAGTGTTTGAAGAATCAAATCAGGATTCGGCGTGATGTGGGAGAAGCTGAGATTGAATCTCTGCGAAATGGAGTTAGACTCGGCGTCTGGATTCCCAGTGAGCTCCTTTGAGAAAGAGAGAGCGATCTGATTCGAATCTAAGGTTTTCGATTCTGTATTAGCTTCGGATGAGAAGAATCTAGAAGGAAATGTTGAGAATACAGAGGAACGGGAAGGTGGGAAAGGAGAAAACGATGGCTTGGAAGAAATGATATGGGATTGAGATTGAAGATTACTGACGGAGGAGGAGGAGACCATGCTACGGAGGAGTAGTCGATTTGGGGATATTTTCCCCATTTTACAACGACATAAACACGTGCTAAGAATAACAGTTTTAGTTAATCGTAAACGGGGTTACTTAATCCGTTAACGGACATTAACGTCCCGTTAAAATTTTGGACGGAGTAAACGAAAAGTGTAATTTGGAGGTTTATCTAGTCAAAGTAGACGGTTTGGAGGTTTGTTGTGTTAGTGAAAATCCTTTGAGGTCCAAAGTGAGACTCGGTCTCACTTTGAAGGTTAAAAATGCGATATTCCCCTTTTTTAAGGCTCAGTTTTTTTGAAAAATAGAAATATTTTTATTACCATTGTTTTGTGAGGCTGGTTTTATAAGGATCTGATTTATATTTCAATTCAGAGCCCTCAAAATCATTGAGCTGAGCCTGATAATGTTACCGAAAGAAGTGTTGTGCAGTACAGGTTCATTGCATGTGCTATATATTTCACGAACATAGCGTATAAGTGATAATGCAGTTTTTTTTTGTGAGTATTAAAAAGATTATGTGTGATAATGCGGTTTTGTTTGTTTCTTTCGTGAGTATTCATAAGTTACTAACAAGATATAAACTTTAGTAAATCGTTGGTTATGTTTGGCATGAGTATTTCAAACCAAATTAAGGAATTCTTAAAAAACACTTTTGGAATTACAAAAAAAAAGAGAAATGGGAACCTATTTGGAGGATTTTTGAATGTCTAGGTGGCTCAAACACCAAGATTTTTAACTATGTTTGCGAACGATTAAATGATCGAGTCAATGGATGGTCATCTAAATACTTATCAAAAAAGAAAATAGGTATTGATTAAATCGGTGGCATTGGCTCTACCGACATATAAAATAAAATCACGAAAGATTAATTAAATGATCGAGTCATAAGTCATTCACCCCTTCATTCAAATATGTAAGCTCTACTTTGGGTTATGAATATTTTTCTTGTGAGGAAAGTAAATTGTCATATCTTTAAAACAGATTGTGTTGAGTTAATTTTAATGGTGCAATCTCCTGGTGAGTGGCTTGATTTCTCCAATCTCTTAGATGAGTTTGGTTTGCTTCGTGTTTACTTTCTTTTCTTTACGCTTCTCAAGATTGTTCGTTCTTGTAATGTTAAGACAGACTGTTAAGGCAGACTGTTTAGTCCGTACCTCTAGATTCTTTGTTCTGATATTTTGTTTGTAAACTATTTTCCACCAAATTGGGTAAGGTGTGATCTTTTAATTATTTGTGTGGTTGGAAAAAAAATTATTAACAATTATTTATGTGTTTGCTTTTTTTTCTTTGCAGTCCAAAATTTGTTGGTCGATGTAAAAGCTAATCAATGCCTCGCTACTTTTGTATAATTTAAATTAAATGCTATCAAAGTTTTAGAAGCTTTAAAAATAAATAAAAGATACTTAATAAAATGGTACCATGCTTTACGCATATAAAAAAATAAGCAAATTATCTAATACACCACTTATCCTATAAAAAAATTTCAAATCTACCACAATTTCAAAACATTTCAAGATATATCACATGTGCTTAATGAAAATACATTTTTAGCATTAGATCTACTTCTTTCCTCCAAATCTTTTCTCTTCTACACATCTCTTATATCTTTTTTCTCTCTTATCTCTTCGTCATTTCTTTTATCTCTTCTCTCTTTTCTCTCTCCTCTCTTTCTTCCTCCTCTCCCTTCGTCATTTCTTTCATCCCCAACAAAAAAAAATTTTGCAACAAGAAAGCTAATGCAACAAAAAAAAAATCAAACCATAAAATCACCTATCCAAATAACATGTATAAAAAAAATTTGTCCACCACATACGTCATCCATTATAACTTGTCCACGCAAATTGAATTCATGTTCAATATTGTTTCATTTTGTCTAGAGGTTTATAAGTCTCTATAATAAGATTCACACATCTCGTGCACAAGTGAGTGATTTGCTGGTAGACAAATTAAACTTTGTCGATGAGTGATCGGGTATAAGTTGAACAACTACACGTGGACAAAATTTACAAACAATTGGTGGACAATTTTTTGATTATGTATTATTTGTGTGCATGTTCACTTTGATTTCTTATCCAATTTATAACTTATGTCTGCAAGTCAAAAGCTTCTGAAATTATGGTTTTGGAGGATTATGTATATGTAATTCCACCAGCAATTTCCTCTGGCGACGACAACAACATTTCATACATCAACCTGAAACCATTTTCATGGACTCATATACATTAAAATGGTGGACAAATTATTGTGTTCGACCATTGTTTTGTTACTTGTCCACACATTGAATTTTTGTCTATTTTTAGGCTATTTTCATTGACTCATATACATCAAATGGTGGAAAAAATATTGTTTTCGTCTTCTATTTTGCTACTTGTCCACACAAACTGAATTCTTGTCCATTGTTTCATTATGTCCACATGTTTATAAGTCTTTCTACTCATATACACATATTTCGTGGACAAGTGAGCGATTTAGTAGTGAACAAGTTAAACTTCGTTTATTAAAAGAGTGATCAAATATAAGTTGAACTACTACTGTTGGAAAAATTTTACGAACAATTGGTGGACACCTTTTTTTTTCAACTACTTGACAGTCTTTCAGTGGACAAAAATCGATGATTAATACTACAACTACACTATAGAGTATGTTTATCAACTATTGTTATTTATACCACAACATTGTGATATTTCCGGAAAGGTGTTGTTTTTGTGGTAGTTTTGGAAATGTACAATCGAAAAAGAAAAAGTAGTATAACCCATAAAAAGCCCTAAAAATAGATTAATGAACTATTCAACGGTTACACTCACTCTCGGTGATTAGTCCTATGATAAAAGGTCTGGATTATTCATAGTTATAAAAAAAATAAAAAAAATTTAACGTTAAAATCTCGCCAGTTACATTTATCTGTCCTAAAAACACTCACAATTCCTAAAAATATAGTACAAGTCCATTTTTTTCTTTGTTCTATATATCTGTTTCTTCTAAAGCGCACAATTGTATGTGACTTTTTTTTATAACAGCCTAATTATTAAAATCAAAGTTCTTTTACGATAATTTATTAAAATAAAAGTCTACAGTTTTTAAAGTGTCTTCCAATTGTTGACAAAAAAAAAAAGTACCCTTTAGATAAACTCTAGATTCTACTAGGTTTTAGATACGGGAAAACCAATCAAATTTTAAACGGTTTAAGTAAGGAATTGTATAGTTAATTTTGTTTTTTGTAAAGGGTTCACGCAATCGTATCGTTATTTATATAGTTGACGAAAATGTAAGTTGGTTTTTATAGTCGTCGTGAGTTCCACATGAGTCGTTTTCAAGAGCATATATAATTTCACGAGATGATACTTCACAAGAAATATTATTTTATCTTGTGGTAATAAATTTTGTATGTTGCGTTTGGGAACGATATAAACGACGTTACATTGGTTCCAAGAGGTACAAAAAACTTAGAGACCCTTTTTATTCCTTCACTGTAACCACTGAACACAACTTGACTTAGGTAGACTCTTTCTTTTTATCGATGTCGATGTTTATACGATTTTGATGAGAATGGTTCCATCAAAGATATGAATCTCATCATATCTCCAATTATTTTTCATCTCATTATTCCCTCATTTATTTTTTATTGCACTCTTTAACTTAACAGCTCCACCAGATAAATTCTGGATCATCCAAACTATATTATTGTTTACTTAATCCAACTAAGCAACACTTAACAAATTGGCTAATGGAATAACGTTAATTATTTTTTAGCCCTTAAGTGTTGTTGTTTGTTTTTTTTTTGTCTATCTTTCATTAGTTTAAAAAGTTTTTATTAACACGATTTGTCTTTTCCCGAATAAGAATGTGAATGAAAAAAATAATATCTTTTAATTTCCACTAATATCAATTCGGCGAATAATGTTCCCACCATTCTTATCTCCTTGTCGTCATTCGGAATTGTTTTTTGAATGGGATCCCTTTAATCTCTATAATAATTTATATATTTTTCCAACATTGGCGTCTCCGTTGAAGCTTTCCACAATCTCAAATCTGTTTGGAGACTCAAATGTTGTATCCATCTCTCGACGAAGATTTCGTCTCTGATTTGTTTTGCTTCGATCAAAGGTTCTTCCTTTCGCACACTCCTATCTCTTTCGATTCACTTGTTTACGATTGATTAATCGGATTTGTTTCATTTTTCAGTTGAAAAATCGTAACTTTAAATATCCACGCTTTGATTTCTCTGATGTTCAATTCAATTTCTTTGAAGGGACTGTTTTTTTGCCGCATTTCAAGGATAAATAGTTGTGTCTTTTGATGATAATTTGACAAACCCTAATGTAATTTCTTGTTTAACAGCGTAGTTGAATAAGTTTTGATTCAATTCAAGCTGCTAAATTTGAATAGGAGAAGAAGTGACTCTATGGATCTTTTTCTTGTGTTAATGATGGATGTGGATCTCTGTTCATGACTCTTGCAGCAATGGAGCAGAACTCGATGATTACGCACAGTTTGGTGTAAATTTGCAGCCTGATCAAGCAGATACCTTCCCAGATTTTGGGTCTTACGGTGTTGATTTGCAGCAGGAACCAGAAGAAGTCTTTAGCATTGGAGCTCAATTGGATTTGTCGTCGTATAATGGTGTTTTGCCGCAAGAGCCACAACAAGCAGGGCAAAAAGATTGTGGAATTGTGCAGGAAGAAGAAGTAGAGATCAATTCTGGATCATCTGGTAGTGCTGTTAAGCAAGAACAAGAACATTTAGATGACGATTATTCGCGTAAGCGGTAAGTTTTGGAAAAATTCAAACTTTTTGTTATATGGTGGTAGTAGATTGTGTTTTTGATAGAATCTGTGATGGTTGTTGATAGGGCAAGGACTGGATCGTGTAGCAGAGGAGGAACTAAAGCGTGTCGTGAAAGATTGAGGAGGGAGAAGCTAAATGAGAGGTATGTTTAGAGCTTAGTCTATGTGTTGATTTTGATATTGTTTTGTAATATAAGTTGTCTTAAGAAGAAAAAATGGGTTGGTTAGGTTCATGGATTTGAGCTCGGTTTTGGAGCCTGGGAGAACTCCGAAGACAGATAAACCGGCTATAATTGATGATGCAATCCGTATCTTGAATCAACTTAGAGATGAAGCTCATAAGCTTGAAGAAACTAACCAGAAGCTTTTAGAGGAGATCAAGAGTCTCAAGGTTGGTTATTCACTTTCTCCTAGACCTAGAATCTTGTTCAACGGAATGAAAGCGGATTTTTAAGTTTTACATTACTTTATAGGCGGAGAAGAATGAGCTAAGGGAGGAAAAACTAGTGTTGAAGGCCGATAAGGAGAAGACTGAACAACAGTTAAAGTCAATGGTGGTTCCATCTTCAGGGTTCATGCCTCAGATTCCAGCTGCATTCAATCACAGCAAAATGGCTGTTTACCCGAGTTACGGTTACATGCCAATGTGGCATTATATGCCTCAATCAGTTCGTGACACATCTCGTGACCAAGAACTCAGGCCTCCTGCTGCTTAGACTCTCAATTGTTTTTTTGTACCCTTAGGGATACTTAGAGAGATATCTGAATCACTTGGTTTAGGATTCTTCCGTTTAGCAAGTGTAAAAGCTTTACTCTTGGTCTTGGGTTGTATTTTTAAATAAAATATAATTAAACTCCAGAAGATTGTGATTTATTGGACTGTGTTCTTCTGATTGTTCTCTTTGAGTCCAGGAGAACTTCTATAATCTATGAGTCTTTTTGTACAAGTTAATGCTTGAACCAGTCCTCTCTAGACCAATCTGAGATATGAGGTTTGTAGTTAGAAAGGTCGCGGTCGAGAAATCAAGTTAGAACCAAAATTAAACAGAACAGGGAAAGAAAATGCTCTCGTTGAGAGTCGAACTCAAGACCTCCCGCTTACTAAACGGGTGCTCTAACCAACTGAGCTACGAGAGCTTCTTGCTGATATTTTCTTCTCCACATAAATTAATATTCCTGCTATTCACTGGGGAGCACCTTTCAAATGATTCATGATTGATAATTACTAATTAGCGATTTCGTGAGCAAGTGAAAATGGATTTAATGAAATTGAAATGGTCTCTCTAAAAAACCACCAATATCTCTACAAAATGTGTCATAAGCTTCATGAAATAAAGCAAAATAAGGTAAAATACAACCCCGATGAAACATCTGGCTTTTTCAGTTAGCTTTTGCCTTTGGAGCCTTTTTCCTGAGTTGTCTACCGTGTCTCCTTGAGTTCTTCATTCCAATGAAGAAGAGCAGTGCTCCAAGGAGAGCCAAGCTCTGCAGAGTCAAAACACAAAATAGAAGAAGATCTCAGGTCCAGATAAAGATTATATATGGAACTCAAATAGAACCAACCCTGTTTACCGCTACTTAAGTTCTTTTTAGGACTGAATTTGTCTTTAATTCATTCTCGGCTATGTCTAGGCAAGGATAACAAACAGCAATATAAGATTTACTAACCTGGGTAAATTTTGCAAATAGTTGGCCGAATTCCTTTCTGTCGACATCATAATTATAAAAATCATACAATATTGGGGTTGCAACGGCTTGATGCAGAAGCTGAAACAAGATGTCGTAGAGTTTAACAGGTTTTTCTTCTTTCAGGTAAACAAAGATATATTAGAAAGGAACAGTAGTTGTTACATACCAAGAGATAAGCTCCCAAAGCGCTGCCAAAGACGAACAATAGTCCCCCAATACCCTTCAAGGCTATAGCAGCGGCAACAAGAAGCTTCATCTGCAAACCAAAGAAGATTGAACAAAACAACGAAACTCAAAAACGTATTTGTTTAATGTTATTAGACAAAGAATTATAGAAATGAAGAAGCACGTACATCAACTGGTGGCAAATGCTGGCCAGTATGGGTTGTCACATGGTTTACAAAGGCATTGAATTTTGGTTTCAAAGATTTAGCTGCTCGGCCACCATCCTCACCAAAATCATTGAACCTGATTGAAGAAGCAAGATATATATGGTTATTTCAATGAGATAAGGGAAGAACAAAAGTGAAATTAAACCGTCTCTGAATGTGACTAAAATTGCAATGCATCTTATATAACAAAGCAGAGAGAGTCAAGGGAGCTACGAAAGAGGGGAAAAAAGAAAAAGAAAAAGGAAATAGCTTACTTAAAGAGATAAGTAAGTACACATATTACCAATGGACCATGAACAACCAAACACTAATACAATCGACAATTATCAATACTGCATTTGTAGGTCAGAACAATTATGTAACTTAAAACATGAAATTGGAAGAGCATTGCAGATATGAGTTTCATTGGTTAGATCAATGGAGTGGACAATCATAAGAAAGAACCTAATAATATTTGCTTGAATTTAAGGAAGGTTAGTTGAGATAAAAGCCATTAGAGTTCGGAAACGTTCCAAGACATAGAATCATATGTCTTAAATGACCACTTACCACCACCAACAAAGACCAACTCAACAAGCAACTTCAACACCCCATTAAATGAGCAACAAAGGAAAGAACTTTTAGAAAACCAAAGCGCCTTACTTAGAGAAAGAGATAAATCAAAGAAGAAAATCTAGCAATGCTCGAGTTATTTGAGCAACAATCATAAACAAAATCTAACCAAGAAATAGCTTATAATCCATAACATCTATGAAATCCAACTCCACCAAAGCAAGCAAGATCCATAATGTCTCTTCACTATCCTCCAAAAACTCACTCATTCAGCTATAATCGAGCTACCAAATTAAGAAAAACCTAAATCCATGACTAATCACGAACTAGATTAATGCAATACTCTAATACAAGTAAAGATATCGTTCACAAGTAACCCATTGAACCACGGAGACAAAGAGTCCAAAAAAGCAGATCTTATTCTCAGATTACAAAGTAAAAAAAAAGCAGATCTAGAAGACGTAGAAGAGAAATAGCTTACTCATGCCATGCGGAGAGAAGAAAGACGGAAACAAAAAGAGCTCTACCAAGGAAAGAAGCTAACTCCATTGAAGCTCTCTCAAAGCTTTTTATTTCTTCCCGAA
Source organism: Crucihimalaya himalaica (assembly GCA_004349715.1). NCBI lineage: Eukaryota > Viridiplantae > Streptophyta > Magnoliopsida > Brassicales > Brassicaceae > Crucihimalaya > Crucihimalaya himalaica. The sequence continues at coordinate 1,081,511 of SMJT01000043.1, forward strand.
TCAAGAGAGAGAGTCAGATTTGGGTCCGTAAAATTAAAGAGACATAAAAAGGAGGAAGAAAACGAAGAGGCGAATTTTGAAATATTTAGAAATTTGTGGGGTCAAAAAGGTGAAGAATTGTTTCGTCGACCTACTCGCGCGAGTACATTAATACTGGTTTTGTACTCGCTACTTCGTTGGGAAGTAAACGCCACGTAGGATGTTTACACACGTGGTTTGACCAATAAGGTTCGTCCGAGTCATTATGAATTTAAGTGGGCAACCAATAAAACGCGACTCATTACACATGTATTAATCGGCGGCAACTATAGATGGACGGACATAACTCTTTTTTTTTTTGTATCGAGTATAGTTGTAAACTTGTAATATGTTTTTTTTAGCTAGTGGAGTAGTGGATAATACAAAATCAGTCATCTACTCATTTGCAAAGTTGACAACTTTTTGTTGGCGTATCAATTAACTAATCTCTACGATTGCTTAATTTTGCTTTGGTGTAGTGTTAGCTGGATCAGGATCTATGAAAAGAGGATTGCATCCATTATCTATAGCATGTCTAGAGTCTAGATTCACATGGGTTTAAGGCGATTTTCAAATTATGGGCTTTTTCAATATGAAGGGCCGTAAAAAATAAGTATTATGTAGTTAAGTTTTAAAATTATACTACAAAATATTGAAACAGAAAACAGTGGTTTAATAAAATACTAAATAAGATTCAATATCTAGGATATTTTTAAGTTTTTCACTAAATATATAGAATACTAATGCACGAGATAAATAAATTTGTAAGTTTTTCATTAATATATAGAATTTTTTTTAAGGATTTAGAGGTAAGATTTAATATTAGAACTTTTGAAATAATTGTTTTAAACTATATATATATATATATATATATATATTTATAATTGAAATGTGTTTGACAATTGAAGTTAAAATAATTGTAAGAGGTAATATTTGTAAATAAATGTGTTTAACAACAAGTATAGTTCGTGACAAAAAAAAAAAAACAATAAGTATAGTAAAATTTAAAAATGAAAATAAGATAGGTGAAACAAAAATGTGGGTCTGTCACATTAGTTATAATCACTATATTGTAAAATATAGAGAACCAGACATTAGCATACCTAAATATGTTGGTGATGAGAAGACTACAAATCACTTGATTAGTATTAGCAACATGGCTAATAATTTAACACATAAAAAGTGCTAACTTTATTTTCTCTGTGATCATAATTTAAGTTTGACATTGTTTTCTCCCAATGGTTACAAAAAGAGTTTAGAGCTTAGGTGATGCAAAGACTCTAGCCTCTAAACCAAGAATACCACAAAGCTCCGGATACAAACTCTTCCTAATCGACGCATACACCTCACCGCTCCATTTCTTCGCCGCCAATTTCTCACCAAGGCGCACAGTAGCCTCCACAACACCTTCCACACTATCATACGCCGCACCGTCAACTATCCCCAAACCCACCGCTTCTTCTCCTCTGATTTTCTTCCCGCTCAGCAACAGCTCTCGCCTCGCCGCGCTCGTCCCGACCTTAGCCCGAACCAACGCCGAGAAGTAATCCGGCATCGATAGCCCGATGTCAACCTCGCTCATGTACAGAACCCCACGGTCTTTCCTCATGAACACGTAATCGTGGCTTAAAGCCAACATCAGTCCCGCGGCGGCTGCGTGGCCGTTTAAAGCGGCGATCGTCGGCATAGGGAGATCGAGAAGCGCTGAAACCACCGGTTTGAAAGATTCGACCATTTGGTGAAGCCGGTTTGCAGCGCCGGTTTTGGATCCGGCGGTTTGGGCCCAGGCGAGATCGAAGCCGTTAGAGAAGAATTTGCCGTGGGCGGTGGTGATGAGTACGGATCCTCGTTTAGATTGAGATTTGGCTTGATCGAGAAGGGAGAGTATAGTGGCGATTGTGTCGGGGTGGAATCTGTGTTCGCCGTCGCCAGTTAGGGTTAGGAGGAAGAGGTCGCCACGTTTCTCTAACGTACACATGGTGGTTGGTGATCGGAAGAAGAAGATTGAAATTGAAATGCGTGATTGAGAGAGAGAGATCTTATCCTTATTCGTAAATATTTTCATCTGGGTTGCATTTTATTGCGATCGATTCAATTTGTAAAGGCCCATGGGCCGGCTTGTACCAATCTTGGTCAAACATTAGATTTACTTCCAAAGAATAATCATAGTTTATCCAAACCGAATTAGCTAATCTTATCTTATTATTATACACGTGTTGAGTTTATCAATATGTGTACCAAGTTTTAACCAATCAGATTTACTAGAATTCAAAAAGGTAAATTAATAAAAAGATATACATTATGTGTATGTTAGTATTATGTTAATTTTGCCATTATATATGTATCTTATATTATACTAGATTAGGCCACGCGTATACGCGGGATTATAATTTAATATTTTAAAATTTATAAAAAAAACCTAAATAGAAAATCTGAAAAATAGAATTAAATCATCCGTAAAAATAATTATATAATAAAATATTGAAAACGTCTATACGAAATCATTCACCAATGTAAAATCTACCAAAGTTACAATTAATTTTTTTTTTTGATTATATATAGGTTGATTTATTTTTATTTAAATAATATTTATTTATTTTAAATCATATTGAATTTGTTTTTTCAAATCGACATAAAAAATATTTAATGTTGTTATTCTGAATTTCTTTGCTTAATATCTTTTAGAAGATAGACATTTTCTGAAAAGTATAAGAAAAATCAACCAAAATTAGAGGAAATATTATTTTTTTTATCATAAAAATATATAAATCAACTATTTTTACGACAATCTCATAATAATAAATTAAAATAGTTTTTTCTTAAGAATAGAATAAAAACAAACCGAAATTAGAAGAACAATTAATAATCATAAACTATATAAATATATTTTTTACGACTAACTAAAAATAATAAATTAAAATATTTTAAAAAAATTAAAAGGAATAGAAATTTTACCAATAGAATGAAGTTGAAGGTATGATGGTTTTGAAGAAAAGTGTTTTGTTTGTTGAGAAAACATAAAACTACTTATTTCTTTATATAGAGTTCAATATTTACAATTTTTTTTTAGGATTAGAAATTTTCTTAATTATGGAAGTTAATTATTTGTATAATTTACTTTATAGAATAAGATTAGTAATTTGTATAATTTCCTTATAGAATTTCTATTTTCTGAAAAATGGTAGTTAATTATTTTTTTGTATAGTTTCTTTATACTAATTTTTGACATTTTTTCAACTTTGACACGTGTCAAAATCTTGAATTTAATAACATGACACGTGTCACCATCCTATGAGTTACTAACTTTTGAAAACCCTATTTTATATAATAAGATATTAAAGAAGACTCGATAAACTATCTTTGAGTTTGCTATCACCGACACTACTGAATGGTTGGACAATGGTAAGAACAATTGTGACTTACTACACCTCCCTCCACAGCATCATGAGGTTCGCATATATATTCAAACCGGTAGAAAAACTCATCTTCGGGATGGCTTAAATGCAACTATGATGTATCACATTTTTAAAGTGATAGACCTTATGTTTGGGCTCGAAAATTTTGAAGCTTTTTAAAACAAATTAAAATTGTTAATTCACTTGAATATTCCTATTTGGAATGGTTGACGGTCCAAAGCCCAAACGATATAAAACATGACAAAAATATCTATGGGAAAAATATAACTATTTTTACTTATTTTTTCTAGTTTTGAAAAGAAAAAAAATAGCATATTTTTCATAGTTTGTATGCGTTTTTACCACCACTCATCTTCAGTCTGATTTTTCTTTGATGTTGGATGTCCACTGGTCGTACCTCGTTGGAATTAAGTGAGGACACTTCTTCTCTCTATAAATTTATTGGTTCTTTTGTGTAACACTTCTTCTCTCTATAAATTGGTGTCTTGGATCAACTTCCCATACCATATACGGTTTCTCGTGAGTTGTCTAATTCGGTCAAGTTTGTTTGATCAGACTGACCCGTTTCTTATTATATCTTATGGCGATAGATGCGATTATGATAATTTGACATAATTTGGATATTAGATATACGCGTCATCAATTAATCAGGAATAGTTGTGTGTGAGTACGATTATGAAGTATGTATATTTTAGCTAATAACCTTTCGCTTTTCTTTCAGTTATATGAGTTTGTTTTAAAATTTTATTAAAATTTCAACTTAGTGAAAAGGGTTATCAAACTTTCAAAAGAGAGATGTTGACTTTTGTCGGCAATAGTCATATTTCAAACATGTCTCCCAACAAGACAATGAGAGTTTCTAAAGAGGCTTAGAGATTGTGAGTTGCCAAGTTATTGCCCGTTAAATCCAGCATCCGACAAAGCTCCGGATACAAACTCTTCCTAATGGATGCATACACCTCACCATTCCATTTCTTAGCCGCCAAACTCTCCCCAAGGCTCACCGTAGCCTCCACCACACTTTCCGCGCTATCGTGCGCTGCCGAGTCCACGATCCCTAGAGCCACCGCTTCTTCTCCTTTGAGCTTCTTCCCGCTCAGCAACAGCTCCCGCCTCGCTATACCTGACCCGACCTTAGCCACAACCAACGCCGAGAAGTAGTCTGGTACCGGCAGCCCAATATCCACCTCACTCATGTATAGAACCCCACGGTCTTTCCTCATGAAAACGTAGTCGTGGCTAAGCGCAAACATCAGCCCCGAGGCGGCAGCGTGGCCATTCAAGGCGGCGATCGTCGGCATGGGGAGATCGAGGAGCGCTGCGATCACCGGCTTGAAGTTTTTGACCATTTGATGCATCCGTTCTATGGCTCCGGATCCAGCGGCTTGGGCCCATGCTAGATCGAAGCCATTGGAGAAGAATTTTCCATGACCCGTGGTGATGAGGACAGATCCCTTTGTGGATTGAGATTTGGCTTGTTCGAGAAGCGAGAGAACGGTGGCAATAGTGTCAGGGTGGAATCTGTGCTCATCGTCACCGGTTAGGGTTAGGTGAAAGAGATCGCCTCGCTTCTCTAATGTACACATGGTGCGTACGTTAAGGATTTACTGATTTAGGATGGGATAAGAATAAGAAAAAGAGTTAGTAGAAAACTGAGATATAGAAGTGAGTGAAGTTGAATAATTAATGGTCGGGAACAAAAGAGACCCAACCGTATATTTATTAGAGGTGCTTTGCCACCGAAGTCCTTAAATTGGGTAATCTTCCCAACCATTTTGGTGTCACAATGTTATTTAATGCCGACGAGTACGATGTGTACGAATGTGTTATTTTCTTTGCTTAAAAAGATATTGGAATTGTTTGTTTCCTTGTATACATGATTTTCAATTTATCCTTTGGCAACTATGAGTGCAGAACTTTTGTATTGGCAGAATCATTTTTTGTTTTCTCTTTTTCCACTAGATTGATAGGTGATTAACAATTTTCAGTGGTTAAATATCACTCTGGGCATAATAACCGGAACTGAATACCCGATCCGAACCGAACTGAAATTTTTTTGGGTTTGGTTCGGATTCGGTTCCAACCAAATACCCGAATGGGCCCAACCATATTATGAGTTTGGGTATTCGTTCGGTTCGGGTATTATCCGATACCCGAATGGTTACTAAATTTACCCAAATTAAATTACTATACTCTATTACAACATAAATACACAATGTTTACTAAATATAACCGAATTACCCGAATAGTTATTAAATATATCCAAATGTATATACTCTATTACAATCTAAATACACAACTGTTACTAAATATTACCCGAATTACCCGATACCCGAATTTATAATAAAATTTTTGGAGTAATTTGGTTACATATGAGTACAAATACCCAAACCGAAACCGAACCCAAAATATTTTAGTTCTTTTTCGGGTCTGAAAAATAATAGGAACCGTCCCGAAACCAAATACTATCTGAACCGAATCCGAATAAAATTTCATAAATACCCAATTGGATCTAGACCTCTCAACCCGAATTATCCAAAACTCGAAAAGTATGTACCCATTCGGGTACCTGAATGCTTGGGGCTAGTTAAACACTTAAACTAGACGTATGATTTTATCGTTGCACCCACACAAAAAAAAGTCGTATGATTTTATCTGTATATATAACTAGTAACACTATCTATGAAATTTATTTTTAAGCATGACTATTGCCATGATTTGATTGAGATTTTTACTTTAGTACGAATTCATGGACATACTCATAAGAGACAACTTGACTAGTTTAATTAGTTCACTGACTCTTAAAGTTGTGAAAACAACATTTGGTAGATCAGTCCACCAACTCCTTTGTTAAATACACACGCTATATAGAAAAAAAAAACCAGGATCTATAAATCTAGATTGGATTAGCCGGTATGGAATGCTATAAAACCAGACTCTTGATGATTTGATGTCAAATAAATCGTAAACCGATTACTAAATCAAATTGACATATTTGATAAAACCCATGCATTTGATTTATAAGTAATTGAAGTTTTTTTTTCTAAATAATATGCAATATGCGGGTCTGAATCCAGAAGGTAACACCATGACGACATTAGCAAAACCACTAAACTACTTGCTTTGGTGAGAGATATATCATTACATCAATCATGCTAGTCAGCCCGACCTGGTTTGGTGATGTGCTCAAAGATAATACCCTAAAAGTACTAAAGCAGTAGCTGCAGTATATAGGGGTCGAACCACAAAGACTCAGGATAACACTCAATAGATTCTAGAATAAGAGTTACGCTAAGCTAAATAGATGTAACTAAAAATAACAAAACAATTAAATCAAGAAGTAAATCAATGGAATAAAAGCTAGGCTTAGCGAAGTTTGTAGGCAAACCAGAATTATCAATCAAATCAAATGTCAAGGAATGAAATAAGCTCCTCTCTTGAACTTGAAACACATATGTAAAGTAAACCAACTGTCGTTGCGAAGACTATCTATGCCTAAACCTAGAATCCCAAATTTCTTTGCAGATTCTATAAATTCAAACAAGTTTTAACGATCAAGTTCAATTGTTCACAAAATCCTAAACCAAATTTCTTTGCGAATAGGTCTTTTGCTCACCAAACACTAGTTCAGGAAACCAATCACACTTTCGTGGCAATTAATCAACCTAGCATCATATTCTAGTTCGCGAGGCTAGAATAAGCATTAATCTCAAGTCTAGGTGAAAAGCTCTATAGATATTCCTTAACAATTCAATCAGATCTAATAATTCATCAAATACCTTTTAAACAACCCTAAACCTAACAGGGAGTCTACTCAGACATGGTGAATGAGACAAACATCATGAATAAAATAGATATCATAAATAAGATAGAGTAGAAATACAAAAAGGTTCAAGGTTCTTCTCCCAAAAACTCAATTGCAGAATACTCTCTCTCCAAAAATCAGAAGTCTCCTTTCTAGAGGCTCAAAAACCTAATTATATAGCTAAAACACATTTTAGGAGTTTAATCAAAAAATAAGGAAAACTTCTGGTTAATCTTCAGTCTTGATGCACGTTCTGATCGTTGGGTATCGATCGATACTGTAAGTGGTATCGATCGATATTGGAATGTTTGTTCTGTCTCTACCAAATGAACGGTGTCGATCGATGCTCCTCAGGTGTCGATCGATGCTGAGCTTCAGCTCCCCGAACTGCTTCAACTCCAGATTGCTTCAAAAGCTTCCAATAACCCAATTTAGCTACATATGTACCTATATCCTGAAAAGAACTTGAAAGACTCTAAAACTACTGGAAAGACTCGGAAAAAGGACTTATATCATGGTTAAAAGTGGGTCAAAACCATGATATATCACTTGGATCAAACCTAATTTTTTGGGATAAATTTTCAAAACAGGATAGGTCACTACAAGAAAATAAGGCTTTTTCCGACCACACTTTCCGACCACCGCAGATTCATCGAAAATTCGTCGGAAAAGGTGGTCGGAAAAAAAAAAATTCCAACTACAAGATTTCCTCGGTAATTTTTCGGAAAGTTAGTCGGAAAGTTGGTCGGAAAGTTGATCGGAAAGGTTAGGTAAACATGTGGTAAAAGAAGCCACCTAACATCCGATTGGAATTTGGCCAGAAAACCATTTCCGACTCATTTCCGACCACATCGGTGGTCGGAAAAATTATCTATAAATACCACACCTCGTTCTTTTCTCTCCCGCAGCAAAAAATATTAAAAAAAAAAGCTTTAAACTTTCTAATAATTTGTGATTTATTTCCTACAAAAACAAAAAAATACAAATGACATCTCATAACATTTATAAAGTTAGAGCGTAGATTGATATGCTCAAAGATAATACCCTAAAAGTACTAAAGCAGTAGCTGCAATATATAGGGGTCGAACCACAAAGACTCAGGATATCACTCAATAGATTCTAGAATAGGAATTAAGCTAAGCTAAATGAATGTAATTAAGAATAACAAAACAATTAAATCAAGAAGTAAATCAGTGGAATAAAAGCTAGGCTTAGGGAAGTTTGCAGGCAAATCAGAATTATCAATCAAATCAAATGTCAGGAATGAAATAAGCTCCGCTCTTGAACTTGAAACACATATGTAAAGTAAACCAACTGTCGTTGCGAAGACTATCTATGTCTAAACCTAGCATCCCAAATTTCTTTGCAGATTCTATAAATTCAAACACGCATTAACGATCAAGTTCAATTGTTCACAAAATCCTAAACCAAATTTCTTTGCGAATAGATCTTTTGCTTACCAAACACTAGTTTAGGAAACCAATCACACTTTCGTGCCAATAAATCAACCTAACATCATATTCTAGTTCGCGAGGCTAGAATAAGCATTAATCTCAAGTTTAGGTGAAAAGCTCTATGGATATTCCTTAACAAATCAATCAGATCTAATAATTCATCAAATACCTTTTAAACAACCCTAAATCCTAACAGGGAATCTACTCAGACATGGTGAATGAGACAAACATCATGAATAAAATAGATATCATAAGTAAAATAGAGTAGGAATACAAAAAGAATTTAAGGTTCTTCTCCCAAAAACTCAATTGCAGAATACTCTATCTCCAGAAATCACAAGTGTCCTTTCTGGAGGTTGAAAAACCTAATTATATAGCTAAAACACGTTTTTGGAGTCTAATCGAAAATTAAGGAAACCTTCTGGTTTATCTTCGGGACTTGTATCGCGTTTTGATCGCTGGTATCGATCGATACTGTAAATGGTATCGATCGATACTGGGAGCTTTATTCGTGTCTCTTCCAAATGAATGGTGTCGATCGATGCTTCTTTAGCTCCTCGAACTGCTTCATCTCCAGAATGTTTCAAAAGCTTCCAATAACCCAATTTAGCTCCATATGTGCCTATATCCTGAAAAGAACTTGAAAGACTATAAAACTATTGGAAAGACTCGGAAAAAGGACTTATATCATGGTTAAAAGTGGGTAAAAACCATGATATATCAACTCCCCCAGACTTAGTCTTTGCTTGCCCTCAAGCAAACAGAAAACCAAACAGAGAAAGAGGTTTGAAAAACATAGAGACTCACCTTTTCTTGAGATATTGAAATGAATCCTTTCCCAAGCTCCCAATCATCACCTAAACAGTTTCGGATCTGACCACCATGTATTTCTCCGTAGACAGTCGCAGCCTCCCATTATCCACACATTGTCTCACAGCATCAATCATACTAAATTCTTCATTGTCGTTTCAACACTGTTGTTGATATTCAGGAACCTTCTAGATTCTTCCTCATACGATATCGTGACTAAAGAACCACCCAAATTGCATACTTTTGGTATTGTTTTCCTCTCCCCCAGACTTATCTCTTTTTATGTTCTCTTTATTTCTTTATTTTTCTTTTAGCTTTGCATATACAAATCAAGGTTTGAGACGCGAGTATTGATGGTGTTTGCCACCGAATCCCCAGTTCTCCCCTCTCAAAGTATCAAAAGTCTTAAGCGAATAATGGGGTCACTGGAAATGTTCCTACCCCTCGCTTCAGACTCTTGTGTGATCATTCCTTATCCAAGTAGAAAAATGGGATCACAGGAAATGTTCCTAGCCCTCTACTCGGCGGAAATCATGTCATCTTTCATGCTTCAATGTGTGTCAAGGGAGAGGTATACCGAACTTTTCAAACGCATGGGCTCCTTTGTCAGATATGAATGATGAATCAAGTTCAGTGAATACCAACCTCAGAGGTGAAGTGCAAGATTTGGCTCAGGATTTAGAAGAAATTTGCTGGAGACATGGGTGTTTCCTGGTCAACTGGTTAGTCTTTGGATTTTTCATTAGTCGATCTTAGAGCTGATTCTGTGACAAATGGTTACTTAAAAACAAAATCAGAACAATGAAATCAAGCAAAGGTTCATAATCTCCAACTGGTTTTACTCAATAAAACAAAAATTTGACTCAAAAGGACTGACTCTAAGAAAAACAAACCCAAATGTCAGTAACTACCTCCCCCAGACTTAAACAACACTATCCCCAGTGTTATCTAACCCAGGGGAAGCAAAAGAAAGCACAAGAACAGAATGGCTGAAAGTTGGCTCGAAAGTACCGTGGGAAAATGATGGGTATCGATCGATACTGAGGGAGTATCGATCGATACCAAGGTCTTTGTCTGGAATCCTGAAACTCGAAATCGTGTCCAATGAAGCTAATTGTTAGATGAAGAACTGTTAGATCATGAGAGCACAGTTAGAAGCAACATAATCAATAGATAGCCATAAGTTCAACAAGTACTGACAATGAGATAGACAAGTTCAGAAATGAAAGCAAAAAAAGAGAAAAGAAAAGAAAAGAAAATGTGAAACCCAGGAGCAGAGACTAGTCGTCTGAATCATTATCGTCATCTGATACAACATAGCGAGATGAAAGGCCAGGAGTGGAGTGGTCGGCGTCAGTGGATGACATGCAGCGGCAGCGAGAGACAACGGACCAGATGCTCTGAAGACTCTCCACGACATACCTCTGAAAAGTGGCAGTCTCCATCGGTAGAACCGGTGGTGGAGGAAATGAAGGTGCAGGAGCAGATGTCTGGCGACGCTGTGAACGGCGAGGTTGACTTCTAGCAAAGTCATCTGCGGGTGCCTCGGCTGCAACGACAAGAATGGATGGGAGCTGGCGTGGTGCGCGGACACGCGTGGATGGAGCAACTGAAAGCAGACTCGGGTCTGGATCGAAATGCAGCTGAGAAGGGTTGTTGCCGATGTTGGTCAGAGTGCGGTTGGGGAGCTGCACAAAGAGCTCTTCGTCTGTCGTGGGGAGGCACCAGCAACGAGTTGGCTTCAGCCAATGCATGTGCTGCATATGCTGCTCATCCATCAGGGAAAGAGCTGTGACAATCGAGCAGGCTGTTGTGGAGATGCCAAAATGCATGAAGATAGGATTGAGGAGGCTGCCGACTGACTCAGTCTTCCGCGCCGTGGCATAGTTGCGACCAGAGAAAGGCTTGGTCTTTAGAGAGACCAGATGGTGCGCGAACAGAGCGCCAATGTAGATCGCGAGGTTCATCTCGGGCCACTCATACCTGTCCTCAGGGATAAGATCGCCAATGGCCTTGTATAGTAAAATCAGCTCTGAGATCCTCAGATTGTTCGGCTCCATCTTGCAGAGAAGAGTGGTGCTCAGAATGCGGACGACACAACGCAGAGTCAGATGGCGGATGTCTATCTGTGGTGTGGTCTTGGAGTGGTAGGCTCCAAGACCGATGTGACGCCAAAAAACCTGTACGTCGTGAAACTGGGAAGGAAGAGCTACTTGCTGAGGATAGAGATCAAACCCGTAGATGGCGCAGAGGTCAGGGATAGGCAGCCTGTAATGAACCCCTCTGATCAGGAAAGTCAAGGTGCCTTCTGAAGCAGTGCGGTGGACCTCGTCTCTGTAATACACCCGAGCTGTGGCGAGGAACTGGCGAACGAGGTCTGGATAGAGGTCATACTGCCGTGAGTACAATGTCCCCAAACCAATCTTATCAAGCATCTCTGAAAGCTCCACATCGATACCAAGACGGCGCATGGTGTGTGGATCGATGAAACGAGTAGGGAGGATGACAACGCGCAGCCACTCATTGTAAAACAGAGTGTCGTAGTCGTCCCACTCCTCAGCTATAGGCCTATAGATGCAAGCCTCACTCTGAGTCTCCTCCTTAGGCAAACTCGCCCAATCGCGTCGCGGAATGATCCTCTTCCCCTCCAACTTAGGCCAGGGAGGCCTAGCAACTGGGGAAGGGGCAAAGGGAGATGGCGAACGTTGCGGTGCAGCTCTCAGGTCACTGATGTGGACTTCAATGAAGCTTTGAGGACCAATGTTGTCTGTGAAGCCACCTTTCAAGACCCTGTAGCGATCTCGGGTCAGAACAGCGGCGATGACTCCGGCGTGCCAATACGAGCCACAGAATGCCTCGACCTCGTCCTGAAGACTGAACTCGCGGCGTGGAGGATTGGAACTGGAGGCGTCATCCTGTCGTGCCTTCTTACGGGGAGCCATCTGAGAAAAAATCAAAATGAACACAGAACACAGATCAGAACTCGTAACAGATAGGCACATGTATCGATCGATACCAAGGGGGTATCGATCGATACTCGAGGTATAGACACATGGGTTCTCTACAGAGGCTTCGCAAATCTCACTCTATCAACCTAAAATCGAAATCTTAAATCTACTCCATCTCTATTTGATCCATTCTCATCCTAACATAGCAATTCCATTCCCATAGAACCAAAAAAAAAATGACATTAAACAGAGTAAGAATTTTACAACAGAGGAAAAACTCCCAAACCGAATCTGTCAAGAGTCTTAGAGGATGGGAATCGAATACATTACCTTGTAGATCAAAGGAATGAGTAATGGAATGTCAATGTGGGCAAAAATCCAAGTAGTGGTATCAATCGATACTCGCATCGTAACAGCACAAGTCGCTTTTAGCCTCGGTATCGATCGATACTAAGGAGTGTCGATCGATGCTCGTCGTCTGGATCTGGTTCACGTGAAGACACAAGACAAAAACAAACGAAAAATCAAAATAAAAATGTATGTACAAACTCACCAGTGGGTTGCCTCCCACCAAGCGCTTGTTTAATGTCTTTAGCTCGACATGGAGTTTAGTCAGGCAGCTGGTGGTTCGGCTAGAGGCAATATGTGGCCATCTGGAATGGTGGCTTTCGCCCAATAGTGTTTCACCCGCTGTCCATTGACAGTGAACTCCTTTCCTTCAGTACTCAGCAAGACTACCGCGCCATGAGGTCGGACTTCCTTGATTGTGAAAGGACCTGACCAACGAGAACGTAATTTCCCAGGAAACAATTGTAAATGAGAGTTGTACAGAAGTACCTGGTCATTTGGTTCAAAGTGGCGAGAAAGGATTTTCTTGTCGTGATAGGCTTTGGTCCTCTCCTTGTACAGTTTAGAGTTCTCATAGGCAAAGTGTCTGATCTCATCCAACTCATTCAACTGAACCAATCGCCTTTGAGCAGCACATTTGATGTCAAAATTCATAAGTTTGGTAGCCCAAGCTGCTTTGTGCTCGATCTCAATCGGAAGATGACATGCTTTCCCATACAGCAAATGGAATGGTGTGGTACCAAGCAGCGTTTTAAACGCGGTCTTGTAGGCTTAGAGAGCGTCGTCGAGTTTCAGTGCCCAATCTTTCCGTGTAATGCCAACTGTCTTCTCCAAAATCTCTTTGATCTGTCTGTTAGAGACCTCGACTTGTCCGCTGGTCTGAGGATGATATGGTGTGGCAACGCGGTGATGAACGCCATACTTTTCCAGCAGCTTCTTGGAGATCTTGTTGATGAAATGAGAACCACCATCACTGATGACAACTCTGGGTACTCCAAATCGAGGGAATATGATGGTCTTGAACAGTTTCAGAACCATGGCAGAATCGTTGGTAGGACTAGCAATTGCTTCTACCCACTTGGAGACGTAATCGACGGCGACCAATATGTATCTGTTCTGTCGCGATGGAGGAAATAGTCCTATAAAATCAATACCCCAGCAGTTAAAGACTTCAACCTGAAGGGTGAAGTTCTGCGGCATCTCATGGCGCTTGCTGATCTTCCCTCTTCTCTGACACACATCACAATGAGAGATGAAGGCGTGAGCATCCTTGAACATGGTAGGCCACCAGAAACCCGCTTGCAGAACCTTAGACACTGTTTTGAACGTGGCGAAGTGCCCATCATACTCAGACCCATGGCAATGAAATAGAATTTCTGGTACCTCAGATTCAGCTATACACCTTCTGTAAATCCCGTCAGAACAATGCTTGGACAGATACGGTTCATCCCAAAAGTAACGTCTGACATCTCTCATGAATTTCTTCTTGACATATTTCTTGAGATGCTTTGGTTCGTAGTCTGCAGTAAGATAATTGGCTATGTCGGCATACCAAGGTTCAGCAGGGGAAGTGACAGCGAAAGACTCTTCTGTATCGGACTAATCTGCAGACAAATCAGCAGTGGGGAAGAGCTGGTATCGATCGATAAAGTGGGAGTGTCAATTGATGCTCGTATCGTGAACTGACAACAGCAAATCTTGAGGGTATCGATCGATACACCAATGATGTCGATCGATGCTCATCTTCTGTAGTGGCAGAATTGAATCAGAACCAGTTTCAACGAAGTATATCCTCTCCTCAGGCAAGGAATCGTCAATAGGGACTTCTTCACTGATCTTCATACGTGAGAGATGATCTGCAACTCCATTCTCCACTCCTTTCTTGTCTTTGATCTCTATGTCAAAACCTTGGAGCAGTAAAACCCATCGACACAATCGAGGTTTCATATCCTTATTCTGCAGCAGATATTTGAGAGCAGCATGGTCAGTATGAACAATCACCTTGCTCCCTATCAGATAGGAACAAAATTTCTCATAAGAGAACACAACAGCAAGTAACTCCTTCTCAGTTGTACTGTAGTTCCTTTGGGCGTCATCCAGTGTTTTGCTGGCATAATATATGACATGGAGCTTCTTGTCTTTCCTCTGTCCCAAAACTGATCCAACCGCGAAGTCGCTCGCATCACACATGATCTCAAAAGGGAGGTTTCAATCTGGTGGTTGAACAATAGGAGAAGTAACCAATGCCTTCTTGATCATTTCGAATGCGACGAGACATTCTAGCGTAAAATCGAAGGTGACATCTTTACACAGCAGAGCAGTAAGCGGACGAGCTAACTTGGAGAAATCCTGAATGAAACTGCGATAGAACCCGGCGTGACCAAGGAAACTCCGAATGTCGTTCACAGATGTAGGTGGTAATAGGCTTGTCATGACCTGAATCATAGCCTTATCAACTTCAATCCCAGCCTTAGAAACCTTATGTCCCAGAACGATGCCGTCTTGAACCATAAAGTAGCACTTCTCCCAGTTTAGAACTAGATGCTTCTCTTCACAGCGCTGAAGTACCTTGCATAAATTGTCCAGACATCCATAAATACCTCCATGAACTCCTCGATCATATCTGAGAAAATGGACATCATACATCTCTGAAATGTAGCTGGAGCATTACACAACCCAAACGGCATCCTCCTGTAGGCGAACGTACCGTAGGGACAAGTGAATGCCGTCTTCTCCTGATCATCTCGGTGTATCGGGATCTGGAAAAAGCCTGAGTATCGATCCAGGAAGCAGTAGTATGGGTGACTTGCCAACCTCTCCAGCATTTGATCAATGAATGGCAATGGGAAATGATCTTTCCTCGTCGCCGCATTCAGCTTCCTGTAATCGATACACATGCGATGCCCGGTGATCGTTCTCGTCGGAATCAGCTCATCTTTCTCATTCTTCACCACTGTGAAACCTCTTTTCTTAGGAACAACATGAACCGGACTGACCCAGCTGCTGTCAGAGATGGCATAGATGACTCCTGCTTCCAGAAGTTTCAAGATCTCTTTCTTTACCACTTCTTTCAAATTTGGGTTAAGCCTCCGCTGATGCTCGATTGAAGCTTTCAACTCGTCCTCCAGATGAATTCAATGCATGCACAGATCTGGTGAGATACCTGAAATATTATCAAGAGAATAGCCGAAAGCTTTGCGATACTTGCGCAGCTTGCTCAGTAGTAAGGTGACCTCTGCGTTGTTCAAAGAAGAATTGACAATCACAGGATAAGTAGAGTTAGGGCCAAGGAAAACATACCTCAAGTTAGATGGTAGTGGCTTAAGATCAAGCTTAGGAGCTCTCTCTCTTCACTCCAATCACTTAACGAATCAGATCTGGCACGAGAAATAACCAGCTCCTCGGGAAGAAATGGTGGGTATCGATCGATACCTCCTGTGGTATCGATCGATACTTCTGCATTTGTGTCAAGGATCGTGGCATAGGTAGCAGCAACCTCTGTGGGAACTAATCCTTTCTCAGCCGAGCAAACCAACGCTCTTTCCAAGGAATTCTCAGGATGTAATCTCATGAAGTACTCATCTGACAACTCACTGAAAGTGTCGACGAAGAATGTTTGGCCGTCTATGGTTGGTTTCTTTATCATCTTCTCCTTGTTGAAAGTCATATTCAGATCACCAATGTTGAGGGATATTCTCCCATTCTTGCAATCGATTAGGGCGCCAGCTGTAGCTAGGAATGGTCTGCCCAAAATCAGTGGATCCCTTGGTTCAGCATCATACTCGAAAACTATGAAATCAGTTGGAACTAAACAGTCTCCAATAGTAATCGGAACATCCTCAAGTAATCCTTCGGGAAATCAAACCGATCGATCGGCAAGGATTAGAGAAATCCTAGTTGGTGTGAAGTCTGTCATCCCCATCCTCTTAGCTACTGAATACGGCATGAGATTCACACTAGAGCCAAGATCGCAAAGTGAACGTTTGAATCTCTTAGTGAAGATTGTGTAATCCAGGACAAAACTTCCAGGGTCTGGTAGTTTATCTGGAATCTTGTTGAGAAGAATCGCACTGCATTCGTGGGTGATTCTCAGTACCCCTTCCTCAAGATTCACATTGCTTGATACCATCCTCTTGATGTATCTCCTGAAAAATGGTGCAGTCCTGATAGAAACTACGAACGGAAGTTCAACAACAAACTTCTCTAACATTGCTCTGCATCTAGAATCTTCTATTTCTTTCTTAGACTTAGCAGGAGGTCGAGAGAAAGGAATCTTTGGTACATAGACTCTCCCAACATGTCCTGTAGTCTGCGATACAGGGGGAGTGTCGATCGATACTTGCGATTTTGCAACTTGTTCTCCAGAACTCTGAACAGGCAACAATCGATGTTGAGGGGCATCGACCGATACTAGGTGAGTATCGATCGATACTGGAGGAATTTCAGTAATCTTATCGTAATCTCCAGCAAGATCGACGAGCTGCTTGGGCGAGTAAGTCCTTTCCAAGCCTGGAATGACTTCTCTCCCACTTCTCAAAGTGATGGCATGAACATGCTCCCAGGGATTCACCGTCTTTCCCGGAAGGAAACCATCCTGTCTCTTAACAGTTTCTGCAGTTTGAGCAACCTGAGAGTCTAGCTTCTTCTGATGGATGTTCAGAGCCTCGATTTTGCCGTTCCGATCAATGTACAGAGCATCCATCTTTCCATTGAAATCTACAGTCATCTTTTGCTGCCCCTCAAGAATCTGTTCAAGCATAGTCTCAACTTTGCTGTCCTGAGTCTTGGGAGGTGGTGTCTGATAAGATGAATTCCCTTAGGTGCGAGTATACCCACTGTTCTGAAATGGCTTCTGAGCAAAGGAGTTTGCTCCGAAATTCGAAGACTTGAAATCAGATTTGAATCCTCCTCTCTGAGAGTTGTTATTGAAACCGCGGTTGTACGACGAATTCTGAAAACCATTACCTCCAATGTAGTTAACATCCTCTGCTTCACCTTTATCGATGTTCTCGACTTCCTCAGCAAAATGCACTGTCTTCTGCTGCTTACCCAATAACAGATTGTGAACTGACTCCAGCTTGGCATGTACTTCAACAATCTGCAACTCATCAAAGTTTCCATTCTGCTTCTTTCTCTCGAAATCTGCATTTTTAGTGCTGTTGCTAGACGCCAAGTTTTCAATCAACACATAAGCGTCCTCGGGATACCTGGTGTTGAAATTACCATTGCTTGCAGCGTTTAAAGCCATCTGATACCTCTAATCGATCCCTCTGAAGAAGATACCTAATAACAGACCGGTTTGCATAGAACTGATCTGGTCTGTTGTACTCCCCAAGCGTTCTGGCACGATTAACCTGAGCATTCCCAACATTCCCACGCACAGCTGGTGGGATAACCTCATTAGCTACCGGTGCAGGGGCAAAGTTTCCGTCTGCATCAAGTCTCTGTCCTTGCGCGTCACACAGGTGACCTTCCTGATATCTCAAGACTCCAGCCTCATCACGAGCAAGCACAATCCGATGGTTCATCTCAGCTTGTTTCTTTTGCTTTCTGATTGTACGCTCTAATTCAGCTACCTCTTTGTTAGATAGATTGGTCAACTGCTTGTTCTTGCTTCTTCTGGTCTCTCGATGCTGCATACACCTGAAACTCAAAAATCAAATCACATAAGTGACAGAAATGATAACGAGTATCGATCGATACCAGAAGGGTGTCGATCGATGCTCAACAACTTCGTCGAAATTCTAAACCGTAATCTAATAGTGAAATTAGAGTCCCCGACAATGGCGCCAAAATTTGATATGCTCAAAGATAATTCCCTAAAAGTACTAAAGCAGTAGCTGCAGTATATAGGGGTCGAACCACAAAGACTCAGGATATCACTCAATAGATTCTAGAATAGGAATTAAGCTAAGCTAAATGAATGTAACTAAGAATAACAAAACAATTAAAATCAAAAAGTAAATCAGTGGAATAAAAGCTAGGCTTAGGGAAGTTTGCAGGCAAATCAGAATTATCAATCAAATCAAATGTCAGGAATGAAATAAGATCCGCTCTTGAACTTGAAACACAGATGTAAAGTAAACCAACTGTCGTTGCGAAAACTATCTATGTCTAAACCTAGAATCCTAAATTTCTTTGCAGATTCTATAAATTCAAATAAGCATTAACGATCAAGTTCAATTGTTCACAAAATCCTAAACCAAATTTCTTTGCGAATAGATCTTTTGCGCAAAAGATATCATAAGTAAAATAGAGTAGGAATAAATAAATGAGACAAACATCATGAATAAAAGAGATATCATAAGTAAAATAGAGTAGAAATACAAAAAGGGTTCAAGGTTCTTCTCCCAAAAACTCAATTGCAGAATACTCTATCTCCAGAAATCACAAGTGTCCTTTCTGGAGGTTAAAAAACCTAATTATATAGCTAAAACACGTTTTTGGAGTCTAATCGAAAATAAAGGAAACCTTCTGGTTTATCTTCGAGACTTGTATCGCGTTTTGATCGCTGGTATCGATCGATACTGTAAATGGTATCGATCGATACTGGGAGCTTTATTCGTGTCTCTTCTAAATGAATGGTGTTGATAGATGCTTCTTCAGCTCCTCGAACTGCTTCAACTCCAGAATGTTTCAAAAGCTTCCAATAACCCAATTTAGCTCCATATGTGCCTATATCCTGAAAAGAACTTGAACACTCTAAAACTACTGGAAAAACTCGGAAAAAGAACTTATATCATGGTTAAAGTGGGTAAAAACTATGATATATCATAGATGTATCAACGTTTAGACGAAGAAACAGGGGATATTCGGCGTGAATACAAAGAAAGATTATCAGAGTTCATGCAGTTAGCATCAAATCAAGAAATAACTCGTACAAAAGGTATTATGTCTTCTCCTTGTATTAGATATCAAAATAATCGTTTTTTAGACAAAGAAAGAATTTGGAATCACTTATTTTGGGGAGGTTTTACACCAGGATACTATGTTTGGTTTTCACATAGAAAGGATTTAAGATCTGGGCCTAATTGTGTAGATAGAAGGCGTGAACGCGTAAGACCGGAATCGGATAATATTAGAGATTATGGTAGTAGTACCAATACAGAAGAAAATGTCATAGAGGGAATTGGTAGAGAAGAGGTTCATGAAACTATGGCGAATTCCAATGTTGAAGAGGAACCTAATTTAGAAGCCAGATGATTTTTTGAAATGTTAGATGCTGCAAATAATCCGATATGTCATGGTTGCAAAGAGGGACATTCTCCGTTATCAGCTGCAACGAGGATGATGAATATAAAGACGGATTATAACTTAAGTGAGGATTGCGTCGATGCATGGGCTGATTTTTTTTAAGAATATCTACCGGAATATAATTTGGCACCAGCTTCATACTACTCAATTCAAAAATTGGTTTCAGGTCTTGGATTGCCATATCAAATGATTGATGTGTGTCGGGAGAATTGCATGATATTATGGAGAGAAACTGCCAATTTGATTCATTGCAGTTTTTGTGGAAAGGAACGATTTCAAGTATCGAGTGGAAGAACGAAAATTTTGTTCAAGCGTATGTGGTATTTGCCTTTATCTAACAGGCTGAAGAGGTTATATCAGTCACAAAGGACAGCTGCGTCGATGAGATGGCATGCGGAACATGCCTTCAACGGGGAAATTTCATATCCTTGTGATGCCGGAGCTTGGAAGCATTTTACTTCTTTGTATCCAGATTTTGCGAGTGAAACAAGAAATGTATATTTGGGTTTATGTACTGATGGTTTTAATCCGTTTGGGAAGTCAGGCAGGAAATATTCGTTATGGCCAGTTATTGTCACTACATACAATCTTCCACCAGCATTGTGTATGAAGCGAGAATTCCTATTCCTTTCTATTTTGGTCCCTGGACCAAATCATCCTCGACGATCTCTTGACGTCTTCTTACAGCCACTTATTGCAGAGCTACAAATGTTATGGTCTGAAGGAGTTACTGTATATGCTGTCTTAAGCCGAAATAATTTTAAGATGCGGGTTGTATTGTTGTGGACTTTTAGTGATTTTACAGCAAATGGAATGTTGTCTGGTTGGACAACCCACGGAAGATTATCATGTCCATATTGTCAAGATAATACAGATGCATTCCATTTGAAGCATGGTCAGAAGACGAGTTGGTTCGATTGTCATCGTCGTTTTTTAAGACGCAACCACCCCTACAGAAGAAATAAGACGTTATTCAAGAAAAATAGAGTTGTACGTGATGCCCCACCTGTACTGTATGACGGAGAATCGATTTTGCATCAATTCTGAGATTTTGATGTCGAACATACTACAGTTTGTGTGGGTAATGGTCATGTTCAAATCGATGGATATGGCGAGTATCATAACTGGCATTAGCGAAGTATTTTCTGGGATTTACCTTACTGGAAAGATCTTCTACTTCGACACAATCTTGACGTCATGCATATTGAGAAGAACGTATTTGAAAATATCATCAACACTATTTTAAATGTGCAAGGGAAGACAAAAGATAATGTCAAGGCACACATGGATTTGCCTGACATCTGTGATCGTGAGGATTTACATCTGCTTGCAGACGGTATTGGGCCTATTCCTATTTGGCGATTAGATGCTACGAAGAAGACAACCTTTTTCGAATGGATTCTCAACTCTGTAAAGTTTTATGATGGATATGCTGCAAATCTATCATATTGTGTTGATGATCATAACGGACGTCTAGTCGGGATGAAGAGTCATGATTGTCTTGTATTCATGCAACGTTTACTTCCATTTGCTTTCGCTCATCTTTTACCTTCTATTTTCCACGAAGCGGTTGCAGGTACGATCTGTCTACTTTCACATGATCAGTGTTTCTATATTTAATTATGGTTTAATATATTATAAAGTACATTCGTCTGAATACTTTTAACGTTTACAGGTATAGGGGCGTTTTTCAGGATTTATGTTCCCGCTCTCTAACAATGTCAGGAATACATACACTTGATGACAATATTCCGGTGATTTTATGCAATTTACAGAAACTATTTCCTCTGACATTTTTTGATGTCATGGAGCATCTTCCTATTCACTTACCTCTTGATTCTGCACTAGGTGGACCATTCAGTATAGGTGGATGTATCCTTTTGAGCGATTCATGTTTCATTTGAAGAAGAAAGTCAAGAATTTGAGTAAGGATGAAGGGTCGATAGTGGCTCAAAGCATAAACGAGGAGACATCTCATTTCTCTTCATACTACTTTGCTTCTGAAGTTCAAACAAAAATAAGGAAACCAGGCAGATATGATGACGGTGGAGTACGAGCAATGTCTCATACGTATGTACCTGAAATATTTTCTCAAATTGGTCGGCCAATTGGGAAGCAAAGAGAAGTTTGGCTTACAGACCAAGAATTTAATCATCTACATACGTAAATTCTAAGGAATTGTGAAGATTTATAGCCGTTTGAAACGTAAGTTACAAAGACAGGGAAGATAAGTATCAAGAATGTTATGAATAAATCAATATATATTTTTGTAAATGACTAACTTCATATGTTTATTCTTGTAGTATCTTCAGTAATCAAGTGATGGATGCATACCCAAATCTTTCGGAAACAGAGTTAGAAAATATGAAGCAGATTCAATTTACAAATTGATTAAAATTCTATGTAAGTGTATCGTATTATCACATTATTCCTTCTTGAATAATAAGCAGATAATGGATTTCTTTTCTTATTTATTAGATTTAATCCGCCGATAGTAGAGGTGACTGTTATCCGACTTGGTAGGAAGAGCTTGTTGGAGGTCAATTATCTAGAGCTATGTCTTCTCCGATGTATTGCACCCGCGGTTATGTTTTTAAGAAAAGGCCTAAAATATCGGGTAGGAAAAACGTGAACTACGAAGTGGTGGTTAGTACAGATACCTTGGACTTTTATGGTGAAATCACTGATATTTTAGAGGTTGAATATCCTGGAGTTATCAACATGAAATGTGTCGTATTCAAGTGTGATTGGTATGATCCGACAGTTCCTCAAAGCGTTAGAGTTACGAAGTATGGTGTGACAGAAGTCAACTCAGTAAGAAGGTGAAGAAAATATGATCCATTTATACATGCATCATAGGCATCACAAGTGTGTTACATCCCTTATCTGCGAGTACGAACCATTCAAGATCCTTGGATTACAACTCATCAGATAAATCCAAGAAGCCGAATTGAAGGGGTTAAGGATGCTGAGCCATTACAACTAAATGATATAGTCGTCGTAACGCAAGTAGAACAAACCGTTGAAGACATTCTGTTTGTCGACGTTGACAACATTGAGGTTGAGGAGATCTTTGATGATGACATCAATAATGAAGATGATGATGGGTTTGAAGATAGTACTGTTTCTGCAAATTCTGAATATTTTTCAGATTCTGATTGATATTTATGTTACGTGTTTGATTATATGATTGTGTTATATTAGATCAAATCTAAGTATGAATTTCTAAGTTAGTATGATTTTGTGAGATATATATTTAATTAAATATTGATTTGAAAGTTTTTTTTTTTAAATTACAAGTTTTTAAAAGTTTTTATAAAAAATGAGTTACATTTAGAAAAATCACAAGTGAGGATTTTTTTGTTTTTTTTTATTTAAAAGAAGAAGCAATTCTCACAAATTCTTATAAATAAAAAAATAAAAGTATGCATGAATGAAGATTTGCTCAATTGTATAGAATTGTCAGATTTAAATTAACAACCAATGAATATTATCATAGAGATATGCAAGATCCAACATTGGTCAATTCTTACCTAATGATTTCTTATCATCTTACACAATTTCCCTATTTAAATACACATATTGCAAAATGAAAAACATGTCTCTCACCCACAATTCATCAACAAAAACATAGAGAAATAGAAATCATTAATTTCAAAAGAGGTATAATTTTAGTATTGAATATTTTCATTATTGAAATTTATTAGTTGTAATTTTTTGATTCTAAATAGAGAATTTTTTTTTTGATTTTGGAACAAAGTTGATAAAAAAATTTTATTCAGTTTTTTGTTTTTTCGACGACTTTGCCGACCACCTTGGTCAGAAAGTAGTCGGAAACCTACTTTAGACTCAAGGCTAATGTGGTCGGAATGGTTGTCGGAATAATTCCGACCAATTTTCCGACTACCGCCGTTTTGCAGATCATTTTCCGACCACTGTGGTCAGAAAAGATATATATTCCCGATAAGTTTCCGACCACGGTGGTCGGAAATTCCTCGGAATTTTTTTTTCGGTTTCTGATTCCTTTCCGACTAACTGCGGTGGTCGTAAAATTTTGCTTTTTATATACCACCAAAATCTTCTCTCACAATTCACAACTTTTACAATCTCTCTAAAATCTCTCTAAAATCTCTCCAAAATCTCTCTTACAAACTCTCTCTAAAAACTTCCAAAAATTTCTAAAAATTTTTAAAAACTTCAAAACATTCTTCAAAAAGTTAAGTTAAGTTTTTTTCACTTAATATAATTTTTATTTTCATTCAAATTTTTAAAATTTATTAAAATTTCTATTTTTTTTTCAGGTTATGGCGCAACAAGGAGGATTGCTATCATACGAAGACTGGTGTGCACAAATGGGGTTTCAACCGACTATGGTAAGCTCCGGCTCTGAGACGCAAGGACCCTCCTCTCAATCATTTGGCACCTTGCCACCTGGAGATATGGTGGTTCCTGAGCCTATTCCGGAGGCGGGATCAACGGAAAATCTAGAACCCAGTCAAGAAACAATAATGCTAGAGCAGTTGCTCCAATCTCCGGGCCGATCAAAATGGAAGAAGCTCGATCCATCAAGAATAGATGGGAGCGTTTGGTAATTTTAAAATTTTATAACCATATATTATATTATTAAGTTAACTCATTTATATTTAGTATGTTATTAGGTACCAATTTAATTCGGATATCACAAAATCCGTTAAAAGTCAAGGAACGTTGGTTTAAAGCATTTGTGGGTAGTAGATTTTTTTCATTTGTTTTAAATTTCTGTTTTAAAAATACTTTTATTTAATGATGGTTGTTTATTTCAGCAAAATTTTTATTGGGAATACGAATTAACAACTGAAATCTGAGAAAAAATTTGAGAACCTTTGTTCAAAGCGGTTGAAGGATAATGTTTAAGAGTGGAAGAAAAGGTGGGGAAAAAGGAAGGACACGCCGTCTTGGATTCGCCAAACTGTTTCGACTGTCTTGATAGCCTATTGGGAAAATGAGGCGCATAAAGAACGTAGCAAAACCAACTCCAACAACTGTAAAAGCGATCGTGGCGGCTATGGGATGGCTAAACATACTTGTGGCTCGATGTCTTACGCGCGAAAACACGAAAATATGGTAAATCTTCAATGTTTTATATATTTTTCTTTCTTAATTTTTAATATATTAATACTTAATCTTTACTATTAAGCGTGATCCTGAGACGGGAAAACTTCCAGATATGGTGACATTCATGGAAGAATCGCATAGACAAAAATCTGATTCTGATGGTGGTTTTTGTCGATAAGAAGGCTGAATTTATAGCTCAGAAATGTAGTAGGGGTGGGCATAATAACCGTATCCGCAATCCGAACCCGATCCGAAGTAAGGGGCTCGGTTCGGGTACGAATGTACCAAAATACCCAAACGGATTTCATCTCATCTAAGATTGGATATCCGAACCCGAACGGTTATTATCAGATATCCGAAGAGAACCCGAAAAACCCGATTCTTTATAAAGACATCTAAAACCCGAGTCCTAATTCCCTTTCTTTCCTTTGTCAAATCGTCGATTCCTCTTCCCATTGCCAAACTCAAACCAAACCACATATAATCTCCAGCGTACAACCTAGTTCAAACCCTAATTTATCAAACTGGAAACCCTAACTTTAAACGAATTGGCATCGTCTCCTGACTCTCCTCCGTCTGAGAACTCACGACGTGTTGGTGACGGACAATCCTAGGTGAGTTCAATCTTTCGATTTCTCTTAATCTCTTATACTTTGACTTTGGAGTTTTATCAATTTATTGTACCCGAAATCTGAGTTTAATTTCTTGAATTTGATTTCTTATGTTTTTTGTTTACGATTATGCTTTTGGTTTCATCTTATACTGTCTGTGCTTTTGATTTCTTAAGTGTATATTGCAGACTATGATTGATGAGATTGTGAATGATACTGAAGCTTTGATAGATATATATAGAAACATTTTCGATCTTAGGCTTGAATGAAACGTTTTAACTCTTAAACCACTCATATCTTAGTGATAGTTTGATCTTTGATTTTTGATTTTGAGTATCTTAGAGTAATGTTAGAGTATCTTAGGTTAGGTTTTACACAAGTATCTTTAAGATAATCCGTCGTTTAGTTTGTTTAGAAAAACGACGGTTGGGTTACTATGGAAAGATGAATTGGATGAAGTATTACTAAAGATCATCATCAGACCATAGCTTAGAGAAGAAGATGGAGATTATTGAATCGCTTAGCTCTGTTTGTAGACGTTAAGTTGTTGAAGCAGCACAGAAGCTCATGGAAGAGATTGCTCTGACTTTGAGTTTAGCCAACACGATGTGTGACTCAGGAATCTCATCTACTTTAGATATTACCGTGCTGGAGAATGTTACTGATGGATTTGACATGTTGTGTGATCAGAAAAGTCAAAGATATTGTAATGGAGTGGTTGATTGTATGATGGAAGATGTTTTAGAATAACCACAAGGGAAAACTTTATCTGAAGTGAGAAGCTTGTCTTCTGATTTTAGTGTAACTGTCCAAGAATCAGAAGAAGGTGAGCCATTAGTATCTGATGCGACTATTATAAGCGAGTGTTTAATAGTTGTGGACGCTAGGTCTGAGATAAGCTTGCCAGATACAAGTGAAACAGATAACGATTTTGAGTATCTTAGAGTAATGTTAGAGTATCTTATAGTAATGTTAGAGTATCTTTGATTTTACACAAGTAATATGAATTTCACTTGTATGATTGGTCTGGTTTTAGATTAAAACCAGTCTCTGTGGTTTATGATCTCTCTATGAAGTATGAACATGTTCATCAATCTGTATAAAACCAGTTTCATATCAATCTTGTGTGATTAAAACCAGCTTGGTGATGTTATTGTTATAATCATTGTATTAAACTAAAACTGTTTATCTTACTTTTTGCAGATGGATTCATCTTCATCTCCAGCTCAAGATAATATAGACAAAGATGCGCATGACTTTAATGACCAAGGAGAGTTCACGACTCCTGAATCAAATCAAAGGAGAAAAAGGAAAGAAGCACCTAGAAGTGGAGCTACTGCTAAGGATAGTAAGAGCCCGAGGATACTCCCCACAAGGTCAGATGTATGGAATCATTTCACAAGGGTAGAGAAGATCCGCGACAAATGTTTTTGCAACTATTGCCAAAAGCAGTTTGCATGTTCAACCAAATCAGGGACTACAAACTTAAGGAATCATCTTAACATTTGCAAGCAGCACAAAGCATGGCTAGATAGTCAAGATGTTACACAAAGTCAGAAGGTTATTGATATGCTCAAAACTAATACCCTAAAAGTATCTAAGCAGTCGCTATAGTATTTTAGGGGTCGAACCACAAAGACTCAAGATGACACTCAATAGATCAAGAAATATGAATTAAGCTAAGCAGAATAAATGGAATTAAGAAAGACAAAACAGATAGATCAAGGATATAAATCAATGGAGGAAAAACGCTAGGCTTAGGGAAACTATCAGGCAAATCAGAATTATCAAATCAAATTAATTGTCAGGAATAAATTAAGCTCCGCTTTCAAACTTGAAACACAGATGTAAAGTAATCCAACTGTCGTTGCGAAAACTATCTATGCCTAAACCTAGAATTCCAAATTCCTTTGCAAATTCTATAAATTTAAACAAGCATTAAAGTTCAAGTTCAATTGTTCACAAATTCCCTATACCAAATTCCTTTGCGAATAGGGCTTTTGCTCACCAAACACTAGATCAGGCAAATCAATCACACTTCCGTGCCAATCAACAACCTAAAATCAGATTCTAGTTCGCGAGGCTAGAATCAGCATTAAACTCAAGTCTAGGTGAAAAGCTCTAAAAGTTTTTCCCTAACAATCAAATTAGATCTAACAATTCATCAAATACCCTTAAGCAACCCTAATCCTAACAAGGGATCTACTCAGACATGGTGAAAGCAATAAACATCATGAATAAAGTAGATATCATAATATAGAATTGAAATAAAGTAGGAATACAAAGAAGGTTCAAGAATTCTTCTCCAAAACTCAATTGCAGAAAAACTCTCTCTCCGAAAAAACCAAGATCCCCTCTAATGAGGCTCTCCAACCTAATTATATTCTCCTAAAACGTTTTGGAGTCTATCTCGAAAAATAAGGAAAGTTTCTGAATGAATCTCGGGTTTGTTTCGCTTTCTGGTCACGGGCATCGACCGATACTATAACTGGTATCGATCGATGCTTGGTCTTCTGGTCATGGAACTCTCAAACGAAGGGTGTCGATCGATGCTTCTCAGTGTCGATCGATGCTGAGCTTGTTCCCGAACAGCTTCAACTCCAGATTGCCTCAAAAACTTCTCAAATCCTCCAATTAGCTCCATAGCGCCTATAACTTGAAAAGAACCTGAAAGACTCTAAAACTAGAGAAAAGACTCAACAAAAAAGACTTATATCATGGCTAAAAACGGGTAAAAACCATGATATATCAGTTATTAATCAAGAAGGGCATCTACAGAGTGCAAGAGTATTTGAGAGTGTTTTTAGAGAAGCAGCAAATGAGATGCTGGTGATAGGGGAGCTACCATTGTCTTTTATTGAAAGCATGGCATTTAAACATTTCTGCAACAAGGTTAACCTTTATAAACCTCACTCAAGAAGGACAACATCCAGAGAACAAATTGGTTGTGGGTAAGGTCGACAATACCGTGGAAAGGTGATGGGCATCGATCGATACTCCTCAGTATCGATCGATGCCGAAGGTTTGTGTCCGATTCTTAAACTCGATAGAGTGTCTACTGAAGCCAAAAGTTAGGTGAAGTAACTGTCAGATCAGAGAACACAGTTAGAAGCAACAGAATAACATATAGCCATAAGTTCCAACAAGTTCTGACAAAGAGATTAGACAAGTTCAGAAAAGAAAGCAAAAATAAAAGAAAAGAAAAGAAAGGGAAATGTGAAACCAAGGAACATAGACTAGTCTGAATCCTCATCAGAGTCGGACTCAGAGACAGGGTAGCGCGTCGAAGGGCCAGCGGCAGAGTGATGGGCGTCAGTGGAGGACATGCAGCGACAGCGAGAAACAGCAGACCAGATGCTCTGAAGACTCTCCACAACGTACCTCTGAAAGGTAGCTGTCTCCATGGGTAGCTCTGGTGGTGGAGGAAATGAAGAAGCGGGAGCAGATGTCTGGCGGTGCTGTGAACGGCGAGGCTGACTCCCAGCAGAGTCAGCGGCTGGTGACTCGGCTGCAGCGACAGGAGCGGACTGAAGCTGACATGGTGCGCGGACACGAACAGAAGGAGCGACCGAAAGCAAACTCGGGTCTGGATCGAAATGCAGCCGAGAAGGGTGAGTGCCAATGGTGGTGAGGGCGCGGTTGGGGAGCTGCACAAAGAACTCTCCATCTGTCGTAGGCAAACACCAGCGGCGAGTTGCCTTCAACCAACGCATATGCTGCATATGCTGCTCATCCATGAGGGAGCGAGTAGTCACTATCGAGCACGCTGCAGTGGAGATGCTAAAGTGCTCGAAGATAGGGGTGAGGAGGTTACCAACTGACTCTGACTTACGCGCTGTGGCGTAGTTGCGGCCAGTGAAGGGCTTGGTCTTCAGAGAGACCAAGTGGTGAGCAAAAAGAGCGCCAAAGTTGACCGCGAGGTTCATCTCGGGCCACTCAAACCTATCCTCAGGAATGATGTCACCAACTGCCTTGAACAACAGCATCAGCTCTGAGATCCTCAGCTTGTAAGGCTCCATCTTGCAGAATAAGGTGGAGCTAATAATCATGGCAATGCAGCGCAAAGTCGGATGGCGGATATCAATCTGAGTAGAGATCTTGGAGATGTAGGCGCCAAGACCAATGTGACGCCAAAAGTTCTGCAGATCCTGAAACTGAGAAGGAAGAGCGATCTGCTGAGGAGAGGGATCGAACCTGTAGATACCGCAGAGGTCAGGGATAGGCAGCCTGTAACGAACTCCTCTGATCAGGAACATCAAATGTGCCCTCTGAAGCAGTGCGGTGGACCTCATCTCTGTAGTACACCCGAGCCGTGGCAAGGAACTGACGCACAAGGTCAGGGTAGAGGTCATACTGCCTGGAGTAGAGAGTGCCCAATCCAATCTTGTCGAGCATGGCGGAAAGATCAACGTCGATGCCTAGACGATGCATGGTGAGAGGATCGATGAAACGCGTAGGTAGGATGACAAAACGTAGCCACTCGTTGTAGAACAGAGTGTCATAGTCATCCCACTCCTCAGCTATGGGCTTGTAGACGCAAGCCTCACTCTCAGTCACATCCTTAGGCAACTCGTCCCAAACACGTCGTGGAACGATCCTCTTCCCCTCCAACTTGGGCCAAGGAGGCCTAGCAACAGGGGCAGGAGTAGAGGGAGACGGTGAACGTCGTGGCGCATGCCTCAGGTTGCTGATGTGAGCGTCGATGAAACTCTGACGGCCAGTATCCTCTGTGAAACCGCCCTTTAGTACTCTGTAGCGATCACCAGTAAGAATGGCTGTGATGACTCCAACGTGCCACTGTGAATCATGGAATGCCTCTACCTCATCCTGGAGATCATAACTGCTGCGTGGAGGGTTGGAACTAGAAGCATCGTCCTGTCGGGTTCTCTTGCGAGGAGCCATCTGCAAAAAATTCAAAAGGAAATCAGAAGTTAGAGTAGCTCCTACGTCCAGTGAGTGCAGGCATCGATCGATACCAAGGGGTATCGATCGATGCTGGAAATGTAGGCACACAGTCCCGACAAATGACATCGCAAAAACCAATCAGGTCGGGCATCGATCGACACCGAGGGGTATCGATCGATGCTCGAGGCACAATCGCGAGGTTCAATCCACAGATCACAAAAAATTCCAATCTATCACCTTAAATCCGAATTCCTAAGTCTACTCCATCTCTAATCTATCCATTCTCACCCTATCATGCCAATTTCGTCCACCTATAGCTAATGATGACAAGAAACAGAGCTAAAGCTTCACAACAAAGGAAACCCCAAATCGATTTCGCCAACACATTTACAAGGGTGAAATTGAGTGCATTACCTGGTAGATCGAAGGAGTGAATGAGAGAATGATAATGTGAGCAAATATCTGATGGAGGTAGAGTGTGGAATTGAAGAAATTGATGAAGAATTGAAAAAGATATGAGAGTTGGGAGAGAGAGCAAAGAGACGGCGTCGAGCGATAATGAAAATTGTGAGAGATTGATCAAGGGTCCCGAGGGTTTTATCGAAAAACTTACTTGGGTGCTGGGCATCGATCGATACCGTAAGTGGTATCGATCGATGCTCAGCGTATTACACAACTCGCTCTAAACCATTGGTATCGATCGATACTAAGGGGTATCGATCGATGCTCGACGTCCGGACCTGGTTCCACGTGAAAAACACAACACAAAAAGAAAAGCAAAACGAAACAAATCAAAAGAAAGACTATGTACAGACTCACCAGTGGGTTGCCTCCCACCAAGCGCTTGTTTAATGTCATTAGCTCGACATGGAGGACAGTCAGGCAGCGGGTGGTTCAGCCAGAGGCACAATGTGTCCATCTGGAATGGTGGCTTTCGCCCACTAGTGTTTCACCCTTTGTCCATTGACAGTAAATTCCCTGCCTTCAGCAGTCAGCAGCACTACAGCTCCATGCGGGCGGACCTCCTTGATTGTGAAGGGACCTGACCAACGAAAACGCAATTTCCCAGGAAACAATTGCAAACGAGAGTTGTACAGAAGTACCTGATCATTTGGTTCAAAGTGTCGGGAAAGGATCTTTTTGTCATGATAAGCTTTGGTCCTCTCCTTGTATAGCTTAGAATTCTCATAAGCGGAGTGTCTGATCTCATCCAACTCATTCAACTGAACCAATCGCCTTTCTGCGGCAGACTTGATGTCGAAATTTAACAATTTTGTAGCCCAAGCTGCTTTGTGCTCTATCTCAACAGGAAGATGGCATGCCTTTCCATACAGCAAATGGAATGGTGTTGTACCCAGTGGCGTCTTGAACGCTGTTCAGTAGGCCCAAAGAGCGTCGTCTAATTTCAGCGCCCAATCCTTCCTTGTAGCACCAACTGTCTTCTCCAGGATCTCTTTGATCTGTCTAATGGAGACCTCTACTTGTCCACTGGTCTGAGGATGATATGGTGTGGCAACGCGGTGGTGTACACCATATTTCCTCAGCAGCTTCTCAAAGATCTTGTTGATGAAGTGAGTACCTCCATCACTGATGACAACTCTGGGTACTCGAAATCGTGGGAGGATGATAGTCTTAAACAGCTTAAGGACCACGGCAGAATCGTTGGTAGGACTAGCAATTGCCTCTACCCACTTAGAGACATAGTCAACAGCGACTAAGATGTATCGATTCTGTCGCGATGGAGGGAATGGTCCCATGAAATCAATACCCCAGCAATCAAATATTTCAACCTCCAGGATGAAGTTCTGTGGCATCTCATGGCGCTTGCTGATCTTACCCCGTCTCTGACACACATCGCAAGAAGAGATGAAAGAGTGAGCATCCTTAAACATCGTAGGCCACCAGAAACCGGCTTGCAGAACCTTAGAGACTGTCTTGAATGTAGCAAAGTGCCCAGCATATTCAGAACCATGGCAGTGAAAAAGGATCTCTGTTACCTCAGACTCAGCTACACACCTTCTGTAAATCCCATCAGAGCAGTGCTTGTACAAATATGGCTCATCCCAGAAGTAGCGTCTGACATCTCGCATGAACTTCTTCTTCACATACTTCTTGAGGTGCGTTGGTTCTAGATCAGCAGCGAGGTAGTTAATTGTTGTGGGTAAGGTCGACAATACCGTGGAAAGGTGATGGGCATCGATCGATACTCCTCAGTATCGATCGATGCCGAAGGTTTGTGTCCGATTCTTAAACTCGATAGAGTGTCTACTGAAGCCAAAGTTAGGTGAAGTAACTGTCAGATCAAGAGAACACAGTTGAAGCCAACAGAATAACATATAGCCATAAGTTCCAACAAGTTCTGACAAAGAGATTAGACAAGTTCAGAAAAGAAAGCAAAAATAAAAGAAAAGAAAAAAAGGGAAATGTGAAACAAGGAACATAGACTAGTCTGAATCCTCATCAGAGTCGGACTCAGAGACAGGGTAGCGCGTCGAAGGGCCAGCGGCAGAGTGGATGGGCGTCAGTGGAGGACATGCAGCGACAGCGAGAAAACAGCAGACCATGCTCTGAAGACTCTCCACTACGTACCTCTGAAAGGTAGCTGTCTCCATGGGTAGCTCTGGTGGTGGAGGAAATGAAGAAGCGGGAGCAGATGTTGGCGGTGCTGTGAACGGCGAGGCTGACTCCCAGCAGAGTCAGCGGCTGGTGCCTCGGCGGCAGCGACAGGAGCGGACTGAAGCTGACATGGTCGCGGACACGAACAGAAGGAGCGACCGAAAGCAAACTGCGGGTCTGGATCGAAATGCAGCCGAGAAGGGTGAGTGCCAATGGTGGTGAGGGCGCGGTTGGGGAGCTGCACAAAGAACTCTCCATCTGTCGTAGGCAAACACCAGCGGCGAGTTGCCTTCAACCAACGCATATGCTGCATATGCTGCTCATCATGAGGGAGCGAGTAGTCACTATCGAGCACGCTGCAGTGGAGATGCTAAAGTGCTCGAAGATAGGGGTGAGGAGGTTACCAACTGACTCTGACTTACGCGCTGTTGGTCGTAGTTGCGGCCAGTGAAGGGCTTGGTCTTCAGAGAGACAAAGTGGTGAGCAAAAAGAGCGCAAACGTTGACCGCGAGGTTCATCTCGGGCCACTCAAACCTATCCTCAGGAATGATGTCACCAACTGCCTTGAACAACAGCATCAGCTCTGAGATCCTCAGCTGTTTGGCTCCATCTTGCAGAATAAGGTGGAGCTGATAATCCTGGCAATGCAGCGCAGAGTCGGATGGCGGATATCAATCTGAGTAGAGGTCTTGGAGATGTAGCGCCAAGACCAAGTGTGCCAAAAGTTCTGCAGATCCTGAAACTGAGAAGGAAGAGCGATCGCTGAGGAGAGGGATCGAACCTGTAGATACCGCAGAGGTCAGGGATAGGCAGCTGTAACGAACTCCTCTGATCAGGAACATCAAATGTGCCCTCTGAAGCAGTGCGGTGAGACCTCATCTCTGTAGTACACCCGAGCCGTGGCAAGGAACTGACGCACAAGGTCAGGGTAGAGGTCATACTGCCTGGAGTAGAGAGTGCCCAATCCAATCTTGTCGAGCATGGCGGAAAGATCAACGTCGATGCCTAGACGATGCATGGTGAGAGGATCGATGAAACGCGTAGGTAGGATGAACAAAACGTAGCCACTCGTTGTAGAACAGAGTGTCATAGTCATCCCACTCCTCAGCTATGGGCTTGTAGACGGCAAAGCCTCACTCTCAGTCGTGTCGATCGATGCTGAGCTTGTTCCCGAACAGCTTCAACTCCAGATTGCCTCAAAAACTTCTCAAATCCTCCAATTAGCTCCATAGCGCCTATAACTTGAAAAGAACCTGAAAGACTCTAAAACTAGAGAAAAGACTCAACAAAAAGGACTTATATCATGGCTAAAAACGGGTAAAAACCATGATATATCAGTTATTAATCAAGAAGGGCATCTACAGAGTGCAAGAGTATTTGAGAGTGTTTTTAGAGAAGCAGCAAATGAGATGCTGGTGATAGGGGAGCTACCATTGTCTTTTATTGAAAGCATGGCATTTAAACATTTCTGCAACAAGGTTAACCTTTATAAACCTCACTCAAGAAGGAAAGCATCCAGAGACATTGTTCAAATGTTTGTTCAGAGAAAAGCTGCTCTAAGGGAATGGTTTATAACTAGCAAGCAAAGTGTATCACTCACATATGATATTTGGGTTTCTCAGATTACAGGTATTGACTAGTTTATGATCATTCTTGTCTTTTATTTAACATTTTCAGACTTTTATATCATGCTATCTAACTTAACTTACTTACTATTCACAGGTGCATGTTACATGGTTATAACAACACATTATATTGATGCATATTGGCGGTTAAAGAAGCTAATTATAGGGTTCAAGTATGTCACAGATCACAAAGGTAAGACTATTGCTAATGTACTTCTTGAATGTCTAGCTGAGTGGGGAATGTAAAGGGTATTTTGTGTGACTGTGGATAATGCAACAGCCAATAGTAGTGCTTTGCTCAAGTTTGAATCTAGTTTCTCCTTGATAGCCAGTGATTCTTTAGTGATGAATGGGGATTTTATGCACATGAGATGTGTTGGTCACATCATTAATTTGATTGTTAGGGACGGATTAGAGGAAGTAGATGAAAGTGTGACTGTTGTCCGTAATGCGATCTATTATGTTAGATCTGGTCCAAAGAGGCAAAGTGCATTTGAACAAAAGGTTGAATCGGGTAGAATGACTAGGGGAAGCATGCCGTTAGATGTGAAAACAAGATGGAACTCAAATTACTTAATGTTGACAAGGGCAATTAAGTATAGGGCAACATTTGATAAGATGGAGACAGAAGACAAATTGTATAATGACCATTTCTTGGAGTTTGATGATGGAAAAAAAAGGATTGGACCTCCTTCTTTGGCTAATTGGCGTGCAGTTGAAATGTTAGTTAGATTCCTTATCATTTTCTACAACTCTACTTTGGTAGTCTCAGCTTCTACTACTTTGAATGCACACAAATGTTATGGTGAGATAGTGAATATAGCATCGAATCTTAGGTTGCTATGTAGTAAATGTGAAAGTGACATGAAGGAGAAAGCTAAGAAAATGTTTAGCAAATTTGAAAAGTATTGGGATGGCTTCAGGAACATCAACAAGAAGATGCGGTTTGCTAAAATGTGTTTTGAGGAGTTGTATGGAGAAGGTTCTACATAATCTAAGGAGTTGTATGATTCTATTTTTACACTGTTGGTAGATATGTATAAGGAGTATGGTGAAAGATATGGTAAAAATGCAGAATTGCAACAATCCCAGCCTGCTTCTTCATCACAGTGCACTCAAGACCAGCAAAAAGACTCGATGGATTTTGATGATGATGAGCTTGGTTACCAGAGCCATAGGATTGAGAAAAGGTACAATAACTTGCTAAAAGAAATAGGAGTTAGAAATAGTAATAAGCTGGATTCATATCTTAAGGACAAAGTTGAAAATCCTGAAGTGATGATGGGAATTGAGTATGATGTACTCTCTTGGTGGAAAGTTAATAGTGGTAAGTATTTGTCAATGATGGCTCGAGATTTATTTGCAATGCAAGTGTCCCCTGTTGCATCTGAAAGTGCTTTTAGCACAAGTGGAAGGATAATAGATCCATATAGGAGTTGTCTATCTCACTATATGGTTGAGGTTCTGATGTGTACAGAACAGTGGATGAAACAAGATATTCGATGTGAAGATAGAGTGCTTACAAATGCACAATTACTTGCTGAGCTAGACTTTGAGTTGGAACTTGAGAAAGGTAATTTTTTTAACTCTTTACTTAATGTTAATGATAAGACTTCTTATCTAACAAGCTGTTTGTGTTTATATTTGTTCTATGTAGAATTTCAAACACCAGCAGAACAGTATGGCACTATGGGGGAGTCAAATGCAGTCGTCCAAACCTTTGAGAATGGTACATATTTGTTTCAATCACAGATTTGTTTCAATCTTTTGTTTTGATGGCTTGTGTGTTTTGATGGATTGTGTGTTTCACAGATTTGTTCTTTTTTTTGTGTGTGTTTCAGCCTTTCAGGTGACTTAATCTTGATGGCTTGCACTGATAACTCAACAACTCCTTTGAAGTCTTTGGCTGGTATCTTGTGTCATTCAGTCATTGTCTGTTTCATTTTTTTTCTAGACATTGAATTAATTTTCTAAACTTTGCATCAAGTTACTAAGCTTTAATATCATCAGTCATGAATATTTTCTATGCTTTGAATCATTTTCTGTACTTGGTATGATTTCAGATTAATGTAAATCAGGTACTTCGGTTTAATTTCGGTTTGTTTTTTGTATTTCAGTTTTATTTCGGATTAAAATACCTGAACCTTTCGGATATCCGCTTGTAATATCGGGTTTCAGATATACCCAAAAATATCCGAACCCAAAATAAACCGATCCGAACCCAATCCGATCTTAAATAATACCCGATTGGATCCTAAACCCCTAAATCCGAATTACCCGAACCGAGCCCGAACGGATATCCGAATGCCCACCCCTAAAATGTAGGGAGTTGGAGGAAGAGCGTATAACTCAACTGACTCAGGAACAAGACATTCCCGAGGATTATACACTTTCTCAAGCGGAAAGAGATGACATATTCCGCTCAGTAAGTGTAATTATTTTAACGATTTTAGATAATTAATTTATTTTTATTGATAAAAATATTTATATCTTTTTGTAGCAAGTGAAACCTAGGAAAGGAAAACGATTTGGGGTGGGGTCAATCCCGTTTGACGAGCGCGTGGGCCAAAACTCAACAATGAGTTCATTGGAGGTGAAATATCGAGAAACTCAACAAAAATATCAAGAAACGCAAGAGACGCTTAAGAAAACGCAACAAGAGCTTGTGGAGATAAGAAACGAGTATCAAGATGTTTCTTTTTAGAGTCAGACGATGGCTCGACTCCATCCTAACGTAGTCCCCCCGTCCCGCAGATACAATGATCAAAATCCGAGTACACAGGATTTCTTTGATATGTAATTTTTATTTTTTAAAAAAAATCTATGTAATCTTTAGTTTTATTAATGTAATTTTTAGTTTTAAAAAAAAATCAATGTATTTTCATTTTCAAATGTATTTTCATTTTTAGTTTTATTAAAATATAAAATTTCTATTTTTTTTTAAATTAATAAATTCGTCGGAAAATCGTCGGAAATTTCCGACTACTTTCCTACCAGTCTTCTCAAAGGTAGTCGGAAATTAGCCGGAAATTTCCGACGACTTTTCTAACTAAATTCAACGGTGGTCGGTAAATAGACGGAAATTTTCAACCAAATTCCGACTAGAATGGCCGTAAAATTGATCAGAAATTTCCGTCTACTTACCGACCACCGCCTTCTAGTCGGAGGATTTCTCGGAATATTTCCGACAAGTTCCCGGCAAATTTCTCTGGTCGGAACTTGGTCGGAAACTCATCAAAAAATTTCTGACCAGATTCCGATGAATTTTTTGACTAATTTTCCGATTAAGCCTATGGTCGGAAATTTCCGACTACGTTTCCGACCACGTGCCTTTTCCGACCAAGCTTTTCTGACTATTCAATGTTGGTCAGAAAATCGTCGGAAATAGGCTTTTCCGATGAATTTCCGACTAATTCGGTGGTCGGAAATGGTTATACATTCTTGTAGTGGGTTCATCATATGTACATATTCATATCCACCCATCGTACATAGCTTGTATGAAATCCAATAGAACATGGATGTTTGAGAATCTATCCACGTAACTTTATCCACCATTCAACATTTTCATGAACATGTTTGCCATCCATTAAGAAGATGATCTCTTTATAATTTAACTACTTAATCACTTATTCTCTGTTAATACAAATTTAAGTTAAGATAATTTTGTTTATTCATGAATATTCTTCCAGCTAGAAATTAGTTTTTCATTAGTGACCGGGAAATTATCTTTTAACTACGAGGAAGGTCACATATTGATCAGGATTTACTGTGTAGTTATTTGTGACTTAGAGATGATTAAATGTCATTGTCGGGTCTCAAATCTGTATAATGTTATTATTGTTAGAATCAATGATACTCGATTCCATAATTAGATTATTTGGTCAATATTTTCTCTGTATAATATCCCAGATTTACCTTACTCTCCATATTCTCTGTAATCATAAAGGCTATATAAAGCCTATGTAAAGGATGGTCATGGTAAGGAAAATCATCATCTTTCATGGTATCAGAGCACAGACTTTGATCCAGTTTTCCTTCTTCTCTTCTTCCGCTTTCCTTCTTCTTCTTCTTATTCTTTCTCTTCTTCGCCATTACCATGGCTAACACAAACAATCCGGCGGAGCGATGCTTTGGTGTAACCAACATCAAACATCACATCCCATTGATCCTCGACCTCGAAGATCATACCTACAACGCCTGGAGGGAGTTATTCCAGACTCATTGTATGGCGTTCGATGTGGCTGGCCATCTTGACGGCACCCTTCTTCCTACAGGTGCAGCCGACACCGCGTGGAACAAGCACGACGGCTTAGTCAAACTCTGGCTCTACGGTACGTTGGCCCAGCCTCTGTTCATATCCTCCTTCAAACCGGGAGGCACCGCTCGAGACATATGGATCCGAGTGGAGAATCAATTCCGTAACAACAAAGAAGCTCGGGCGATCCAGCTTGACAACGAACTACGTACTATGGAGATTGGCGATATGACAATTCGCGAGTACTGTCAGAAGATAAAATATGTTTCTGATCTTCTCTCCAATGTTGATGATGCCGTGAATGAACGAACCCTGGTGATGTACCTGCTCAATGGTCTCAACGAAAAATTTGATAACATCATAAATGTTATCAAACATAAAGAGCCATTTCCAAACTTAGATTCCGCCAAATCGATGCTTGAAATGGAGGAGACTCGACTCAATAAGGTGAATCGTTCCACTGCAAGTCACACCGACAACTCCTCTTCATCCTCTGCGCTCACCGTATCTGCTCCTCCTCAGCAACGCTCTTTCCAGAATCACAACCAGCGATTCAACAACAAAAACGGAGGAGGCCGCGGCAACGTCTCATCCAACAATCGCCAACAGTGGGGTTCGCAATGGGGACCACCATCATTATGGTCTTCTCCTCCGCCGTATTGGCCTCCATATCCCGCCTGGCCCCAGCCACCGCAGGGACAATTTGCTCCGCCAGCTCCGCCTCTGCAACAACAACAAGCCAATTTTGTTGAGTTTCAACAACCGATTCAGTCCTATGTCACTGAGACCCTGAATGATCCATCATCCTCTAATTGGTTCATGGACACCGGAGCAACCGCGCATCTCACACCGAACGCATGTATCCTTAAGTCTACTCTTAATCATAACACCACACAATCTGTCATAGTAGGCAACGGTTCTTCCATTCCCGTAACTTATTTTGGCTCCACTTCCATTCCTTCAAAAACTAAACCTTTGCTACTTAATCATGTTCTTGTTGCACCAAATATTGTCAAAAACCTCATCTCTGTTCGTATATTTACAAAAGAAAATTGGTGCTCTGTTGATTTTGACCCGTTTGGTTTCACTGTAAAGGATCTTCAAAGTCGGAGAACTCTACTCCGATGTGACAGCTCAGGTGACCTCTACTCTTTACCTGCTTCCCTCAATAAACCATCGGCTTCTCTTTCAACAGCCCTCCTTGCTTTGACTCCCGAGCTATGGCATAAACGTCTCGGCCACATCAATAATTCTTCTTTAAGTTCTATTTTTACTTCCAATCCTTCGTTATGTACTAAAGGACCTGTTCCTATCATTTGTGAACCGTGTTCTTTAGGAAAATCAATAAAACAACCATTTTTCTCATCTCAGTCTCACATCACCAAACCCTTTGAATTAGTCCATTCGGACCTTTGGACATCGCCCTTACCAAGTATTAGTGGCATCCGTTACTATGTCCTATTCCTTGATCATTACTCTCACTACCTATGGGTCTACCCTCTTCGTCGCAAAAGCGAAGTCTTCTCTAAGTTCCTTCACTTTTCTGCGTACGTTTCTACTCAGTTTCAAACCCAAATCCAAAACTTTCAATGTGACAATGGGGGGGAATTCAACAATGCTCAGTTTCATAGCCATTTTGCTGCTAAAGGCATCACTTTCCGATTCTCATGCCCTCATACCTCTCAACAAAACGGGAAATCCAAAAGAATGATTCGCACTATCAACAACGCCATTCGTACTCTTCTCTTTCAAGCCCGTCTATCTCCTTCCTATTGGGTCGAAGCCTTACATACGGCTGTTCACATACTAAACATCATCCCTTCTAAAGATGTTCAAAACCAAATCCCACATGCCCTTCTGTTTAGACAACAACCATCGTATACTCACTTAAGAGTTTTCGGTTGCTTGTGCTTTCCTAATATCAACCACTCCAACCTCACCAAACTTTCCCCTAGATCAACCCCTTGCTTATTTCTTGGGTATCCATCACAGCACTGAGGTTATCGATGTATGGATTTAAAATCCAACAAAATCATCATCTCTCGTCATGTATTCTTTGATGAAACAAAATTTCTAGCAGCAATACCACAACCACAAAACCAATCCTATCAGTTTCAGTTTCTTGATAGAACCGACGAAACTTCGCCTCTGTTTCGCTCGATTCTTCAAGCCCCTTTTCTTGCACCGCCACAACCAGAAGCCACTCAGGCTCCACCACAGCCTTCTCGTTCTGCCTCTCAACCAATCCCACAACACTCTATGACCACACGGTCAAAAGCTGGGATTTACAAGCCCAAACAAATCATGTCTCTCATCACACATACAAAATCACCCATTCCAAAAGGCCACATACAAGCTCTTTCTGACCCAAACTGGAATCCCGCTATGACAGATGAACATGGTGCTATGATTAAGACTAAGACTTGGGATTTGGTACCTCGTCCACCTAACGCTAATGTTGTTCGTTCCATGTGGTTATTAAAACATAAGTATGATGCAGATGGAGTACTTAATCAGCACAAGGCAAGATTGGTTGCTAACGGCAAATCTCAAGAGGAGGGGATCGACTTCACTAAAACGTTTAGTCGGTCGTCAAGCCAGCAACGATTCGTACTGTTCTTAACATCGGTGTTGCTCTCGATTGGCCGATTCATCAACTTGATGTCCAGAACGCATTTCTTCAAGGCAATCTCGAAGAAACCGTTTATATGCATCAACCACCTGGATTTGTCGACAAGACCTTTCCCTCACATGTGTGCAAGCTTAATAAAGCCATCTACGGTTTAAAACAGGCTCCAAGAGCTTGGGATTCACGATTCTCGGGGTTTCTAAAACTAATGGGATTCACACAAAGCCGAGCTGATTCCTCTTTGTTCATCTTCAAGAAGGGTCTTCTATGCATATCTTTTACTTTACGTTGATGATATATTACTAACGGCTTCCTCTGCTTCTCTACTTCAGAACATCATTTCAAAGCTGAAAACAGAGTTCCCAATGACAGACATGGGCAAGCTTCGTCACTTTCTCGGTATCAAGGCCGACTTCAACGCACAAGGTCTCTTCCTCAACCAATCCATCTACGCTCAGGACATAATTGCTCGTGCTGGTATGGTGGACTGCAAACCTTTGGCAACACCGGTCGACCTCAAGTCCAAGCTCTCCGTTGATGACGGTGATTTGATTAATAACCCGACGTTTTATCGAAGTCTTGTCGGTGCTCTACAATATTTAACATTCACTCGTCCGGATATCTCCTATGCAGTCCATCAAATTTGCCTCTATATGCATACGCCGAGACTTCCTCATCTTCAGGCTCTCAAAAGAATTATACGTTACTTGCAAGGCACGCTTCACTTCAGCATTCAAATGACAAAGGGCCGACTCGACACCCTCACCGCGTACTCCGACGCTGACTGGGCTGGCTGCCCGGATACGCGTCGTTCCACGTCTGGCTACTGTGTCTTCCTCGGTCCCAACCTCGTCTCATGGTCTGCGAAACGACAACCCACACCTTCACGTTCTAGCTCCGAGGCCGAATACAAAGGTGTGGCAAATACTGTGGCTGAGCTCACTTGGCTCAGGAACTTGCTACTCGAGCTTCATCGTCCAATATCCCAAGCATCCGTTGTCTATTGTGATAACATCAGCTCCGTTTACCTCTCCACTAATCCGGTGAAACATCAACGCACCAAACATATAGAGCTCGACATCCACTTTGTCCGCGACAAAGTAGCTCTCGGTGAAGTCAAAGTTCTCCACGTTCCAACTTCACTTCAATACGCCGATATCTTCACGAAGGGGCTACCTAGTTCCCTCCATAACGAGTTTCGATCCAGCCTCACCGTTCGGAAATCCGACGCTGCGACTGTGGGAGGGTGTTAGAATCAATGATACTCGATTCCATAATTAGATTATTTGGTCAATATTTTCTCTGTAT
Organism: Crucihimalaya himalaica; assembly: GCA_004349715.1. Taxonomy (NCBI): domain Eukaryota; kingdom Viridiplantae; phylum Streptophyta; class Magnoliopsida; order Brassicales; family Brassicaceae; genus Crucihimalaya; species Crucihimalaya himalaica. The sequence continues at coordinate 1,124,607 of SMJT01000043.1, forward strand.
AATATCCCAGATTTACGTTACTCTCCATATTCTCTGTAATCATAAAGGCTATATAAAGCCTATGTAAAGGATGGTCAATGGTAAGGAAAATCATCATCTTTCAATTATGGACTCTATATACATATATTAAAGATTTTGAAAGTGATTAGGAGAAATATGATGAGGATGTATAGTGAAGCCATGTAGTTTGCTATATTTTTAATAGGTAGTTTGTCACGCGTTGAGTAGATTATATGTTAAGTTGAATTTGAATATTGTTTTTTATGTAAAATAGATTTTCTTACATTTTTACTTTTAAATTTATTAAAACTGTTAAAATATCTATTTCATATTTAATATTAGAATTTTCTCATTTATTATATTATATAACAGTGTATTAAATTAATTTTATACTACAATTAGATATTGATTAAATGGAAACCATTATATAATTATTTTATTAAACCGGTTATTTTAGTTATGTTTGTCCAAATATTAATATATTGGTTTGAAAATAATAACGGTAAAAAATGTTGGTTCTTTTTTTTCATTGATTCTTCTTCATATTTTTTTTATCATAAATTTGAGTAGGTACTATTGAAAGCAAAACAAATAAAACATAATTTGTTACCTGATTTCACTCTTGTCCCTCATATCAAACAACTCAATAAACATAAATTATCTAAAAAATTCAAAACCAAATAGAATATTGTTGTTCTTTAACACTGTTTAAAAACGTTTTTTTGTAAAAATAATTTTCCATTTTTGGTTAATTCGACGATCTATATATATTTTCTTTCATTAACATTTTTTTTTTTGGTCAATGAAAAAATAAAAAATAAAATAAGGTCTATATATATATTAGTTCTTTATAAATACATTTTTTGTAATATAGACACATGCTAAAAAGTTATAATTAATTACGTTGTTTGAGTTTCTTTCAAATGTATTAATGGATTAAGTTATGATTTAGTTTTATTAATTGATTTTGAATGTATAGTTAAAAGAAATTATTGTTTTTTTTATATGTTTTTTAAGAAATGAGAATATAAAAAATAAAACAGTGATAGTGAAAATGAAATATGATAAGTGTCGGTCCGTGAAGCAGAACATATATATGCCGCATCATTAGCTTCAATCCCTCGTACTTGTTGAACATGTTCTATTGGATTTCACATAAGCTATGGAACATACGTGAGAGTATATGTAGACAGGTGTCTATAGGTTAGCATGCATGATATAGGTTAGCATGCACAATTGAAATATACATTTTGAGAAAATTCAAAAACAGCTTTAACAAACAAACAAAAAAATGAGAAAATTCAAAAAGAATTGGTCAAAGAATATTCCCAAAAGAAGATGTAAAGAAACAGAAACAAAAAAAAAGGAAGACAAAACAGCTAATTTTCTTTCTTCAACTCTTTGACCATACGCAAGCGTGTACCTAGTCAGTCAACATGTTACAAGTCGTGTCCCCTTACCTTATATATATATATATCATCTACATAAACATCAAACATCACACACCAACATCAACAAATTATTCTTTTCTCAGATACAAAAAGTACTCAATTATCCAACAAGTTCATAAATCTATCTCCATGGCGTCCACGATGCAAAGAACAAGCAGTTGCGCCGCTGAAAACGAAAAGCAACGTAGCCAGGTACAAAGACGAGCTCCGCCTTTAATGATCAAACCATCGTCGTTTAGTAACTGGAACTTAGCCATCCCTCTCCTCTCGCCTGTTGCTCCTTCCCCAACATCGTCCTTCGACCAATCGACGCATGTTCCGCCGCCGGTGGAGGAGTTGAAGAAGACGCCAGTTTTTAAGAAATGGCAACATCCGGCGTCCCCGTTCTGCTACGAACCGACGACGTTTGTCCCACCTTTTATTCCGGTTTGACCCAGCGGCCAGCAACGTGTGAAGCTTGTGTTCGTGACAACAACGCGTACGCGTTTAACTATTTTCACGTTTTGTAAATCTAACAATTCCTCCTTTAAGTTACATAAGGAGTCCTTATTAAGGACTAATGAATAATTTTATAATAGATTTAGCTTATGTCTAAATATTATTTTGTTTTCAACGACACTAACTAGTCAAGAGACCGTCTCCATGAACACATAAGTTTTCTTTGGCTCCATCTCCATAAACCGTCTATTAATTTATATGTATCGGATGCTCAATCTTTTTTTTTTGTTTTGGACGTTTCAGATGATCAATCTTGAATGACAATAATTTAATATTCTGATTCAACGAGTTGTATTAGCCTATACGTTAAACTTGGACTGGACCATCACTTTCATTATCTTAAGAAACAATTAGTCTAGTATCAAATTTAAGATAAGAAAAGTACAGAAAAACTCCATAATTTAATACCTGATAAATTAATAATCATGATAAAATAATAAATTTCTTTAAATCCAAGTCAGACAAGTGTAAATTATGATAAAGTATGATAAAATTACAAGATAATATATTTTTTAAAAATCTCTATAAATAGTCCCAATAATAGAATAATTTAATAATTATAAATTTAAATTGTTGTTTGTTTATTAGATGTTTTAACGTGAATAAGGCTTAATCAAATACCTAAAAGAGTTATTAATGCAAATAAAATGTTGTACATGGCCACAAAAAAATTAAATACTAAAAAAATTAAATTTTAACAAGATATATATCGATTAAAACATAAAATATAACAAAATAAGAAAATTTAAGACAATTTAAATAACATAACATTAAAATCATGAACTGAACCTTTTTTTTTTGTCTCTATAAAATAATAATTTATCGATTAGTTAATAGTAATACTTTTATAAGATAATAATATTTTTTTAGTTCTAATATTATTAATTTATAGAGGTTTTACTGTACTAGTTTATTCAAATAATTTAATGAGCCATATGGGCCGGACTAAGCCCAGTAAGCTCTCTCTTTCTCTCGTTTTCTATGAACTTGTAACAGTATGAAGTTTTCTTACGTTTCTCGCAAACAAAACACAAAAACCTGAGTTTCTGGAATTGGATCAAAATCGAGAATTCCTTCGCAATGCTCTAATGATGTTAATTTCTTGGTAAGAGGGTGCAAGCGAAGACGAATCAAATGATGGTTCGAGATATGAACTATCGAAGGTTCGATCTATGATCTCTTTTCGAATTAAGTTTTTGATTTTGTTCAGATCTCTTTTCGAATTAAGTTTTTGAATCAGATACACTCGAATTCATAATTAGATTTCGAATTAAAGTTTTATAGATTTTGATTAGAGTGTCTCTTATCTAAAATTTGAGAAAAAAATGGATCTGATTTAAGGAACCAACGATTGCAGGGAGAACCGTGCTTCGAGAACTTCTCTTTTCGATGGCCTTGATGGACTTGAAGAAGGTCGATTGAGAGCTTCCTCTTCGTATTCTCATGACGAACGTGACAACGATGAAGCTTTGGAGACTCTACAGGACAGAGTTTCGTTTCTTAAGAGAGTATGTTTCTTTCATCAATGATCATTACAAGTATGAACATTAGGTTTTAGATATGTTTAACACTATGTGAGCCTTGATTGTGAATTTGCTGGTTGCACTGATTTGACTTGTTTGATTATGAATTTTCTTGAATCAACCTTTATATTGAGAACATGGTATAGCCCCCAATTTGACTTGACGAGCTTTGAGCGATTATCTAATGCTTTCGAAAATAGTTGTAAAGGCAGTGCCTTTTTGATGTTATTCTCTTCATACTCTTGTCAGATTCTAGCTTGCAGTAACACTTACCTGAGATGTAAGTTGGCAGTAATATCTTAATAGTACGTTTAGAGTCTAATTGAACCTTGATAATATCTTGCAAAGACTAAACCCTAATTGAATCTTTTGGAGGTGACGAGCATTGAGCACTGATCTAATGCTTTTTTTTTTTCAAAAATTCTAGTCATTAAAACATATGCCTTTGTGTTTTTCATATTCGATATCAGATTTAGCTTGTCTGATATGCAAGTTGGTAATAATATCTTATCAGGTGACTGGAGACATACATGAAGAAGTTGAGAGTCATAACCGCTTGCTTGACAAAGTGGTAGGCTGAAGTTTGATTTCCATATGTTTCATTTTTGTAGATCTATGTCACTTACTTTTCTTCTAAGCTATTTTGTTGTCATATGTCTAGGGGAACAAAATGGACTCCGCAAGGGGAATAATGTCAGGAACGATCAACCGTTTCAAGTTGGTATGTAAATAGATACCGTACCTTTTATGCATCACCTCTTTTTGTTTTGGTTTTCAAACTTATATCTGAATAAAATCGATTTTAACACGACAGGTCTTTGAGAAGAAGTCTAATCGAAAAAGTTGCAAACTCATAGCGTATTTTGTGCTCCTGTTCTTGATCATGTATTACCTTATTAGGTAAGTGCACTTCTTCATATAATTAGCCGAACACTTGACTTGTGACAGATTCAACTCCCTGTTCTTAAACTCAAACATGGAGTTCTTATATATGCTAATGGCTTGACAATCATTTGGATTTTGCAGGCTATTAAACTATATCAAAGGGTGAATTTGGATGCAAGAAAAAAGTAGTGTTACATGAAGACTTGTTTTCGTTTAGGAATCTAGAATAATTACTTCCATTTTTGGGTTTCTCCTGATGAATGAATGATTCAGACACAGTAAACAAGTCAAGGGACCCATATCGAAACAGGACAAAGATAGAGATTGTGAAGAGACTAGTGAACTAATCTAAAGAAAAATGTTAGATAGAGACTTCTTTGTCTGACGCAAAATCATCTCATGTCATATCATGTAATGTAGCAAAAGCTTCTTTATAATTTGTCAACTATTTGATCGCAAACAAACAATCTCTTGGATCGTGTTAGCAATTTTGTCTACAAAAAGCTTGATTGATTGATAAGCTTAATTATTAGATTTCCGTGAAAAAAGTTTAGCACTTGTAATAGAAACAAGATAACTTGGCCTTGGCGTGTCAAACCAAGTTTCAAAAATTTTAGGCGCAAATACCGTCGTCTACATTTGCTAAAGATCCTGATACGTAACCACATGAGAAACCACATGAGGAAAAAGTTAAATTTTTTGGACGACTAGTAATATGAATATCCACAAGTTGACAGGACACTATGCCGAAGAGTTTGATTTTTTTCCACTTTAGGTAACGTATTGACAAGTATATTTTTGGTTTTATAATCGACAAGTTGACATGTACATTTCCAATGGTTCGGTTTCTCGGTCAAATCATCTTAACATTCATGTAGATTACAGTCTCAACTAGTGAATTAAAGAGTGAATAATAGGTTGCTATGTTAAATAATGAAATTCTTGAAACTACTATTTAGTCAATTAACCATGAGTTTTAATATACTATAAGGTAACTTTTGGGTTTAGGCACAAAATATACAAAAATCAAACCATTAAAAAATTTGTTCTTATTAAATAGCGAGTAAATTTTAGATTTCTTATATTCTTATACTCCCTCTATTCCTAAAAAATTGATTTTCTAGGTTTTTTTTTGTTCCACAACTTTTTATACTCTAACTAGATAAATACCTGCGCTACGCTGCGGGACTTTATTTAAATTATTTATTTTATATTTATTAATTTAATATATTTTATTTTTATAAAAATGTATTTTTGTTTTAGAGAAGAAAAATATAGAAACAACTACAACACAAATTATTATTCTTGTAACAAAAACATCTCCGACATTAATTTTGCAGTAGTGTCATATCTGAAATCATTTCTTCAATGTTTATACCTCTCTTTATTATTTTTTTTCTCTTATCAAATTATGTGCAAATTAATTCGTTTTGAACTCAACCTATTTTTTTCTTATTCACTTGAACTTAAGTTATTTTGAAATATTTTTCTCTGGTTTATTAAAATTATCCATGGGAATTTATTTTCTATTGAAATCATATAAAAAACACTCTCTTTTACAATAACTTCATTAAAATTTTACCAAAATAATATTTTTTTAGGAGCACAAAACTCTGAATCCTTGATATTTCTTACAACGATTTCACCAATTAAATATTTTTCTTTATTTCTGCTATTCTTTGTTGTATCTCAATTTCTCAGACAACAATATCTCCAGATTTATTTTGACTCTCTCATCAATTGTACCAACATCATAAGGTTAACTCTTTTTTTTCAATGACTTTGATGGACATTTTCCAAAATCGTTTTGCGGAATAGAATTTTAACAAACTTTGGATCTCACATATTGACTCACATATTAGATTTCACTGGAGCTCTGAGACATTTGTCGGTCATTACAATATCCTCGACTTTCTTACAACAATCTAACTGGTGTGATCTCTGCTTCGTTGTCTTCTTTATCTCTGCAACAAATTTTTGGTCTTTCTAAACAACAATATTTTCGGTCCGCTCCGAAAGATACCATCTTGAGTTTTAGATCTTTTCAAATTTTGCTTCTAAACCAAAAATCTCACACTCGGAGAGTTTCAAACTTTAATATTTGCTTTCAATTCGAATTAATAGTTTAGCATAATTTCAACATATTTATGTCCTATAATAGATTCTATAGAGGAGAAAAATATATGTTCTATGTTGTAAATATTTTTGAATAAGTATTTTCAAATATTTTTATTCATTCAATGTTAAATTTGTATATATGACATTAAAAATTGGAAAATAAATAAAATAGACAAGAGATGCAATTATTTTCTAATAATATTTTCTTAAAAACCCATATCACACTTGTTTTTATTTTTTTATAATTCAAAATTATTTATTCTGACCAACAATCTCACATGCAGGGAGTTTCCAAGTTTAATTTTTGTTTGTAAGAGTTTGAGACGCTATTTCAGCTCAAATTAATATTTAAGAGTGATTTCGACATATTTATGTCTTGAAACATATTTTCTAGATGAGATAAAAATCCGTTCTATAGTTGCAAATAATTTCTAATGTTTTTTCTTAATAATTATTTTCAATTAATTTTATTGATTCAATGTTAAATTTGTATATTAAGTTTTTTTTTAATTTATATATGACTTAGTTAGGATTATAATAAAAATAATCAGCTAATTGAATTCAATACATTCTATTATTGTTTTTAAAATATCAAATACTTCCTCTGTTTCATTTTAAGTGTAGTTTTAGGTTTTAAAATTTGTTTCAATTTAAGTGTTGTTTTAGATTTTCAATGCAAATGTTTTTAAAAATTTCCAGTTTTATCCCTATTGTTTAAATGTTTTGACCAATGAAAAACTGTTAAACATATTAATTAAGGGTAAAACAAAAAATTTAATTGTTTTTCTTAATAAGTGTGTAGAATCCTTAAACTACATTTAAATTGAAACAGAGGGAGTAAACTTTAAATTTAGCTAAATAGAATTAATCAATTATATATAATATGGAGAGGTGATGTAGCAAATAGAATATGATGTGTATTATTTGAAATGTTTTGATTGGTTATATGTTTCAAATAATGTGTCAGCTCCACAAAGCTTTAAAAAGCTGATGTGTCAAGCAATGGAAAGACCTTAGAACTTTTAGTGTATTGATTCATATATTTCTCTTTGCGAAATAATTAATTGTTTGAGTAACATAATTTAATTTGAAAGCATAGCTTACTTTATGTTGGTTCTTAGAGTATTAATGAAGTGGAAAGTGGTGTTAATACAATTGTGGCGAAACAAAGGAAATATTAAATCACTAAAAATAAACAAATTGATTATATTAAATTAATTTTTAATATATGTGAAAAACTCAGAACATCATTTTTAGGAACGGAGAGAATATATGTTACCATGTTATTATAGTAGAAAAGTATAAATGGAAGAAAGAATAGAGAAGAATATAATATAGAAAATAGAAAAAATCTATATATTTCGTTTAATATGAATATACAGATAAAAGCTAGAAATAAAAGATTACATAAATGAGGAAAAGTGCATAAGAAAAATTAGTTTTATCATACAGAAGTGAAATGTTTCAATAAAAGAGTTGAAGAGAGATTAGAAGTGAAGAAAATTCGCACAAAAGATATTTAAAGAACCAAGTAGTAGTGGTCTAATGGTTTTCATTTGAGGAGGAACTGCCCTGTTGGTCCATATTGGTCCAAGTCAGGGATCGATTTCTCTCATGAGCGAAATTCACTAAATTAACTCATTTGGTCATCGAGACTTTTACAGGGTCTCTCTGAACCAATGATTAGTCGGATGAACCAATGATTAGTCGGATGTACATGGGATGATACCTAGTGCTTGCTACCCCAGTATCCCAAAAAGAACTACGTGGGTACACTAGTCGGATTTAGAGGTCTTATCGAGATCTGGATTACCTAAGATATAAAAAAGAAAGACATTTGAAGTGAAGAGTGTTCGCACAAGCCTTAGACAATTTAGGACACCAACGATTATAGTTTAACAATAATTATATGTGAAAGTGATTTTTATAAAAGAAATATAATAAACTGCATCAAACATGTTCTGCTACATATATTCAACAGGGTGCTATATTATAAACAAAAATGTTTGGATTCACACGGAAAATGTATAATTATTTGTGTGATTAAAACAACGTGGCATTATTAAAAAAAATAGTGAGCTACATGGTTGTGTATGGTTTTGTTGGGAGTGAATCACCAAACAAATCGCAACACATGTACAACGTACAATCGAAATCATCCTAAGAAAGTCAAAGAAATACTTAGCCTTCCGAAATATGGTAAATGACATTAATGATGGATGTAATTATCTTCACTCAAGCTCCAATAGCACTACCTCCCGGACCTCTATCGACTCACAAATTATCTCCTTAGTTGAATATTCACAAGGAACCGACTAAACTAAAATGTATGCATACATAGGAGCACGCCCGCTATGACAACGCTATGCATGCTCTCTTAGCAGAAGTGATACCTATTATAAACTATTAGGTCATAACATAGCTCTCACACATATTTCGAAAGTACACCGTAACAAGGAAGGAACTAAAGAACATCAACTCGTTTATTAAACTTTCATACGAATCCAAGCTCAACATTTCATATGTATATGTCTCGCGATGTACATACATCACACTCTACAGCACATGCTCTGACCTTATGTTAGAGATATTTATTAGATTTAGTAAAGTAAAAGAGATAAAGTGTAAAGTTTGTTATTTCTCATTAATAAATCAATGTGTATACAATGAGTTTATATATTGTATAAGATTATATATGTACAAGAGAGTATTCACACTATTAATCTTAATACCCCTCCCTCAAGTCGAAGTCTTCAAACGGAAAGAAAGAGACTTGAAAAAGCATATCTGAACATGAGCATCTTGAAAGTCTTGGGAAGAAGTGCCTTTGTCAACAAGTCAGCCAGCTGATTTCCTGTAGTGACATGCATTAAGTTAAAAAAACCAGTTCTCAATCTATTACGAACAATATGACAATCGATCTCTATGTATTTTGTTCTTTCGTGAAATACTGAATTTGAGGCAATTTGGATTGCAGCGGTATTATCACAATAGAGATTAGCAGGACCAGAGACTGTAACATGTAAATATGCCAACAATTTACTTAACCAAAGCAATTCACAAGTTGTATCAGCTAATGCCATGTATTCTGCCTCTGCACTGCTTCTTGAGACGGTTTGTTGTTTCCTTGCTTTCCATGAGATTAAAGAATTTCCAAGAAAAACACAAAACCCTGTGGTAGATCGTCGAGAGTCTGAACATGCTGCCCAATCAGCATCTGAAAAAGCTTGCAATCATATTTTAGACTGAGCAGAATAGAACAAACCACGGCCTGGCTCTCCTTTCAAATATCTAACAATCCGATGAGCAGCTTCAAGATGTTGAGTTCTTGGTTGTGACAAATATTGGCTCAGCTTATGAACTGCATAGGTAATATCTGCTCTCGTAATAGTAAGGTATAAAAGTTTCCCAATGAGAGTTCTATAAACTGAAGCATCAGGCAAGATATCTCCACTCTCTGAATGTAACTGAATAGTAGAATCCATAGGTGTGGCAACTGGTTTACAGCCAAGGAAACCAATACTTTCTAACAAATCCAAAGTATATTTTCGTTGACACACAGAGATTCCTTCTTTATTCCTTGCTATTTCTAGCCCAAGGAAGTATTTTGCTGGACCAAGATCTTTAAGCCTAAATGCTATAGCTAAAGTTATTTTTAAATCAGAAGAAACCTTATCACTATTGCTAGCAATAAGTATGTCATCAACATACACCAAAAAGCTACAAAAGTAGTGTTATTTTTCTTAACAAACAGTGTATGTTTCTGATTCTGATTGAACAAAACCGTCTTTCAAAAGGACCTCTGAAAATTTTCTATTCCATTGCCTTGACGCCTGCTTAAGGCCATATAAGGACTTATGAAGTTTCCAAACTGCATTAGAAGGCAAAATCTCACATGGAGGAGGAGTATAACCAGGAGGTAAATCCATATAAAGTTCTTCTTCAAGATCTCCATGTAGGAAGGCGTTAGTAACGTCCATCTGAGTAAGTGACCAGCCATGTTTTGCAGCCAAATCCAGTAGCAACTTTACTGTCACAAGCTTAGCTACTAGAGAAAAAGTATCTGTATAGTCCACACCTTCTTGTTGTGTGTAACCTTTTGCCACTAAACAAGCTCTATATCTGTCAATTGTTCCATCGGCATTGTGCTTGATCTTATAAACCCATCGACATCCAATTGGTTTCTTTCCTTCATGCAATGAAACCACTGAAAATGTACCAGTGTTGACACATGTCTGCAGTTCTTCATTCATAGGTTCATGCCACTTTTCAGACCTTACTGCCTCTAAGAAATTCTTTGGTTCTGATTCAGTGGAGATATTTAGAAAAAACTGCTGATAATGATCATTTAATCTGGAGTAGTCTACTACAGTTGACAATGGATGAGTTTCTTGACCACTGAAACTTGAAGTGTGATGAACCAGATTACAATGATAGTTATTCAGATAAGATGGAACATGTATGTTTCTTTTAGGTCTGTTTACATGAACAGGGATAGTATTCTCAGACTCTACTGTGAAATCACTGTTATCAGATAGAGCTTCAGGAATAGGAGGAATTTCTTGTGAAACAGGAGGCATGGGAGTAGTATCTGGAATTGGTAAAGGAAGAATGATAGAAGGGAAAAAATTGAGTATTTCTGAAGTTGGTTCAGAAGATTGAAATGGAAATATATCTTCATGGAAGATAACATTTCTGGAAATTGAAATGGAATGAGTTTCCAGATTAAGAATTTTGTAGCCTTTGTATCCTGAAGGATATCCAAGAAAAACAGAAGCTTATGCTCTTGGTGTAAATTTGTGCCTATCTTTGGGATAAGTAGAGGCATAACAAAGGCATCCAAAACTTTTAAGATTGGAATAATCTGGTTTTTTCTGAAGAAGCAGTTCATAGGGAGTCTTGTTTTGAAGTAAAGGAGAAGGAGTTCTGTTAATGAGAAAAACAGAAGTTCTAACACAGTCACTCCAATATTGTAATGGGACATTTGATTGAAAAAGGAGAGCCCTGGCCACATTAAGAATGTGTTGATGTTTTCTTTCAACAACGGAGTTTTGTTGTGGTGTATCAACACAAGAAAAATAGTGAATGATCCCTTTTGATTCAAGAAGAGAAGTAAAAGAGAGTTCTAGGGCATTATCAGACCGAATAGCCTTGACTTTATTAGAATATTGTGTTTCTACAATGTTCAAGAAAGTAGGAAAGACATGTAGAACATCACTTTTAGATTTCAGTAGATATACCCAAGTGACTCTAGTACAATCGTCAACAAAAGTAAGAAAATATTTGAAACCTCCAATAGAAACAACAGAGAAAGGACCCCAGACATCTAAGTGAACAAGATCAAAAGGATTCTTTGACAGATTATTAAGAGATGGAAAAGATAAACGTTTTTGCTTTGCTAGATGACAAGTTTTGCAATGTGACCAATCTTTGAGCTTTGTTTTATGGATAGAAAGATCTTCAGAGAGAGCTTGAATCTTAGAGAAGGAAGGATGACCCATTCTAGAGTGCCAAAGAGAACTGGATTCAGAGACATTTAGATTGTAGATGAATGATTCAGGTTGAGAAGCTTGAGGCTGTGATGATTGATTCTCTTAACTCCAGAAAGTAGAGTTTGTTTTCCAGCCTACCTCTGCTAATCATCAAGCCCCGAGTAAACTCCTGAATTGTGCAAAAAGAAGGATAGAAGTTAACAGAATATGCACAATCTTGAAGAAGAGAGCTGACACTGATTAGGTTAAGATGAAAAGATGGAATGAAGAGGACATTATGAAGAAGAAGCTTATCTGACAACTTAACGGTACCAGATTGATTAATGACAACCCTAGTATTATTTGGTAATTTCACAGCAGTTTCAGAGATACTATCAATGTCAGCAAACATACTTAAATTGCAACAGACGTGCGTTGTTGCACCAGAATCAATAATCCAAGCAGCAAAATTAAGGCATGGTTCCTTTAGAGTTGTGCAAATGAAGTTACTTGCAGATGATGCATCATAATTGACACCAGGGATCTCATTTATACTTGGCATGTTGCAGTTTGTCTTTGTAGTCAACTGATTTGCCAATTGTTCCATCTGTTCTGGAGACAGTTGAGCTAACGCATTGGAAACCTGATGAAAATGATCATGTACCACATCAGAGTTAGTAACCACAATGTTGTCGACTATATTGTCTTTTGATCCTTTTTGATTCTGGATTCTTGCAGGGTTGTGTTGTTGTTGTTGCTGCTGGATTGAAGCATTTGGATGAGACTGAAACTGTTTAGAAACTGAATTCTGTTGATTACCATAATACTGATTCGATGATTTATATCCAGGAGGATACCCATGTAGTTTATAACATTTGTTGATAGTATGCCCTTGTAATCCACAATGAGTACACAAAGGTCTTTGCTTCAACTTGTAACCACCTGAAACAGCTCCTATTACTTCACTATGTCTTGAATAATTGTCAATCACATGACTATTCTGAAACCTTGATTCATAAGAAGGCTGGACATGTTGTGAACTCATCTGAAAAACCACTGAATCTGATTGAGGTGTCTGTTTTATCCCTTTCTGATCTTCATGTCGAATCACCATGTTCAGTGTTTTCTCCATATTAGGTAAAGGATCGAGCATAATTATCGATTCTCTGATGTGTTCATAGGAATCATTCAACCCAAAAAGAAACTTAATCACAAAGTTCCTTTCAAACAAATCCATCCATTTTTTGGCTACTTCACATCCATAGCTACCACATTGACATACAGGAAAATCTTGTGCACTCTTCATCTCTTCTCAAATCGTCACTAATTTGGTGTAAAAAGTATCAACATCTAATGAACCTTGACGAAGACCAGCTAATTTCTGTTCAATCCGATAAAGCCTAGGAACATTGTTCTGTTTGAATCTTTTCAACAAATTTTGCCAAATTCCATGAGCAGTCTTAACATACAACACACTTTGTCCAATATTCTTAGAAACCGAGTTCATCAACCAAGAACGTACCACATCGTTAACTCTGGACCAGGTCGCTGCATCTCTATGGCCATCATCGGGCTTTGGAAGACTTCCATCAACAAAACAGAGTTTGTTTCGTCCATTTAACGCCATGAGCATAGATTGATACCACGAACCAAAATCTCTAGCTCCAGTGAGACTATCTGATACTAACAGCAAACCAGAATGATCATTACCAGTAAGATAATATGGATTATCATACGAATCTCTATTATTAATCACACTCACCATTGACGGAACATAAGAAGCTTCACAAAGAAACAAGAAGACGAAAAATGTACAAAACGAAGCACAAACAAGATAAACGAAGATCGATCCGAGACAATCGAAGGTCGAATTGAAGAAAGAAAGCTCAAATCATGAAGATTGAAGCTTGAAATCAAGAAGATGAATGAGAAATGTTTGTTGCGGAAGAAAAGAGAAGCTCTGATACTATATTAGATTTAGTAAAGTAAGAGAGATAAAATGTAATGTTTGTTATTTCTCATTAATGAAACAATGTGTATACAATGAGTTTATATACTGGATAAGATTATAGATGTACAAGAGAGTATTCTACTATTAATCGTAATAATATTACATCTTTTGTTCATATATAATAAAAAGGAGGTAAAAAAGTCATCTTCTACAAAGTCTATGGTTTATGGATTAATTACTTAGGACTTTGTTTCGAGATCGACCATTTATTAAACAAAAAAAAGTAGTTTCTTGGCATTTAGTTTTCTGTTTCATTATAAGTGTTGTTTACAAGGCTTTCAGTCTTTTCATATATTAAATCTTGTTTACCTCTTACTAATACATTATACGGAGTATTATTTATTGATTTCGTAGAGATGGAAATTAGAGTTTTAATCAAAAAAATTGCATCAAATATATGACACTGAAACAAAATTAAAGCTGTAAATGATATCTAATATAAAACCGAAGGAATACTCTGTTTGGGTTTATATAAAAACTCGTTAATGCAATCATTATCTAACTAAGTTCTTAGTGACTCGTTTAACCGTTAGGTCAAAACTCAAAAAGTGTATGTTGGGTATGGGCTTCGCCCTTCCCCTCTAAAAAGCCCATTTACCAATCTTGGCCCAATCGCCATACAACCGACCGCAAGACTAGCAAAGAGTAGATCCGACGTTTATCCCTCGCGTCGACCTAAGTACGGAAGTACCTCTGCTAATCTCTATAAAAAAAGAGTTAGTGAACAGTGTTAAAAGGATAAGAGTTTTTCGGGACAAGCACCTCTCGACTTAAAACACTTAGAGCAAACGATATAGCTGTAAGCCGAACCCCGTTCGCCTCATCTCAAAGCTTAGTTCTTAGTTGACCCTATTTGTAAAAGAGCAACACGCTCGACCAACTCTGTACTGAAATCGATCTATTAATACAATGTCGCCCCGACGATCAATTATTTCGCATTGCCTCCGCCTCGTACTATTACTATTATTTGTTTGATTGGGCCTGACCATCAACAATTGGCGCCGTCTGTGGGGATATTTTTCTAGCATTTCATCCTAGATAGTAAAGGAAGACGGAGGCATACGCCCACCAGTGCGAGCAACAAATCTGTCCAAAGCAAGATGGGAAAGCGACCCGGAAAAGCAATAGCCAATCGATCGAGCTCTTCCAGTGAAGCAACATTACCAAGGACGTTATCACAATGGGCTCACGGGGCCGCGACCCAAACAAAAGACACTCGTCCTATCCCACCAGGCGAAGGAACCAGTGCGCAGCACGAACAACCCATCGTCCCACGACCCGGAAGAGAAGGAACTCAACCCGACGCACCACCTCAACTTGAGACTCGACCGACCAAGTCGCACAGTTCACCAACAATCGCCCAAGGCACGGCAGAGGCCACCACGAGCGCAAATATAGGCGACCTTTTTCAAAACATCATGGATCGCATGAACGCCCAGGAGATACGAATCGCCAACCAGCTTTAAACTCTAACGGACGCTCAAGCGGCCTCCCAAGCGGAGATTAACCGCCTTTGCGCAGCGGGCGCGCCCACGACCCGACTTGTCATTACGCGCCAACGATGCGAACAAACATTACGCGCTCACGACCCGACGCGTCATGTAACAACAGCCCTAGTGGCCTTAACAGACTAGCGCCTAACGCAGTTGTCTACCCTGCTGATCAGGCCGATACCATCAGGCCCCGAGTCATCGCGGAGCGATACCTCGAAGATTATGCCGCCACTAAAGACAAGGAGATCGACGACATGAAGGAGCTTCTCCGCGTAATGTCTTCCAAAGTTCACCGTGCGACCAGCTCGGCCCCCGAACTCGAAAAGGTATTGGAAGACACCCAGCGCTCGCCCTTTAGCACCCGCATAACTAACACACCACTGCGACACGAAGGGAAAATCAAGCTCCCCTCCTACGATGGACGGAGCGACCCGCAGCAGTTCCTTACTAAATTCGCAGTAGCGATTGCACGGGAGTGGTTCGCAGAAGAAGAACAGGACGCAGGGTGCTGCCAACTCTTCGTCGAGTAGCTAAGCGGCGCAGCACTCAGGTGGTTCACACGGCTTGAGGCTAACACAATTGATTCCTTCTACCAGCTTAAAGCAGCCTTTCTGAAGCAGTATTTGATGTTTATCCAAAAAGGCGCAACCAACGCCGACCTCTGGACGATCACCCAAGGTCCGAAGGAATCCCTTCGCGAGTTCATCGATCGGTTCAAAGAGGAAGTCTCCCAAATCGACATACCTGACGATGTGGCAATCGCCGCGCTCACAAACGCTACGTGGTACGAATCAAAGTTTCGTGAAGACATGTCCCCCAATCAGCCCGCCTCGCTTGTTGACGCTCTGCATCGCGCTTCGCGCCACATACTTGTCAAAGAAGAAAAAGCCGCGATGGCTAAAAAGCACGCCTCAAAGGCAACTCCCGCCAAAGCAAAGGAGGGGTACTTCGAACCACGTCGGCACTATGACGCGGAATATGCCAAAGAGGAGCGCAGCAGGAAAGGAACAACTTTCTTTGTCGGATCGCAGGATAGCAGACCACCGTAACCTTGGAACAAGTACACCGACGCTAAGGGCACGACTTATTTCATTCGATCCGCGAATGCCGGTACCTACTAAATCAGTTACTCGCAAGATACAAGAATGGGGACATATGCATCGAGCCCGGCAGGCCCGTGAACCGAGGACAAGGGAGAAACGACCATCGTGACAACCAAGCCAATCAACCAGCTCATAACGAAGACCGACATCCTGGTAATGAGCCCGTGCACGTCCAGGAGGACGACATCGATGCGGCCAATTTTGAGCCCCCGAAACGGGTACGAGACGACAACGAGCCTGTCCTCGTTCCGCGTCGGCGAATCAACATGATCATGGGCGGCCTAACAAACTGTCATGATTATGTACGGTCAATCGTAACCCACCGTCGCCGCGCTAAAAAAGCAGTCACCTAGCAACGCGCTGTCACAGCCGAAACAGAGCTGATCGTCTTCACGGACGCCGACACAGTGTGCGTTGACATGCCCCATAACGACCCTCTAGCCGTCGAGTTACTCGTAGGGGAGAGTGAAGTCACACGGGTGATGATCGACACCGGCAGCTCCGTCGACCTCATATTCAAAGAAGTGCTTTGCAAGATGGAGATACCCGATCGCAACATCAGACCATCGAGTCGACCTCTAACCGGCTTCGACGGCGATACAATTATGACGATAGGAACCATCAAGCTCCCCATCTTCGTTGGGGCAACAGTCAACTGGGTCAAATTCGTGGTCATCGACCGCCCGACCGTATATAATATCATCCTCGGTACACCCTGGATACACCTCATGAAGGCCGTACCATCGTTGTACCCCCAGTGCGTCAAGTTCCCCACGCCAAGAGGAATCTGCACGGTAAGAGGGAATCAACAGCTCGCCCGGACCTGCTTCGTCATCGAGAAGAAGATGCAAAATCTTAAGCTTACCGACACAACGTCAATCCTCAGCCTTCCGTCCATAGAAACAGAGAAGATCTCCCGAGCAGCAACCTCCTCGCAAGCAGCGTCGCCACCAACAGCCCCGGGCGCCCAGTCCGTCGACGTTAATCCTTCGCAATAGCAATTACAAAAATTTGCGCTGGAGCTCGAAAACCTCACGCTCAAGGACGCAGCAGCGGCAACCAAGCCCAGCGCTAACGAGCAAGTCAACATTGACACAACCGACCCAGAGCGATGCGTAAGCATCGGTCTCAACATCAGTACCAAAGTACGAACTGCGCTCATCAATTTTCTCACGAAAAAACGCCTCAACCTTCGCTTGGTCAATCAACGACATGCCAGGGATGAGCCCAACAATCACATGCCACGAGCTCAACGTCGACCCAACTTATAAACCTGTAAAGCAGAAACGACGTAAACTCGGGCCGGAGCGATCTTTAGCCATCAACGAGGAGGTCGACAAATAATTAAAAGCCAGGTCGATAGTCAAAGTCTGTTATCCCGACTGGCTAGCCAACCTGGTCGTGATCAAAAAGAAAAATGGGAAATGGCGAACCTGCATCAACTTCACCGACCTCAATAAGGCTTGCCCAAAAGACAGCTTCCCACTCCCACATATCGACCGACTCGTCGAAGCTACGGCGGGCAACGAGCTCATCTCATTCATGGAGGCTTTCTTTGGATATAACCAAATACTCATGCACCAAAACGACAGGGAGAAAACGTCGTTCATCATCGACCGAGGAACATATTGCTACAAAGTGATACCCTTCAGACTCAAGAACGCAGGAGCGACTTACCAGTGGCTGATCAATCGAATGTTTGCGGACCAGCTCGGGCGGACAATGAAAGCCTATATCGACGACATGCTTGTCAAGTCTCCCAAAGCCGATGACCACGTCGAGCACCTTAAGCAATGCTTTGACGTTCTCAACAAATATGGCATGAAGCTGAACCCAGCCAAGTGCACGTTTGCAGTGACGGCTGGCAAATTCTTCGGCTACATAGTCACCCGGCGAGGGATCGAAACAAACCCGAAGCAAATCTTGGCAATCATCGACATGCCCTCCCCAAGGAACTCACGTGAAGTACAACGCTTGACGGGTCGGATCGCGGCATTAAACCGCTTCATCTCCTGTTCAACTGACAAATGCCTGCCCTTCTATCAGTTGCTCAAAACAAACCAAAAGTTTGTTCGGACGGAAGAATGCGAGGGTGCGTTTCAGCAACTCAAGGAATATCTTTCAATGCCCCCAGTTCTCGCAAACCGGAACCTGGCGAGACGTTGTTCCTCTATGTTTCCGTGTCAAGTTCGGCCGTCAGCGGAGTCCTAGTCAAAGACGACAGGGAAGAGCAACGACCGAATATCTACATCAGCAAAAACCATGGATAGTGCCGAGCTGCGCTACCCGACCATGGAAAAGCTAGCTCTGGCAGTAACCGCCTTGGCACGAAAACTTCGCCCGTACTTCCAATCCCACTCAATCGTCGTCCTCACAAACCACCCACTCCGAGCAATTCTCCATAGCCATCGAGCTAAGTGGGCCGTCGAGCTCAGGGAGTATGACATCGAGTATAAAGGGCGGACATGCGCAAAGTCCCAGGTACTAGCCGATTTCCTCGTCGAACTCCCCCCTG
Source organism: Crucihimalaya himalaica (assembly GCA_004349715.1). Classification (NCBI taxonomy): domain Eukaryota; kingdom Viridiplantae; phylum Streptophyta; class Magnoliopsida; order Brassicales; family Brassicaceae; genus Crucihimalaya; species Crucihimalaya himalaica. Next base: position 1,143,675 of record SMJT01000043.1, read on the forward strand.
ATCGCCCACCGGCAGACGACTCGAGCCTCGAAGAACATGATAACTGGGTCTTACACGTCGATGGCGCATCCTCCTCGTACGGGTCCGGAGTTGGTATTCGCCTCGAGTCGCCCCACAAGGAGATCTTGGAGCAATCCTTCAGGCTGAACTTCCAAGCCTCAAACAACGAAACCCTTATCGCAGGACTCCGTCTCGCCTTGGGACTAGGTGTTAGATACATCCACGCCTTCTGCGACTCTCAGCTTGTCGCAAACCAGTACAGCGATGACTAAGACAAGAAAAACGAAAGGATGGACGCGTACCTCAAAATTGTCAAAGACCTTGCTGGCCAGTTTGACAAATTCGAACAAACAAAAATCCCCCGCAGCGACAATGCCGCAGCAGACGCGCTCGCCGCCCTAGCTTCGATATCGGATCCCGACCTCAAGCGAATCATACCCGTCAAGAGCATTGACAAGCCTAGCATCACAGCGACCGAGACGGTTTGCTCTATCGGCGCGAAAGAACCTGCCGAAGACGAAGACGACTGGCGAATCGCAATACTTACATACATACATGACGGCGAAGTACCTTCTGATAAATGGGCCGCGCGACGACTTCGTACGAAAAGCGCCAGCTACGTAACCCTCGACGGCAACCTCTTCAAACGAAGCGCGTCCGGCGTCCTCCTCGGATGTCTGTATGGAGACGAAATGACCCAAGTTATGAAAGAAACGCACGAAGGCGTAGGAGGAAACCATTCAGGTTGCCGAGCGTTAGCCTTAAAAATAAAAAAGCACGGACATTATTGGCCGACCATGATCGCCGACTGCGAGAAATATGTACGAAAATGCAAAAAGTGCCAGTGGCACGCACAGAAGATCCACGCCCCCACCGAGCACCTGTAGACCTCAACCCCGCCCTACCCTTTCATGCGATGGGCGATGGATATAGTCGGTCCCTTGCCTACCTCTAGACAGAAAAAATACAGCTTGGTCATGACGGACTACTTTACGAAGTGGGTCGAGGCCGAAGCGTACGCCCAAATACGTGCAAAAGACGTCCAGAACTTCGTCTGGAAATACATCATCTGTCGACACGGTTTGCCATACGAAATCGTCACGGATAACGGAACACAGTTCACGTCCACACAATTCGAAGATTTCTGCGCAGGATGGCAAATCCGCCTCAGCAAATCTACTCCACGATACCCGCAAGGCAACGGCCAAGCAGAAGCGACAAACAAAACAATCCTCGACGACCTAAAAAAGCGCTACGAATGGCTTGATCCCTCGATCATGGAATTCCATGAACCTAAAACGCTACTACTACTAAGTCTAGGACGCTCGTACGGCGACCCTTACCTTGTAAATATGAACTACGAATGGCTTGATCCCGCTTAAGGGTACGTAGGCAGCCTCCGGGCGCAGCTATTACTTTATAAAAAAATTTATCCTCTCAAAGACTCATTACGAAACACATCGGCGCCCTGATCAGACGACCGATACTAACACGCGCACAACAAAAGCGCACCATTCTGTTGAGGATATATTTCCCAGCAGTCAAGGGCGTCTAAGCCGAGTCCGCCTTCGCACAAACATTCCACGCGCGACCGACTCTGTAAGCCGGGCTCCGGCCCGCATGAGCGGTATACGCGCTGGATATTTACAGGATAAGCCGAGCGCTACGCTCGCACCTATTCTTAAAACACAGGATAAGTCGACTACTAAGGTTCGCACCTACGCAAAACATACGTAGAATTCTCTTCAAGTATCTTTTGCATAAGTCGAGCACAACGCTCGCACCTCGGTGCACACGCAAAACATAGCGTTCCCACCCACAACGACTCTACGTCGCCAGTCTGATTCTACGCGCCATAAACCGCACTAAACGCACGATCCGATCGCACTACCAACAAGTTTACGGCAAAAGGAAATTCTCCAAAAACTGACTCGCTAAAAAGCTTACGTACTTACAAGCAACAAAATAGAACAGCACAGTCGCCAAGCCCTTTCCAAAAAAAAAAGAAGAGGGGGAGGGAAGAGAGAGCTATAAACATCTGAGGCAGCGGGACACAGCACACAATCAATGCCACGCCTCCGGATCACCCTCGAACAGCGCCATACCTTCGTGCTCTTCGACCATGCGATAAACGCAATCCGGCATAGAGAGTATGTTGTTCAGGTCCTGCTTCACCCACTCCTTCGGGTGCACCTCGAGTCGCTTGATCTTCCGGATCATAGCCACCGCCCGCTCATCATTTCGAGCCAACTTCTCTTCTCGAACGATGGGATTGCGCGGATACCTCTCTTCGATCTCTCTCCTCTGGTGACCGCGGATATAGGCGAGCTCCCGTACATAGCTCATGTACTCCTACTTTATCTACATTTCAACAAGCAACAGATCAAACAAGCGAACACGAGCTCGAGCCAAACCTCGGACATCCCACGCAAGACGCACGACTTACCGCGAACAAGAACTCTTCGTCCTGCTTCGCATCCAACCCTCGCAGGGCTGCGATAAAGAGAGTAGGCTCCTTCACTCCCTACGGCCAAAACTCCTGAGCGATCCGCTCGCAGCAACAAGGGCACGGCATCCGCAGCCGTGACCTTCTATCCGGATCCACACCCAGCGTCAGACGAAAAGGGATCGACATAAACGGCCACATTCCCGATCGGGCAGGAGGCGAGTGGAGGATTATTTCACAAAACCACGTCGACCTCAGCAATGCGAAAACTCTCACAATGCAACTCGAGCACTCCAAATATGGCAAAACTTCCCCACACCTCCTTTTTATAAGCAAGCACGAATACGGAAGGACGACAGGGACATTAAAAGCCTCTAACCGTCGAAACATTAATGCCACGCACCTTTCCTAGGCAAAACGCCTCATTTATTACAACAAGTAAAATACCGCAAAGAAGAAAAAAAAAAAAAAAGGGCAAGCACGGAAAGCGAAAAGACTGCCAAAAGCAATCATTACGAGCGCACAATCAAGAATGCCACGTTTTCACAAAAGGAGATTATCATTAAACATCTTCAAAGAGTATTCGCCAAAAGGCCGACCAATGTCAGAAGTTTTACAAGACCAAAGAACAAGGTCGAAATACAAGAAAGCATAAGATAAAACAATCACGGTGCACCCCCCACATCCCCTGGGAACAACGGCTCGCCCTTGTACTTTGCCGTGAACCGGCGGAAGCAGTGGGGCAGCGGCAGTACATCGTCCACCCCGCACGTCGCCCAATCTTTGGGATGCGCTTCTAGACGCTGCATCCTCCGCATAATGCTGACCGCCGCTGCATCGTTCTCGCCCATCGCCACAGCAAACCCTACATGGTAGCCCGGAAGGAACGCCTCTTGAAGCGACGCTCGCTCTTCGCCCACCAAACGGTCAAAATCGCGCTTCAACCAGTTGTTACACTCCCTCATCTGCACAAAGCAAAACATGTCGGCCAATTACAAGTAAAATCCACTTGCATTCATCAGCCGCGGCCCAGCAAATAATGGAACATTCATGGCAAACCTGAGTAACAAAACGCGGGCCGCCGCATACTCTGGCTTGTCCAACGAGTAAATAAAGAAGCTCGGCACTAGAACGATCTCATTCGGACGATACTTTTGAATCATCCGAACGTTGCAGCGTGGACAAGACACCAACATGCCCTCGAATCATTCCATACAGACCGTCGGAACATGCCTTCGAAGGAGTCCCCCCCCCCCCCCGGAACTTTGGACATCTGCCCAACCTTCTCTTTGTCCTTTCTTGGTGCAGGCTTGAGCGACCCCCCCCCTGCGCAGCCTCAACCGCCCCTTGCTCCTCCGTCCACCCTTCGTCGGACGAGCAGCCGACTTCCCCTTGGAACTGGATCGATGGTGAAGGTGTTCTAAGATATCCGGCATGTTCGTTCTCCTCGTCATCTTCCCGCGAATTCTCGATGCTGAAACGGGCGCAAGCGGCGTCAACAACAACAAAAAAAAAAAAAAAAAAAAAACTCGGTCGACCGACCAACCTTCTTTGCGTCGCTCCGACGTAGCTTGGGAAACCCCATTTTCCTCTGATGGCCAATCAATCGCCAATTCGCGCTTCAGTTTCTCAACGTCGTCACGAAAACCAGGCGGAGGCGCTCTAACCTTCAAAATGTGATCTGCAAAACAGCAAAGTCAACCCGCAATCAAAATAATGGAAAGCGACCCAGTTAGCAAACAAGAAACAGAAGCTAAGTCTACCAGGGTTGAGATTGCAGCGAGAAAAGAAAGTCATAGAGGGTCCTCAACGGACGCCTCATCAATTTTGACAAAAAAAAAATATTTTTCCCACGAGGAAAACTTCTCTTTCCCCGAAACAATCTTGTGCTTTGGCAAGGCGCTCACGTAACGGAGACAATCCTTGCCCTTCACCTTCGCGATGGTAGTCAACTCCTCAAAAAAGTGATAACTCATTTTCACTCCACACTTCCCGGATAGGATAACGAGGCCCATAGCATTCCGGACCGCAGAGGGAGCGAGTTGAGACAACGCCATTCGACGTTCGAAGCATTATTGAAGCAAAAAGCGCGGGATCGGAAACCTGAGCCCACAGTAAAAAAAGTACGACTCATATAGGCACATATAACCACGGGGCGGCGCCCATGGTCGATCATCTGGTAATGGAGCGATCAACGAGACACCACTCGACGTATGGTTCAAATTGAGAATCTCTTCCAAAGCCAGATGGTCCGACTTCGACGGACCGATATACCCAAGATAATCCCCTCGACCGACGTACTGACCGAGAAGAGCAGACGAAGCCTCGACTTCTTCGGAGGACGAAGAACCCTCCGATTCGGCAGACGAACCTTTCGGGTCTCTGTCGACAAGACAAGGGATATCGAACGAAGGACGGGGCAAACTAGTACCTGCGCCGTCACCACAAGACAAAACCTCCCTCCTCACCAGCTCGTCGGAAGGAGAGCCGGTGTTCGCAACAGAAGGCGAAGACACAGAGGGGGAACTCACGAGAACCCCCGGGGAGCGACCTCGAGAAGAGTCCTCTGACCCACTGGGGGTGCAACCCCTTATATACTCGTCTAACGACCCAACAAATGAGTTGGAACTCGAAGACATCGTGCGTAACGAAAGCAGGTACCAGAAATTCACAAGAAAGTACAGCGAACAGAATTAAAAAAAAACCACAAGACGAAGGAGAGAGAGGTTATCTTTCAAGATGGAAGAGAAAAGTAAAAATGAGTTACCCGGAGCAAGTATTTATACAAAAGGAGCGGGAAGCTGAAGCAGCGAAAGACCACGTCCTCCGAAAAGATCGCGCCAACCGTTCCCGCTCACCTAAGGCGAACCAGGAAAAACCTAAACGGAAGATCGCGCGAGCATAAGCAAGAAAGGCCCTGTTCGGCCCAAAGAAAGGGGGGGCATTGTTGGGTATGGGCTTCGCCCTTCCCCTCTAAAAAGCCCATTTACCAATCTCGGCCCAATCGCCATACAACTGATCGCAAGACTAGCAAGGGGTAGATCCGACGTTTACCCCTCGCGTCGACCTAAGTACGAAAGTACCCCTGCTAATCTCTATAAAAGAAGAGTTAGTGAACAGTGTTAAAGGGATGAGAGTTTTTCGGAACAAGCACCTCTCGACTTAAAACACTTAGAGCGAACGAGATAGCTGTAAGCCGAACCCCGTTCGCCTCATCTCAAAAATAAATAATAAGTAGACAATATTTGTAAAAGAGCAACACGCTCGACCAACTCTGTACTGAAATCGATCTATTAATACAATGTCGCCCCGACGATCAATTATTTCGCATTGCCTCCGCCTCGTACTATTACTATTGTTTGTTTGATTGGGCCTGACCATCATCAGTGTACAAAGTATTTATATTAGATTAGAGATTTAGAAGTGTTATTTATATATATAAATTAGATTAGAAGTTAGTTAATTGGATTAATTGTTCAAACGTATTTAATATCAGTCATATCTTATTATAGAAATAGGTGAGACTTGTTGAGAGTGGAGACGTCGGGGCAAGGGAAAATGACGTGCTCCCCACCACCCCAATGCTCACGCGCACTATGCCCCACTCAACCCTAATTTCCAATGCTAATCCATTTATTACATTTTAATTTATTTCTCGATTTATTAAAAGATAAACTACATTTATGGTATGTAAAGCTGCAAAAAAATAGTAGTACATAAGTATGATACTAGTATTTTACTCCTCAAATTGAAGAAGTAAATGATCCTAGATTCCTAGTTCCCGGCCATGCCACTCAACATTCATCTCTTCCCAAACATTCAAAAAACCGAACAACACTTTGGTCTTGTTCCGCATTTCATTTCTTGTTTGTCTAGCTAGGTTACGCAATTGTTTATACTGTCTCTTACTCTCTTGGGCTTTACAAGTTGTATCAGAGAATTGTAACAATTATGTTTCCTGAAGTTATTTTCCACATAAATGTGACCGATCTTTCCCTAAAATATTGCACCATGTGATTACCATTAAAATTAGGAAGGAAACCCAAGACTTGTGTAGGCAACCTCAGTAATATGAGTGTATACTTACTCTTTTTATCTGCAAGTTCTGCTAGAAAAAATGATAAGATGAGTTCGTTAAATACGTTTCTGGAGCTTAGGACTTTGGCATAATATTATTCAATTACACTGTTGGTTTAAAACAGGCTCATAAATGGGTCCAACACATAGTATTGCGTTCTTGGATTCTATATAAACCCTATATAAATAATACTAACTTGGAAAAATTATTTATTGCCCACTTTCTCTCTCTGAGATTTTGATTCTTGGAAAGAAAATCAAAGTCTCAATAGCCTTGCTTTGCTTTGATTCTATTCCACAATTGCATCTTATTCTCCTACCTTAGCCTTCTCTTCCCTATTTATCATCAACAACTCCTAAATTCATATAAAATTAGGAAAATTAAAATGAAAAGAAAATTTTCAAGAAATAGCTACATACACCTTTTGACCTTGTAAGGTTTGAACCCTAGAGACCTTTCAAGCAAATCATCAGGTTAACAATTCCTTCTTCTTTCTTCCAAATCTTGGGAAAGCAATTATGTCAAACCCTTGGTGGACGAACCAGAGTGGTTTAGCCGGTATGGTGGACCACTCGGCCTCCGCCGGCCACCACCAAAACCATCACCACCATAGTCTTCTTAGCAAAGGAGATCTTGGAATAGCCATGAATCAAAGCCAAGACAACGACCAAGTCGAAGACGATGACCCAAGAGAAGGAGCGGTTGAGGTGGTCAACCGTAGACCAAGAGGAAGACCACCAGGATCCAAAAACAAACCCAAAGCTCCAATCTTCGTAACAAGAGACAGCCCCAACGCACTCCGTAGCCATGTCTTGGAGATCTCCGACGGCAGCGACGTTGCGGACACAATCGCTCACTTCTCCAGACGCAGACAACGCGGCGTTTGTGTTCTCAGCGGTACAGGTTCCGTAGCTAACGTCACCCTCCGCCAAGCCGCCGCACCAGGAGGTGTAGTCTCCCTCCAAGGTAGGTTTGAGATCTTATCCTTAACCGGTGCTTTCCTCCCTGGACCTTCCCCACCCGGTTCAACCGGTTTAACGGTTTACTTAGCCGGGGTCCAGGGCCAGGTCGTTGGTGGTAGCGTCGTAGGCCCGCTCTTGGCCATAGGGTCGGTCATGGTGATTGCTGCTACTTTCTCTAACGCTACATATGAGAGATTGCCCATGGAAGAAGAGGAAGACGGTGGCGGCTCAAGACAGATTCACGGAGGTGACTCGCCGCCCGGAATCGGTAGTAGCCTGCCTGAACCATCGGTGATGGCCGGGCCAGGCTACAATATACCGCCGCATCTGATTCCGAATGGGGCTGGTCAGTTAGGGCACGAACCATATACATGGGTCCACGCGCGACCACCATACTGACTCAGTGAGCCATTTCTAAATATTCTATATTATATAAATATATAGATCATGAATATAAGTGATTTGAGGTCTTAGTCTATTACAAAGCTTTGCTTGTTGGAAAAAAATAAGTAAGTATCAAAGCTTTGGTTGTTCTTAATGGAAATATAGAGCTTGGAAAGGTACAAAGAGACGAGATTAAGGGACCTTCAGATTTTCAGTATTACTCCACGAAATTAATAAACAGTGTGTATATTAGAATGTTTGTCTTTTTGTTTTTGTTTAGTAGTATTTAACTACAATATGTGTATGTGTTTGCTGTTGTGATCTTTAGTTACTTTACATTTTGATTGGCACAAAAATCATAAGTTAACATATATATATATATATATTTAATGCCTATCTGTGCGTTTCGATGTTATATTAGTTCTGATTCGTAAGTATTTTTATAAGGTCCATTGTGGTCGTTATTTAATCTTTGGGTAATGATGCTACCGGGAGATTATTTAGTAGTATGACTTTGCAAACCAAATAATGAGAGTGGATATTAAGAATTTGTTGACTAAATAAAAGATATACTCTCTTTGTATATTAATTAATATTCCCTCCGTTAAAAGTGTTGTTTAAGGTTTTTGCAGATTAAGAAAATTATTAAATTTTTTATTTTACCCTTTATTAATAATTATACGATTTTTTTCATTGGTCAATACATTAAAATAGTAAGGACAAAGCTGGAAAAAATACTAAACATATGCATTGAAAATACAAAACGACATTTTTTGTGAAACAAAATTAAAATTTTAAAACGACACTCTTTATGAAACGGAGGAAATAAGTTATAGTCCAACAAAGAATGGTACAAAACATGAGAGAAGCTAATATCATGAATAAACAAAAAAAATGGTTGACGCGCGTTGTTGGCGAGAACGATTAATTAAGGAAGTTTATTTATTAACTTATTTATTAAAATTGCAAAAAAAAAAGTTGTAAGTTAGTTCAAAAGTCTTTAACAAAAAAAGAATTACCAAAATATGAGTTATTGATGTTAAGGCACTTTTATATATTTGAATTTTTAGAATGTTGTTTCAAATAAAACTTGATATCTAAACTTCTACTAATTAAGTTTCTATTTTGATATATTTGATTTTAAAGTTAAAGCATATATATTAAAATAAAAAGAATTTAAATATCTTATTTAGTATTTGATTAAAAATTAATTTTTAATAAGTCCCAAGTATCAAATACCTTTTTAAATCTTTATAGAAATTTTTCAAATATCAAATAAAATAGAACAAAACAAAATCTCTATTGTTGTAAACTTATTTCTATTAATGATCTCTGGAACAATATATATAGATGTCAAGGTACAATAGAAAAGAGTAAAACCTAATGGGCCGGTTAATAAGTCCATAAGATGTTTTATAACACTCCCCCTTGGACAAAATAACTGTGCCCGATACTCAACCGGGGTCTCTATAATGCGCTGGGGAATGTTGCCTCATTAAAACCTTACCAGGAAAACCCAGTGAGAAAAACCATGGTGAAGGAAAAAGAGTACAACACGCATTACTCCCCCTGATTTGAGCATCACTGTAGATCTTTAAGTCAACGCATCCCAATCTGATAAATGAGCTTCCGGAGTGTTGAAGTCGGCAATGATTTGGTGAATAAATCGGCTGAATTCTCACTTGATCGGACTTGCTGAACTTTGACCTGACGATCCTTCTGTAGCTCATGAGTGAAGAAAAATTTGGGCAGAATATGCTTCGTCCGATCCCCTTTGATGTAACCGTCCTTGAGCTGAGCAATACAAGCCGCATTGTCTTCAAACATCACCGTAGGCTCTTAATCTTCGTCCATACCACAATCTGATCGGATGTGATGGGTCATGGATCGCAGCCAAACACACTCTCTGCTAGCTTCGTGAATGGCCAAGATTTCCGCATGGTTAGATGAGGTGGCAGCGATTGTCTGCTTCATAGATCTTCAAGAGATAGTTGTTCCTCCATGCGTGAAAACATAGCCAGTCTGAGACCTGGCACAGTGCTGATCCGATAGATATCCTGCATCAGCAAAACCAACTAGCCCATCCTTGTTGTGGTTAGTGTAAAACAATCCTAAGTCCTTAGTTCCTTGTAGGTACCTTAGGATGTGTTTGATACCGTTCCAGTGCCTTTTAGTTGGACATGAGCTAAAACGAGCTAGGAGACTCACGGCAAAACAGATGTCTGGTCTAGTGTGACTAGCCAAGTACATTAATGCTCCTATGGCACTGAGGTATGGCATTTCAGGACCGAGAACTTCTTCATCGTCCTTCTTTGGACCGAATGGATCACTGTCCAATCCTAGGCTCCTCACAACCATTGGGCTGGTCAATGGGTGGGCCTGGTCCATATTGAATCTCTTGAGTATTTTTTCAATGTATGTCGATTGATGCACAAGGATTCCATCTTTGATGTACTCAAGTTGTAGCCCCAAACAGAATTTAGTTTTGCCCAGGTCTTTCATTTCAAATTCTGCTTTTAAGCATTCTACTGTTTGGGCGATTTCACCAGATGTTCCGAGGATGTTTAAATCATCCACGTATACTGCTATGATCACAAATCCTTTGTTTTCGTATTTTTTGATAAAGATGCATGGACTGATCGGATCGTTTTTGTAGCCTTCTCTGATGAGATATTCGCTTAACCGGTTATACCACATACGTCCGCTTTGTTTCAGTCCATATAAGGATTTGTTCAGCCTAATGCAGTGCTGATCTCGAGATGCATGCTTATCTTTAATCTCGATGCCATCTGGTAATCTCATATAGATTTCATTGTCCAGTGGTCCATAGAGATATGCGGTTACAACATCCATTAACCGCAAATCTAAGTTTTCTCTTACAGCCAGACTTATGAGGAATCGAAAAGTAGTTGCATCCACCACAGGAGAATAAGTCTCTTCATAATCGATTCCAGGTCTCTGTGAGAATCCTTGTGCTACAAGTCGTGCTTTGTATCTAACGACTTCACCGAGTTCGTTTCTTTTACGCACAAAGACCCATTTGTGGCCCACTGGTTTAGTATCGAATGGTGTCCTTATGATCGGACCAAACACATTCCTTTTCTTTAGACTGTTTAACTCCACGTTTATGGCTTCTTTCCATTTTAGCCAGTCTGATCTACGAGTGCACTCAATTATAGACGTGGGTTCTAGATCCTCTTGCGTGTGCGCAACCTCAAGTGCTACCTTGTATGCAAAGATTGCATCTATGTCGACATCTTTTCTGTTCCATTGAGTTCCAGACATGCTATAATTGATAGAGATTTCATTATTATTGATCCCTTCGGAACCTTGAGATTTGGCGTCTCAAACCTCTTGTATCGGTTCACTAGGGTGAATCTCAGCTGCGGCTATGTCTGTTATTTCAGGAATCCCGGTTTCAACCGTTGCACCTTTCTTTGGTTTCCGGGGATTCTTATCTTTGGAACCTAATGGTCTGCCACGTTTATTACGTGATGCAGATTCTGTAGCAACTTGAGTCTGTCCCTTTTGGACATCTATTCGTACTGGTGCATTACAAGCTGGTATGTACGATTTAGTTACTCTGTCCGGGTCAGCAAAGGAATCTGGCAATTGATTAGCTAGCTTTTGTAAGTGTATAATCTTTTGGACCTCTGAATCACATTCTAGAGTCCGAGGATCTTGCCATTGTGAGGATGTTTGATTCCATGAAAGTTCCTTTACCAGCTTGTGTGTCTCTCCACCTAAGACAGGATATACCGATTCATCAAATCGGCAATCCGCATATCTGGCCTTAAATAGGTCTCCTGTGGTCGGCTCGAGATATTTGATAATGGTGGGAGAATCAAAACCAACATATATTCCCATCCTCCTTTGAGGTCCCATTTTAGTTCTCTGTGGTGGTGCAATGGGTACATAGACTGAACACCCAAATGTCTTAATATGGGAGATGTCTGGCTCATGACCCGTTAGCAGTTGGGATGGTGAATATCTATGCTCACTAGATGGCCGGATGCGTATTAGTTCAGCAGCATGTAAGACTGCATGTCCCCAAGCTGAGACCGGGAGCTGCGACCTCATAAGTAATGGTCGAGCAATCCATTGAATTCGTTTAATGAATGATTCAGCTAATCCATTCTGTGTATGGACATGTGCCACGGGATGTTCTACACTTACCCCCATGGCCATACAGTATTCATTAAACGCTTGGGAAGTGAATTCACCAGCATTATCAAGACGTATAGTCTTAAGTGGGAAATCTGGAAAATGGGCTCGCAACCTGATGATTTGGGCCAATAACCTAGCAAATGCTTGGTTCCGAGAAGACAATAGACAGACATGCGACCAGCGGGTCGATGCGTCAATTAGAACCATGAAGTACCGAAACGTCCCACACGGTGGGTGGATCGGTCCACATATGTCTCCTTGTACTCGTTCCAGAAAATTCAAGGTCTCTTTGGACAATTTGACTGGTGAAGTCCGAGTGATCAACTTCCCTTGTGAGCAAGCTGTGCACATGAGGTGTTGAGGGAAGACTCGGTTTTCTTTAAGGGTGTGCCCTTTAGAACTTTGAATTAATTTACGCATCATGTTCGTACCGGGATGACCAAGCCGGTCGTGCCAAATAGTGTAATCTTTAAACCGTGCTTTGATAGCAGCATTAGCCTCAATCATACTGACCTTAGCATAGTAAAGGCCAGTGGATAGTGCAGGTATAGTCTCAAGGACTTGTTTATGGCCGTGTGAGACTTTAGTGATCAGTAATGATTCTTTGTTCCCTTCACCCTGGGTTTCGATGTGGAAACCATTTAGTCTTATGTCTTTGAAGCTCAAAAGATTTCTCTTTGAACTGGGTGAGTATAGCGCATCTAGTATTTCTAGATGTGTGCCGTTTCATAACAACACATGGGCTTGGCCGTGGCCCTCTATTAGGCTCGAGGTACCCGCTATGGTGCTAATGTTTGCGGTTTTTATTATGAGATTTATGAAATAGGTCTTGTCTTTTAATATGGTGTGGCTGGATCCACTATCCACCACAATGATATCCATGTTCTCATGCATATCTTCATTAAACAAGAGGTATGATTTAAATTTAAATAAACCATAATAAATTCATAAATGAAATAAAAGACATAAGTTCTGAAATGTAAATCAAATCTAAATAAAACAAATCCCAAATGAAAATAAAATCAAGAATAAATCGAAATGTTCAGATGTCGAGATTAATCGAGTAGGTCGGAGGTTTGGTAATCCATGGGATCAGCCTTCTCATCCTTGAAGTCACCTTCATAATCTTGGTGGACCAGATTAGCTTCAGGATTAGCCTTCCCGTGCTTCTGATAGAGCTCACAAAGGAACTTGGGAGTGCGACAGTTCTTGGACCAATGATTTGACATCCCGCATCGGTGGCAAGGGGATGGATTGGTCGAGTTGGCTGCATGGGTCGGTTTGGAGATCCCACGACCTTTACCGTGATTGTAACTGAGGTTAGGTCGGTTGCCTCGGTTCGAATTCCCACGTCCATTGCCACGCTTCCCACGTCCGTTGTCACGTCCACGGCCACGATCAGAGGATCTGTCACGCTGGACGTAGTTGGATTCTCTATTGGCTCCTTCTGGGAGTGGGGCTGATCCCGGGGGCCTTTGAGCACTATTCTTCATCAACAACTGATTGTTTTTCTCCGCTAGGAGTAAGCAAGAGATCAAATCCTCATATGCCGTGTGTTTCATTCCACGGTATTGTTGCTGAAGCACAATATTCTGAGTGTTGAAGGTTGACAATGTCTTCTCAAGAAGATCATGATCAGACACTTCTTCGCCACAGAGTTTCATGAGTGAAACAATCCGAAAGAGTTCGGAGTTGTAGGCGTCCACGGATTTGAAATCTTGGAACCGTAGGTTCTTCCAATCGAACTTGGCTTGGGGCAATAGGACCGTTTTCTGATGGTCATACCTCTTTTTCAGTGCCACCCAAAGGTCGAGTGGATTCTCAATCGTGAGATATTGATTTTTGAGGCTCTCGGCCAGGTGATGGCGGATATGAAATATCGCCTGGAACCGATCTTTGAGAGATGCGGTGTTATCATCGATGATGCATTCACCTAGGCCTTTGGAGTTGAGGAAAATTTTAGTGTCAAGGGCCCACTGGAGATAGTTATCTCCTGAGACATTGAGTGCCTCGAATTCAACCTTTTGAATGTTCGACATCTGAAACATATACCCTTAATTTCATTAAGGGATTATGAATCTATGGTATTTGGATTATGGGATTCATAACAGTAATGATGAACAGTAACGATGAACAGTAATGATGAACAGTAACGATGAACAGTAACGATGAACAGTTATGATGAACAGTTATGATGGACAGTTACGATGAACAGTTATGATGAACAGTTATGATGAACAGTTACGATGAACAGTTATGATGAACAGTTACGATGAACAATTATGATGAACAGTTACGATGAACAGTTACGATGAACAATTATGATGAACATTTATGATGAACAGTTACCATGAACAGTAACGATGAACAGTAACGATGAACAGTAACGTGATTTTGCATGATTTTACAAAACAAAATCGTGATCTAGGGTTAACCGGTTAGGGTTTTGACGGTTTAGATTAGAGTTTCTAAATGAAGACAGTTTCGATCATTAGGGTGATGATTTTACCTTTGATCACGTCTTTTTGGTTCTGATTGGAAAAAGGAACCGGGAGCTAAAGACCTCGGTTTTTAAATCGACTCAAGGTAGGAGAAGAAGCGGCGGCTAGGGCTCGGAGGAGGAGAAGAAGCGGCGGCTAGAGCTCAGAGGAGGAGAAGAAGCGGCGGCTAGGGCTCAGTTGGTTAGAGACTCGTGCTGATAACGTGTTGTAAACTTATTCCTATTAATGATCTCTGGAACAATATATATAGATATCAGGGTACAATAGAAAAGAGTAAAACCTAATGGGCCGGTTAATGAGTTCATAAGATGTTTTATAACATCTATTACATTCTATATAATGAAAAGGCGGAAAACTTATTATGTTTACTCCCTTTTTCTGTTTATTCCACTCATTTATAAGTACATATGATCATGATTTTATAATATTAACATACAGTACATATTAAACAATGTTTTTATAAATCATACCAATCTAAATTAAACGAGTAATCGCGACAAACTCCAACCAACTTTTCCAGGTTTGGATTTTTAGTTATTTTCTAATGTTAAATTAATAATGAATGAAATAACTGACACTACAAGAAAACATGGGGTTTTTCGACCACCATTTCTGACCAATTTCCGAGAGGTTTCCGACTAATTTCCAACCACAGAGACGGTGGTCGGAAACTAGTCGGAAAAAGTTTGAAAATTTCCGACCACCGTATTTTCCTCGAAAAGTCGTCGGAAATATTGGTCGGAAATAAAAAATTTCCCACTACCGAGACATTAGTCAGAAACTAGCCGGAAAAAGTTTGACAATTTCCGACCACCGCACATTCCTCGAAAAGTCGTCGGAAAAAAAAATTCCGACTACCGTGTTTTCTCGGTAATTCGTCGGAAAATTAGTCAATTTTGGTCGGAAAAAGTTGGTAAATGGGTGGAATTAAATTTTGATTTGGAAGTTTTTTTAAAAAATGAAAAGTTTTTATAAAAAATGAGTTATATTTATAAAAAATAAAAAAAACAACACATTTTCCTACTAATTTTCGACCACCCATGGAAGATGGTCAGAAAATCATCGGAAAATTCATGCATTTCCGACGATTTTCCGACCACCCTCCATTGGTGGTCGGAAATTAGTAAGAAAATGTGTTTTTTTTTTTGTTTTTTTTATTTTATGGTTATTTTTTTGTTTAATTTTTTATTTTAAGAAAAAACAATTATTTAAAGAATTTTGTTTTTATCATCTTAAAAATTTTGTTTTTATCATCTTAGGAAATCTTAGAAATTTTTTATCATCTTACCAAGTTTTTCTATTTAAATACACATATTGCAAAATGAAAAACATGTCTCTCATCCACAATTCATCAACAAAAACATAGAGAATTTAGTTTTTATGTTAGTATGAATTTCTAAGTTAGTATAATTACATGAAATATAAATTTAATTAAATATTGATTTGAAATGTTTTTTTTAAATTAAAAGTTTTTAAATTTTTTTTATACAAAATGATTTATATTTATAAACTAAAACAAAAACAACATATTTTCCTACTAATTTCCGACCACCTATGGAGGGTGGTCGGAAAATCATCGGAAAATTCATGTTTTTCCGACTAATTTCCGACCACCCCACATGGGTAGTCGGAAATTAGTAGGAAATTGTGTTTTTTTTTTAAAAGAAAAAACAATTTTTACAAACTATTATAAAAAAAAAACCATGCATGAATGAAGATTGGTTCAATTGTATAGATATGCAACATCCAACATTGGTCAATTGTGAGTTTTTTTGTTATTTTTTTTACAAAAAAAAAATAATTTTTACAATCTCTCATAAATAAAATAAAAAAACCATGCATGAATAAGATTGGTTCAATTCTTACTTAAATTAACAACCAATGATTTTGCATCATAGAGATATGCAAGATCCATCATTGGTAAATTTTGAGTTTTTTTTTTTGTTTTTTTCTACAAAGAAAATAAAATTTTTACAAACTCAAAAAAATTAAAGCATGCATAAATGAAGATTGGTTCAATTGTATAGAATTATCTTATTTAAATTAACAACCAATGATTTTGCATCATAGAGATATGCAAGATCTAACATTGGTCAATTCTTATTTAATGATTTCTTATTATCTTACACAATTTTCCTATTTAAATACACATATTGCAAAATGAAAAACATGTCTCTCACCTTTAAATAAAAAAAAAAATAGAAATCATCAATTTCAAAAGAGGTATATTTTTAGTATTCTATATTTTCATTATGAAAATTTATTAGTTTTTACTTCAATTTTATAAACACATTTTTAAATTTTGCATCAATTTTTATTGAAATTTCATCAATTTTAATTTTGGCCAAAAAAAATTTTCCGACTACATTTCCGACCACCGTGGTCGGAAAATTAACTGTCGTCGGAAATCTCGTCGGATAAAACTTTCCAACCACAATTCCGACTATGGCCTTTTCCGAGGAATTTCTGACCACGGTAGTCGGAAATTCCTCGGAAATTTTTTTTTTCCTTTTTCCGACTAACCACGGTGGTCGGAAATTTTTTCTATATATCCCTCCGGCCATCAACTCTCACAAATCACATTTTCTAAAATCTCTCTAAAATCTCTCTTACAAACTCTCTCTAAAATCTCTATAAAATCTTCCAAAAATTTCTAAACATTTCTATATATTTACAAATATTCTGAAAAAGTTAAGTTAAGTTTTTTTAACTTAATATATATAATTTATATTTTCATTTATATTTTTAAAATTTATTAACATTTCTAAGTTTAGTTTTATTATAAGTTTAGTTAATATATATAGTTTAGTTTTAACTTAATATATATAAGTTTAGTTTTATTAATGTAATTTTTTGTTTTTTTTAACGTAATTTTTAGTATTTTATTTTTAATTTTTAGTTTTATTAAAATATAAATTTCTATTTTTTTTAAAAAAAAAATTATATTGTCGGAAATGTGGTCGGAAAATTCCGACTATATTTCCGACCACCGTCTATATTTTTTATTAAAAAAATAATGTGGTCGGAAATGTGGTCGGAAAATTCTGACTAAATTTCCGACCACCGTCTATTTTTTTATTAAAAAATATAATGTGGTCGGAAATGTGGTCAGAAATTTCCGACCACCGCCATTTTTTTTTTTTTAAATAAGTTTCCGGCGAGTTTTTGATGAGTTTCTGACGACCGTTTCCGACGAGTTTCCGGCGAATTTGTCTGGTCGGAACCTAGTCGGAAAGGTAGTCGGAAATTTTCCGACGAGATTTCGATGACTTTTCCGACCAAATTTCCGACTACATTTCCGACCAATAGCCTTTTCCGAGCAAGCTTTTCCGACTAATCCGTGTTGGTCGGAATCTCGTCGGAAAATATCATTTCTGACCAATTTCCGACTAATACGGTGGTCGGAAATGACTATGCATTCTTGTAGTGTGAGAAAAAGATATATATTTTATGTTGCATATTAGTTATAGATGTAGAGTGATATTTCGACAACCTTTTTGTGGAAAATAAATATGGATCATTGTATTCTATTTGGTATATATTTGAAAAGTGAGAAATATAAAAAATTTTAAAATTCAAGATCAAATCCCACAAAATATTATGAAAAGAATAAAAAAATAGATTACATCATAAAAGATAGAGCAAATATTATATATATATACTCAAAGCCTATTTCTTTAACTTTGGGGTTTTCGGATAATTGGTATATTTTTTAAGCTTGTGCTGGTTTAATTTTCATGAGAACATGGAAAACCAATTATGGGGATTAGAATTTTACACAGAAACCCAGTACGTTCTAAATTGAAAACATTTATATGGTTAACCATTTGAGATGAATGAGTTGAATGAGTATTCATATTAGTTTTTACGATTTAAGGTAAATGAGTTGAAAAGTTGATTTAACCCATTCAACTAAAAAAATTGGAAAAATAAAACTACAGAAAAATTGTTTAATTTATTCAACTACTTTTACGTAGAGCAATGAATTGAATGATATTTATTCTAGTTTCCAGCCATCGATTGAGTTGCAGTCCTTTGCTCAACCAGTTACACGCCTGTTGAATTGGACTTCAACTCAATTTTTTTTTTCAACTTATTATTTTCCAATAATTTATTTTTATACAGCTCATTGTTCTTTTATTCTTTCTTTAATATTGCGTACGTTATACTCTTGAACTTAGAGGTACCTGTGGAGCAAACGAAATATACTCGATCAATTTTTTTATCATGCCTTACTTATTATTGTACAAGTGGCAAAATAAATATGTTCGACTCACCAACTCAAGACTGTCTTTCAAAAGAACCCATATAAATCATGAGATGTTTAAAACATGTATATGGAAAATATATACTACTTCTATTCCATAAAAATTGATTTTTCAATTTCTATTTTGTTTCATAAAAATTGATTTCATATACTCTAATCAACACATTTTTTTAAAAACATATTTTTTTTGAGAAGAGTTGTTTTACTAAAAAGTTTAATCATAACTTATTTTCTATTAAGTTTTAAGCATTAATGAAAAATAGTTTAAAAAAGTTATTGATAAATAAATTAAACATTGTATTAAATATTTTTTATTATGTGTGAAAACCTAGAAAATTAACTTTTGCGGAACAGAGAGAGTATATATCTGTTCAGCTTGAAACTTTAAGGATATGGATGGTACGCTTGAACATGTAGTGTATATGAAAGCTATACACTTCCGAATCAACATATTTACCAAATAAATCTGTTGTCAAAAAAAAATCCAATAATCTTGAATACCTCAGAAAACAGTATTTGTAATTTTTTGTTATTCTTATTTTTTGTTATTGCTATTTTGTACTTTTTTTAACAATTCTAATATCATTAAACCATTTTTTCGGTTAAAAAACTTGTATTGCTCTGTATTATCAATCAGAACTGTTATCTTTTACTTCTACAAAAATTAATACTGTTGCCTTATGTCACTAGATAATTCGTTAAACTGGATTTTTCAGTCAAAATAGTGACAATCTAACAATGTTGGTTATAAAACTAATAAAATTTTGTAGTTCCTTTGTTGATACTTGATACCATATGTATCATCACGTCAAGTCGGGTGGGGGATCCTAGAAATGGCGAAACAAAACATGAAGGACCATCTTCACATGAATTCACGTGTCAATAGTCAAATCAGTGGGACATATATAGTTATTTTATTAATATAATTTAAATATTTAAATATACTCTGTATATCACATAATTAACAACATCCAGGGTCTCACTCTCACTCCACATCATCGGAAAGCTTAGAGACGGCATTAGTTACTTAACCAGACCAATTTACTCCGTTAACTACAATTGTCAAGTGAAAAGACCCCTCTTATATTGACCTATTGCAGACGATATAATTTTATAGTGATTTAGCACTTCTTTATTGACTCTATAAACTAAAATTAAATTAAATTTCAAATTTAAGAGAAAAAAAAAACTGTATCTCTTACTGATAATACGCATAAAGGCAAAATGATATTTCTAATGCAACTAAATAACAAGTTTATCGATCAAAAAAATCTACATAATGGTTAACACAATGCAAAAACTCAGAATTTACATGTTCGCACAAAAAAAACACAAAAAGATATGTATGTATACTATCCTTAAATTTAACACAACCAAAATCTATGTTTTACGACAACTAAACATAAAAAATATGTATATACACTATGTTTAATTTAAATGTTGTTAATGATGTTTTATCGACCCATACCAATACAAATCCGTTATTGCCTATCTACATATATAAACAACAACTACATAAGCATTTTCTGAACACAGCCTCAAAAACATTTCGTAGGTCAAATATTCTCATTCGCTAAAACGTGTAAAGCTATATCCTCTATATTATTAATCATGGATGATTATAAAATATTTCTTCTGTTCCACAAAAATTAATTTTCTAGATTTTTCACACATAGTAAATAACATCTAATACAATATTTAATTTATTTACTAATAATTTTTTTAAACTATTTTTGCTTCATTAATGCTTAAAACTCAATTGAAAATAAGTTATGATTAAATTTTTCAGTGAAACTACATTTTTCAAAAAAAATATATTATGTTTTCAAGAAAAATGTATTAATTAGAGTGTATGAAATCAATCTTTATGAAACAAAATTAAAATTTAGAAAATTAATCTTTATGAAACGGAAGTAGTAGTATATAATATGTAATGAATTACTATTATTTTGTCTTTACTTACAAGAAAAAAGGAGGACATGGTCCCAGTTCTAAACCTAAAAGCAAAGTACTAAAAACAAAAAAAAAAAAAAAAATGCAGAAAACAGAATCAAAACACAAGCTCTATACAACGATATACAAAAACTTTCTCAAATTAAGGAGCCAACTCGGGCCCTCGGTCGCGACATAGGATTGAAGGCGGAGATCATCCACAACACTCTTCGTGACCCCCATTATAAAAGGAGCTTTAAACATAAAGTCCTATTCAATCACTCCTTTTTTTCAAATTAAAAGTTCCTTTAGTTTCCTTTCTAATACAGGCCAATCTTTGGATTTTAGAAAGATCTTTTACGGTGCCATAAGTAATTTATGCAACTCATTACTTACGAAAAACTTTTAAAATAAAAAATGTACAGTAAACCTCTATAAATTAATGATTTCAGGACTAAGGTTTTTTTTAAATTTATAGATAAATTGCTAATTATAGAGAGATTTGCCTAATTTCTTATAATCTTTTATTTAAAAATAATAATTTTTTGTTATAAAAATTTTCTTCTAGAAACTCTTACAAATAAGAAAGCAACTATTATGTCTAAAAGACAACACAAAAAGTTTTTCAATGCAGTAAAATTATTAGAAATAAACTCTAATAAGAACTAATGCAAATTCAAGAAAAAATAAACACCACTACAGTCATATTTCACCAAATTTCTTACACACACACACATATATATATATAATATATATATATATTGATAAGTTTATACAACTATTAATTTATGATATTGATGAGATCATATAATTTTATATAATTTTTAAAATTTTATTATCTTACTATCATATTAAATTATGTTTAATTATTATGCTAAATTTAATAATTTATAGTGACTATAAATGCATCGAGTATTAATCTATAGAGATTTTACTGTAGTTTAATTTAATATTCTATTTTGTATCTACCAAAAATTACATTTTTATCCATAATTATATATACTATTGTAAAAGAATATATGTTTGTTGTATATGACTAAATAATGTAATTTCCAAATATTTTGGTTATCTCAAATATCAGCTTGCATTCTTGTTTGAACTTTATTGCATGTTACTAACAAATATTATTAGGAGAAATAAATATGTTATAAGAAATTAGGAAAAAACTTTCACTATAATATATATATATATATATATATATATATTGTTATTTCTGTTAAATTCTCTTTGTTGTAAATAAACAAATATAGTTATTTCCTACATTTTGTATATACTGTTTTTCAAATTTTTTTTGATGCAGAATCAATTAAATTATTTATATGTAAATACTGCAAAAAAATGTATTACTAATTATATATATATATATATGATAAAAATAACTAGGAGTAAATTAAGATACGCGAAAAACAAAGAAATAGCTAGGCATATGTTTAACCTAAATGTTTAGTTTAGATATAAATATATAAATAAATATGCATCTTTTTGTATCTATCTTGATATGCATTCAACTTTAGATGAGGTGAATATATGTTTTATTATTTAATATAATTATATGAATTTAGATATAAATATATGAATTTATAATTGTATCAATTTATTTCATCCATATATATATATATATGTAAAAATATACATATAAGAAAAAATCTATGAACAAAAAAGAAAGGAGGATGACAGGTATATAGATTTTTCCTTTGTTCATTGAGGTTATAAAAGAGTATGTTTTTACCGATGAATTCGTTTGGAATTAAATTAATGCTAGCTAATAGACCACCGTATAAAAAAACACTAATTATTGTTTACAAATCTAATGCACTTTGGGAGCTGGAAAAGCCGCAATATCATTCTCACTAGCTGTCATAGACATCCACTAAACCTAATTAATGAAATTTGGACCACCTAGTAAACAAACGAAATTAATATTACTTTCTTTTTGCACCTACTAACCATTGTGAAATCCTACTTTTTTGTTCAAGTTCAGTGTTCGTTGATGCTATGGAGTAATTTATCACACATATTAACCCCAATATATTAATTTATAATATACCTGTCACTACTTTATTTCTTCGTTCATAGTAAAATTCATCATTTAGTAAATTTTTTTTTGGTATAGAAATCATTAGTAAATGCTTCATATAATCATATCTTCTATTTGCCATGCAGTTAATCGATATCATCATTTTTGTTTATTTTTAGATATGTTTTTACAGTAACATGCATTATATCGAATTTAAATGATATGCAACAACGACATAAATACAAACCATTAATCTAAATGTTCTGATCATCTTCATAATTTAAATTTATTAAATTATACAAAAAACTAAAAATGCTTAACACCTAATCCTCCAAAAAAGGATTCTTTAGCACCTTAAAAGTTAAAGACTGACACATCCCTAAAGCCCTTTTTTTTTTTTTTTTCCCTGACGAGACTTCCTATATATATCCACAAAGGAATCATTTGTTACCGAAAATATCAGTAAACTTACAATTAGTGGGAATCTTAAAATGTCTACTTAATAAGCTGATTCGTATGATTGAACTAGACAAAATATTTCCATCAACTATTACATCATTGCCCACTTCGTAATTTGCATTATTAGATATTTGTTTCAAAAATAAAGTAATTAGAAAATATATATATATATATATATATATATATATATATATATGAAAAGTCCAAATAAAGGTCTATTGATTAACCCTAGTCACATCCCATTATATATGTTTTCTTTAACAAACATATTTAGAGTTGTCCTAATATGTACTAAAGTTTTGGCTTTAAAAGAGCTTTAATTGGATAATACTCTTCTAAATTCAGCTTTTTGCTTGAAACAACAAACACAAAAAATCAGTTAAAAAAAAGTACTAGTCCAATTTACGTTTGACATCAGAAAATCAACCGGCATTACGTTTGTAATTCTAAAACCAATGTAACTTCTTAATGAAAATATTCTTTACCTTTTCTCTAAAATCGGGTGAGGCTAGATAAAATATAGAAAACAGAAGAAACACAAATCTTTTTTTATTTATTAAGGTTTGGTTTTTCATTAAAATTATAAATCAAATACAACCTATTTTCATATGCGTAAATCAAGAAAATGTTGTTCCTTTTGTATATGAATTTCTATATAATTTTATAGTTACATGCATATAAGTTTAAGGGCTTCTTGCTAAACTAGACCCTTATTTGAAATCAATTCCAAAACTAGACCCTTCTTCCTTTTCTTTTCAAAATGCCTTAAAATACTCCTCATCGCTTCTTTTTTCACAAAAATACCTAGCGCAGACTTCTCCTGTGAAGTCTGGTAGCTGGGTTTGAAAAACAATAACCCAAAGATTCTCACGTAATAACGAAAATGCCATCGTCTTCAATAGTTCCCAACCACACTTACCAAACAAAATTGAGCTCTCAATGCTTCAAACAACCGAATTAAGTGATGTTAATGCTTTAAAACTGAGTTAAAAGCTCCATTTTTGTCGATCTCCTCTCTCATTTCAACTATTTAACTCTATAATATCGTTTTCAATATTTACCATCCATATATCTTGCGATTTACTAAGATTCGAGCATAATAACGCTTGGGTTGCTTGGGTATTGTTGGCGTGATCAGTTTCTTGGCCGTTTAAGAAGCTAACACAAGCTCAAAACCGAATCTTGGTATATTTTTGGCTTCATTTTCTCCGATTTTCCAGAAGGTAGGACTTCATGGGTGAAGTCTCAATAGTCACTGGGGGTTAGTTTGTGCAATTGACTTTTTGGGTCTCAGACTTCACGATTGAACCACGATGAAGTCTGAAGTTCTCCTTTGAAAACCAAAAAACGGTGTTTAGACTTCACTGCGAAGTCTGGTTACAAGGGTCTAGTTTTGCAATTGACCGTTAAGTCTGACTTTGTACAAAGACTTCTTCTGTGAAGTCTGGCGAAAAAAGGCGGTTAGTTTTGCAATTGACCGGTAACGAAGACTATAGAATTTATCCGAGGAAAACTTCATCTGAGAGTCTGCATGAAAAAAGGGGTTAGTTTTGCATTTGACCAAAATTCCGAAACATTGACTATTGGTAGACTCTCGTATGAAGTCTACAACCATCGGTAATTCTAGAATTTAAAAATTAAGTTTTTTGGTCAATTGCAAAAGTAACCCTTTTTCTAAATAGACTTCTCAGACGAGAAGTCTCATGTAAAGTCAAACTCTGGTCAATTGCAAAGACTATACCCTCTTTATGGGTAGACTTCGCCGAAGAAGTCTCTGAAGGCAAAAAGACTTCATCGAGGAAGTCTAATTAGTAATAGACTTCCTAAATGAAGTCTATTATCGAAAAGACTTCCTAGATGAAGTCTACTAAAAAAGTCAAAACTGTGGTCAATTGCAAAACTAGACCCCCAAACTGGTATAGACTTCTCTGACGAAGTCTCCTTGTGTAGCAGACTGCGCATGTGAAGTCTGCTAAAAAGTCAAAATCTGGTCAATTGCAAAATTAGACCCGTGCTTCAGACTTCACGGGCGAAGTCCTGCTTCAAATAGCAAAACAGACTCATGCGGAAGTCTACTAAGAGACTTCGCCTGTGAAGTCTCTAATGATAATTTTAGTAAAAATGCAATTTTAGCCTATTTGTAATTAGTTTTTTTTTTTTCTTGTCCTAACATGTGTGTTACGTATGGCTTTTGATGTTTTAGAAATTTGAACTATTTTAATCGCATAATTATTTTTTATATTTTTTCTGAACTTATAAGGTGTTTAGGTTATAAATTTAGACTTCACGGGCGAAGTCTGCTTCAGATAGCAAGGCAGACTTCATTGGAGAAGTCTACTAAGAGACTTCGCCTGTGCAGTCTCTAGTGATAATTTCAGTAAAAATGCAATTTTAGCCTATTACAAATTAGTTTTTTTTTTTTTCTTGTCCTAACATGTTTTTTACGTATGGCTTTTGATGTTTTAGAAATTTGAACTATTTTAATCGCATAATTATTTTTATATATTTTTCTGAACTGATTGGTGTTTAGGTTATAAATTTAGACTTCACAGAGGATTGTCTGTGCGTAGACTTCGTTCGAGAAGTCTCTTGCACTATCTTTTTAAAAAATGGATTTGTATATATATAATATGCATTTTCGAGATTTTAATACGAAGTCTACTGGAGAAGTCTCTAACTACGTGTTCTGTATTAATACGAAGTCTCTTAGTGAAGTCTACTCGTGAAGTCTACTCGTGAAGTCTACTTTTGGAAGTCCTCTGGTGTTCTCGCTGTTCTGAGACCAGTTCTTTTTTGTATTTTGCGGTTTTTGAACTTTTTATTTGATTTACAAATCAAGATTCCATATATATAATTAACATAATAAGAGAAATTAAAGATAATTAACTAATAAGAAATCAAAGGTTCCGATAGATAATTAACAATAATAAGAGAAATTTATATAATTAACATCAGAGGAAGTCTGTGCTGGAAGTCTACTGGAGAAGTCTCTAACTGGGTGTTCTGTATGAATACGAAGTCTCTTCGTATATACTACTCGTGAAGTCTACTTTTAGAAGTCAAAGGTTCCGCATAGATAATTAACATAATAAGAGAAATTAAAGATAATCAACTAATAAGAAATCAAAGGTTCCGATATGTTTTGTTGTCTAATATGAAGAAGAAGAGCCCGATGAAGATGAAAAGAAGAATAGAATGAAACTCACACTTACTAACCCAGACCCTGACATGTCAATGCAAAATTTTGTCGACCTGGTGAAGTACTCCTTCACCAGGTCGACAAAATTTTGCATTGGCATCTCTGGGTCTGGATTAGTAAGTGTGAGTTTCATCTGATTCTTCTTCTTCATCTTCATCGGGATCTTCATCTTCATCATTCACTCTTTTCGACCAAATCCGCGTACTCTCTTCTTGTCTTCGAAAACAATCTCACCATCTCTACTTTCCAGGATCTCTCCTCTAGAATTAGTTATTCTTTTCTTGAACAACCGCGATAATGGTACGTACAAGTCATCATTTAGTATCACCATCTCTTCTTCATCCTCACTCTTCACATTAACAACGCCCCATTATCCGGTCTCACATTTCTTCTCTTTCATCTGATTCTTCTTCTTCTCATCTCATCGGGATCTTAATCTTCATCTGGATCTTCTTCATCTTCATTGCCATCTAGAAGCAATGCTCTCTTCACCGACACGCCCCTGCTACTCATCTGATATGCGAAGAGCGAGAAACAGAATAGATTTGAAGATATGAATAGACGGTTGCGATTCCCAGATCTGCGAATCAAATAAAAGATGGGATTAGAGTTTTCCAGCGGAGAGGAGAAAGAGGAGAAAGAATATCGATAACTTACGGCGAAATAGGAGAACGAGTGTCGGCGTTTAGAGATTTCCGGCGACGTTTGGTGATTCGAAGTCGAAGAAGAAAAAGAGCGATGGAAATTTTTTTTAATTTTTTTACCCAGATTAACTATTGCAATTTCAGTTTTATCTTGTTTAGTAAATGTAAATTTTCCCCCAAATATTTTGCGAAACATTTTAAAATTTTGGATTCATTTGGAATTTCATCAGACTCTCTACAAAGAAGTCTACGATAACAAATCTTACAGACTTCACATGCGAAGTCTGCCGTGAGACTTCACCCGAAACTCGAGAAGTCTGTAAGCCCTAAACTCTAAATTTCGAACGTTTAATTCACTCTTTGTTAACAAATACTAACATTTGACATAAAATAGTATAATATGTTCAAATCTACACTATACGAAGGAGCCATTTTATATCAAAAACATATCAATCTAACTACCCTAAAGATATATGCATGGATTCTACCCATTGGTAACTCTAACTCTATATGCCTCACATGGTTTAAATCAAATGGCTCAGTTTTATGAATTTTTTATTTAAACCTATTCGATTTGATTTAAAATAATTTATCTTTCAAAAATTTTGATCGAAATATTTTTTTTCCATTTTTTATTAAAATTTCACATTTAATTACGGTTCAGACTTCATGGTCGAAGTCTGCGACTGTTTTAGGTATTTTAGAACATATCAACCTTACATGCTTAAAATTTATAAAAGTTTCGGAAATTTTAATTTATAAAGTTCATATTTTAGATAATCTTATTTTCTTTAGAAGAAATTTCATTGAAAATATTTTTTATTATTTTCCTAATTTAAATCTAAGGTTTAATTACGGTTCAGACTTCATGGATGTCATGAACGAAGCTACTGTGAGACTTCGTTCAAGAAGTCGACGAAGTCTACTGTGAGACTTCGTTCAGAACTCTACGAAGTCTACTGTGAGACTTCGTTCATAGAAGTCTACTTTTGTGGCGTAGTGATGCTTCGCTCGGGACCCAAGGTTAGAACTGTAATTGCGGTTTCTGTTTTTTTGTTTGCAAATAAGGGGGTTAATGTAATTTCCATACCCCAAAGGTCTAGTTTTGTATTTGTTTCAATTTGGAGTCTAGTTTTGCATTCAAACTCAATTTGGGGTATAGTTTTAGCAATTCCGCCTAAGTTTAATTCAATCTGAAAAACATTTTATACAATTAAAACATACGAATATTAAAAAAGATTGTTTGTCCTTGTTTTTACATTTCATAGATTAGTTAGAAATTCATCTTAGGATACTCTTTTTATATATAAACTACATAGAAAATAACATATTGTATAATTCTATGAATAGATCATTAAAACCCAACAATAATATATTTTTCTGAGTATTGTAAGTTTGTTTATTTGATTCAACCTAATTAAAACAGTTTATAAGAATCTAAGTTGATTATTTTTAATATTTACAACTTCTTGCTACTACTTAAACTTTTCAAGATAAACTAATTAACATTGAGCTAATTCTACGGTTCTACCTAAACCTAGATTGTATATTAACCCGATTTTATTTGTAGGTTACATCATTTGGACATAAGCGTAATCGAAGGCTAGTTGTAAGATATCGATCCCATTTGTTAATTTCTCTTTGCATGTCCAACTAATTTAGAAGAAATGCCAGCATGACTATCTTTCGTCTAAAAAATAGTTATTTGTCTAATATTCCATCTGTCAATTTAAATGTTGTTTAAAGTTTTTGCACATAGATTAATGAATCATTTATTTTTTAAAAAAAATTAAAACAATATTTTTTTATATAACTAAAAACTATTCTACCAATAAGAAATCAAACAGTATAATACAGGTCAAAACAAATTAAAAAAATAATTAATTTTGCATTGAAAGTTGAAAACAACAAAAAAATGAAAAAAAGATCTTTAAACAATAATTAAATTGAAACAGAAGGAGTATTTGTTTTTCCATGATTTATTCTCTTAGGCCAAAGATATTATGTCAAAATCCACTATTAATATTTGTGCCTGATTTAGACTCTTATATACTGCGAATTGAAGAATATATATATATGTACTTTGTGAAAACAAAATTATATAATGTAAAAAAATAAGAACAAAAGGGAAGAAGATAGTTGATATAGAGTTCCAAGGAAAGTAATATGGGAAAGGCGCAACAAAAGACTGAAACAAAGACAAAAGAGGAAACTGAAGCCTTTGACTGATTCAAGCATCGGGATCCCACGTGGACTTGCCTTTTCCTCCCGTAGATACCGGGCTAACCCTCACCTCTATTTCTCTATCTACATTTATTCATCACTCTTACATGTTTTTATACTTTTTATAAATACTTTATTATAGTATATATATTTTGCAAATGTTATAAATATAGTTATTAAAAATATAATCTGTACACATCTGTAATGGATATATATTTTTCTTAGCATTAAAATATATATCGTGTATGTTTGTACCCGAGTGGTGAAGCAATGACAACGTTGACGTAAAACATCTTATCTTGATCAATCTGTAGTGAATATATTTATCACATACGTTTATAAAAAAATTAGATTAGGTTCCGCATATACACGTGTTAAAATGTAATATTTTAAAATTTTATAAAAAAAATAAAAATGAACTGTTTAGAAAATAAAATAAATTCATCCGTAGAAATATATCTAATATATTAAAATTGAGATTTTGAATAAAACCGTTGTTATATACTTAATTACACGATATATCATTATATTTTTTACATATTGACATTTAAAATAAAATTATAAACATAATCACAATCTACAACATATCTTCACAATTTCATCAAGTAGAAGAAAATCTAATCATATAAGCTCATTATTTTTTAAAAAAATTTTGCTTCCCACTTTCTACCGTTCAACAATAAACACGTTTTTTGTTTACATGATCTAGTGTAATTTTTGTTGTTATTTGAATTTTTTTTCATTGTATTTTGGATAATAGCGATTTTCTGAAAAGTGGAAGAAAAACCAACCGATATTAGAGAAAAACTTAATAATCATAAAAATATATATGAAAAAGATATAATCATAAAAATAAATAAAACTAAATTTTCAAAAATTAAAAAGAATATATGTTTTACCAATAGAATGAAGTTGAAACTTGAAATATGTTTTGTTTTTTTGAAAAAATATGAGTTTACATAATTTTTTATATAGAGTTTAATATTTACAATTTTTTTATGGTTAGAAATTTTCTTAATTATGGAAGTTTATTATATTTAAGAAAAGAAGTAATCCTTTTTCTTATAAATTTACTAATATTAATTTGTAAAATTTCATTTTTTTAGAATTAGTAATTTGTATAATTTCCTTACATAATTTCTATTTGCTAAATAATGTTAGTTAATTATATTTTTGTATAGTTTTTTTATAATAAGATCTTTAACATTTTAATTATTTTTGATACGTGTTAGAATTTGGAATTGATAAGCATGACATGTGCCGCGATATTGTGAGTTACTAACTTTTAAAACCATATTTTATATAATAAGATCAAATTTTCGTAAAAAATGAAAGATTTATGATTTTATAACATCACAAAAGTTACAAAATCCAAATTTGGGGTTTTCAAAGATGGAATTAGGGAAATGTGACATGCAAACCTGAATTCATGAGACTAGAACCGTGTGGGTCAGTTTGTTAGGCTTGTAGAAACAAGATGAATTTCGGAATTAATATTTCCAGCCCAATCTGTTCATCTAATTTAGCCCATGATCATATCCTCAAACTTTTCATTGAAGATCGTTACAGACTTTTATTTCAGGTAATGAATTGCTTAGTTGAGTTGATTTTGACGTTAAATGATTTTTTTCTTTCGTGTTACTGCACTAATGAGTTTAAGACAAAAAAAAAACAAAAACTACTTGACTTTTATTTAATTTAGTAAGTGATTTTTATAAACAGTTGTGAAATTCATGTATAATCAACGAATTTTGGATAAAGATTGAAAAATTATCGTAGAGCTACAGTATAGGAACATTTTAGGTTAAAATTTTGTTATTTGGAAACTCATATTAAGCTTATTTCTTTCAAAATTAAATTGTTATGCATAATCCAGTCAAATTAGTACATTATTAATATGAAAGTAAAACTGATCTAAGAACTAGCATCAGTAAATATTGGTATTTATAAAATCATTTTCACATATTTTTGTAGTGATTTTACTTAATTTTGATCTTTATTTTTTTTTCTTTTCTAAAGAGGGAAAGAGGGAATATATATATATTTGTTGTTTGGGGGAAAATATTCTTTATAGGTGGCAATACGACCCTAAAATATTTTTTAATCTAGTAAAGTTATATATAGAAAGCCACTAAATGATTTTGATCTGTTTAACATATAACAAATTTGCAATAGTTAACCCAAAACCCTATCTTTCTCAGCACGCAAGGTCTTTAGCTTCTCAGCTTCCAATTCAATCTTCAGCTTCTCCACTATCTCTAGGAGCTCTTCTTCTCTACTCA
The DNA here is from genome assembly GCA_004349715.1 of Crucihimalaya himalaica. Lineage (NCBI taxonomy): Eukaryota > Viridiplantae > Streptophyta > Magnoliopsida > Brassicales > Brassicaceae > Crucihimalaya > Crucihimalaya himalaica. Next base: position 1,175,236 of record SMJT01000043.1, read on the forward strand.
ATTCTTCCTTTTCCCCACTCAATGCTTCAATTATAATTGACACTCTCGCTCTTTGATGCTCTAAGCTTTTCTTCAACACTTTCAGTTTCTCTAACACCAAATCTCTATCAAACCCCAGAACCTCAGCTTCCTGGTTCTTAGCTTCCTCCTTTGACAAACCAAAACCGAGTTCAGACCCAGTTATTGTGATGTTATCATCTTCCGGTTTGTCTTGGATTTGATCTTCTTGACGTGGACTGGACTCAGAAGTGTCTGATTCAGTAGTAGGGAACACTGGACTAAGTTGGAGATCGTCTTCACGAAAATTCCACCCACTGATTCTCCTGTTCTTCACTATCACTTCATCTTCTTCATCATCATCACCATCATCTCCAACACTCTTGATCAAATTCTGGCTCTCTATAAACATCTGCTCTGCATTTGACAAGCTATGCAACACGTTCTTGACCACAAAGTCGACTCCTTTACAGTTCTTGAAAAAAGGATGCTTCAACAACTTCTCTGCAGATGGTCTTTTAGCAGGATCTTGCTCTAGACACAAACCAACCATTTCTCTAAAAGCTTTTGAGAACTTCTTGTTACCCTTTTTGCTGCTTCCGCTTGTATTGATCTCGTAATCAGAAAAATGAAACCTTTTGGTGATCTTCATGAGCAGACTCTTCAACGGCGGTAAGTGAGATAATGGAGGTCTCCCGTGAGCTAACTCCAGCGCTGTTATCCCGAACGACCAAATGTCTGCCTTGAAACCGTACCCTGTGTGAGAGTGGACCACTTCCGGAGCCATCCAATACGGCGTTCCTGCAATATCAGTTAACCTTAAAGAAGACGATGTGGTTCCAGAGGACGACGTCACAGGTTCATAAATCGATGCAGATACTCCGAAATCAGCGAGCTTCACGGATCCATCAGAATCTACCAAAATGTTACCAGCCTTGATGTCCCGGTGCAAATGACCCTGATCGTGAAGATATGATATTGCACTCAGAGTTTCCTTGAGGAAGACGGCAATGCAGTTTTCTGGTAACCCACTTGGAAAAGACGAAGAGACGATGGAATGAAGAGAGCCACAAGACATGAATGGCATAACCACCCAGAGACATCGATCAACGGTGAAGGAACAATAAGCAGTGAGGATATTCGGATGAGAAAGCAGAGACATGGTCTTGGTTTCACGGCGAAGACTGTCAAAGTCAGCCCGAGACTGATCAAGATCAATGGCTTTGATGGCAACTACCATTGAATTCATGGGAATGCATATGGCTTTGTAGACCGAAGCACTAACACCAACGCCTATCTTGCAGATGATCTCGTAGGCCCCAGCATCAAGAGGGAATTCAAGCTTGTTCCGAGCCATACGAGAAATAAGATGAGTACACACTTGCTTATTGAAATGTTAGGTATTTGGTGGAATTGTGGTCTTTTAGAGGCTAATAGTAAAATAAGGCTATTCATATAGGGATGAAAAAGGAAAGAGTTGGTTTAGCATGTGAACTTAAGAAAAAAAAGAAAGACAGCTTTAAATGAAAAAAGCAGAAACCTTATCTCTTACTTATAGGTGATGAATATGTTGATGAAACAATAAGATGAAGCATGTGAAAGTGCTAACTAACGAACCGTAGTTAATAAGATTCTTACATTTGGTCTTTCAAGGGACCCAAAGGGCAAACAAAAATCCTGAAAACTACAAACCTGTACAGGCGTCGTCTTCAGTGATTTGTATATCATACCTGTTAGTTTTTAAAGCAACTAATATAAATAGTTCGATTATGGATTGGTTTGATGTCGATTGATGATAAACGTGGAGGCGATATTTCCGTTTAATAGAAAAGGTTAAGATTGATTGCGATTGAAATAAGTTCGGGATAAAACGTGTATCCAGCTCGGGATAGACTAAGTGTTTAATTTTTAGTTCTGTTCTTGAGAAAATATTCGGATCCTTTTATTAATGGAGTACAAGGGGTATTTATAAGGAGTCGAAATCCTTGTCAACCGCCTTGGTTATTCAGCGCGTGCGCGGTGAACTTGAATCTCTCGCTGAGTCGCACTTGAGTACTTTTCGGTAAGTCGGCAACTCTTCTTCGGGCCTCAATTGATGGGCCTAAGCTGGTCGGTATTTGACCTGCTCGGCATTCGACCTGCTCGGGGTTTGACCTGCTCGGTATTGGGCTGAAAGGTGGGGCGTGAATTCAGTAAATGGGCTTCGAATGCTTATTGGGCCGGGCTGATAGGATTGTCAATCCTATCTCCAACAATAGCCCCCCCAGCTCGGGGTACGAAAGAATGCGAGTACACCGAGATCGATGTGTTTCAGCCCGGCTCATTCTTCGTAAATTTCTCGGATCCCGATCTGTCGTTTCATTTTCCTAATCGTGACCGTTGGGTGAATGTGTGCGTGGGAAAGCCGCGCTTTATGTTCGCGCGTGAAGTTCGCAGTGGGGCGTAATCATTAGCATCTTTTACTGATTCCTGCGCCCTGGCCACGTGTCGAATTCCTATGGCGTAACAATTAAGTTTCCCGCGTTGCGTCACCACGTGTCGCTTTCTTATGGTGAAACGAACTCGGATTTCGAGGCCGTCGTTTATAAACGCGTCCTTCGCCTTCTTTCCTTCCACTTTTTGCAAACATTATGCGATTAAACGTTCTTCCTTCTCTTTTCTCTTAGCGATCTTCTCTGTCGCGACTCTCTCTCTTCTGTTAATCTGTTCTCCGGTGATTCCTTACTGCCGACCGAGACCCCTCTCCTTCCGACGGTTGCTAGATCTCGAACAGGTGCGTCGTCTCTTCTCTGCTTATTTATGCACTTTTCTTTCGTCGGAGCTCTCCGGGATCATCCGCTTTGTCTTTCCGCCTTCTCCCTCCTCCGGTAACTATGTCTGATTTGTTCGACGGAATCCGGGCTGAATCGAGTTCCCACTCTGAATTGGCTGGGCGATTTGGGGGTTCTCTCGACTCCGATATGGTGTCTCCTGCACCGGTTGTTCCGTTCTTCGACGAAGAAGAAGAAGAAGATAATATTCCGCTGGCTCGTCGTAAGTTTGACCGAGCTGGTGACAAGGGAGCTTCTACGTCTGCGCCGAACCCCGTTGTCCCTCAAAGAACAGATCGTGGTCTTAGTGCGCGTTATAGAGACCGAGCTCGGAGCGCGAGAGCATCTATCTTGGCTCCAAATCCTATCGTTGGTCAAAGAATAAACCGAGCTGGTGGAGCAGGGGCATCCGCATCAGTACCAACTCCTACTTCTGCTCCTGCACCTGGGGAGGTAAGAGTAGTTAGTCGCGGTCGAGGTTGGGGTAGACAACCACGGGTTCCGAAGAAGAGGAAGCTTTCGTTTAGAGAAGGAGGCTTCCAGACGCGGACAAAGTGGGAGTCTCTAAACCCGCTGAAAGAAATGTTCCCGGCGTGTGAGTTTAGGGTTCCTAAGTCAGGAGATCGGTCTTGGAATCCTCCTCCGGGTTTCGTGTGCCTCTACGAAAGCTTCTTCACGAGGTTTCATCTCTGGTTTCCCCTTCCCGAGGTGTTCGTACGATATTGCCGAGCTCAAGACTTGGCGTTCTCACAAGTCTGCCCGACTATCGTGCAGAACATGGTAGCCACCTACGTACTTGCCGCTGAGCACGGGATCGAGCTGACTGATCAGCTGTTTGAGTCTCTGACGACTCATAAGAAATATTTGGGGTACGCGGGGACCTTCAATGTTGCTTTCAATCTCGGGTCAAAGATTCAGGAGGGGAAGCCGAGTAAAGTTGATGAGTGGCAGACGCGCTACTTCTTCGTAAAGATCGGTAGTGCATCCGGTCTGGATCCGGAGGAGGGCTATCATACCGTATGGAACCTCAAGCCCGGTAGAGCCCCATCTGCTTAGGTCGGTTTGAAACTGGTTCTTCTCCGGACTACTAACTCTTTGTTTTCTCTTTCAGCGAAGCACAAGACTAGTGCCTATCGGTCAGACGCGTTCTTAGCGGTGGTCAGTACTCTTTAGTCGGCGAACGTCTCTTGGAAGGAAGTGTCCGAGGAAAGAGTTCGCAGAGCTCGGAAAGACGTTGCATCAGGTGAGTTCGTGCTCTCGTCTGGCTGATTGCGATTTATACATATTTTTTTTACTTACTCTTTTTTCTCTAGGAAAACTTCTGAAGATGTGGTACGACGTTCCTGATTACGCCGAGGAGCTAGCGACGTCTCCCCTAGTAGCTCAATAAGGAGCCGAAGCTCGGGAAGAGGCTGAAGCCCGAGAAGAAGTTGATGCCACCGATCTCAGGAATGAAGATTTTCCTAACATGGCCGAGGCAGTGCCAAGTTCTGAGGGTCCTGCGCAGAGTCCTCAAGCTGAAGGTTTTATACCGACTCCGGGCTTCGCAGAGATCAATCCTTCTGGGGAGGTTGAGATCGGGGCTGATGAGGAGCATATCCCAATTGTTGTCGAGGATCCAACTACCGAAAAGGTGGCTCCTATCCCTACTGAACGGGCTGAGGATCGAGCTCGTAAGGAGAAAGCTAAAGGAAAGAGGTCGAAGAGGAGTTCGAGGGAACGCTCTTCCAAAAAGCAAAAAACCACTTCAGGAAGTGCAGGAGATCAAAGTACCAGCGCGGGTGGCGGTGATGAGCACGGCTTCTCCTTCACCTATTCTCGATCCTCCAAGCCAATCTTCGAGAGCGCGGACGATTGTGCCGAGCTAGTGAGGGCGATCTCATGCACCGTGGGATCTGTGCCGCGGGTTCGGGAGATGGCGGCACCATCATAGTTCATTCGCGCGTCTCATTCTTTCGTGAAGGTAAGCTCAGAGTAAATTTCTTTGTGTTTTTATATAATTCCCGATGAGTTTTTTTTTTTTTTTTTTTTACTTCTGTCCTTTGTCGCTTTCAGATGGGGAAAGCGCTCGCCGACCTAGCTCGAGAGTGCGATATGCAGGTCAAGATCGCGAAGGAAGAAGCATAAAACTTTGCGACAGGAGTGGGGATCAATGCAGCTGAGCTTCACGAAGAGCAGAAAAGGTCCGCCGAACTGGCTACTGAGAGAGACCAGTTGCTTCGTCGGGAGGCCGACCTAGAAGCTGAACTTGCTAAGGTTCGCTCCGAGCTGATCGCGGAGCAGAATGAGAACAGGGCTCGAGGAGCTCATCTGGAGGCCGAGCTTGAGAATGGTAAATCTGAAGCGGTCATTGCACGTGCAGAGTGCGATGTGTTGGAAGCAGAGAATCTCCGTCATAGGGAGAAGGGAAGTCTGCTCGAGAAAGAGAGGGACGAAATCATCAGACGCTTCCAGGCGTACAAGGCCAAGAGTGTCGCTCAACTGCAATTAGTTCGGGACAACTTGGAGGGTCGTAAACAGCTCGAACGTCCCAAGGCTCTCTTTACTCAAGCTCGGGGCCTACGACGATGCCTCGAGACGCTTCGGGAGAAGGAAGGGATCGCCTTTCCAGATGGCTTGTTGGCTAAAGTCGCTGATGATGAAGCCAAATATGAGGCCGAGCTCAAGGCTAGCTCCATACCCGACCTTGAGCCTTCAGATTTCGAAGTGCCAGAAGATGGCGCTCCATGACGCCAGGTCGGTTGCTACCATTTTTGCTGCAGCCCGTATGGGACGAACCTGTGGATGTTCACATCGGAGGATGCGGCCGAAGTGCGGGCGTCGGGACTGTCTCCTTATCTGTAGCTTTAGTCGTTTTTTGTTTTCTCCCCTTCCTTTCTTTTTATTTTGTTGTAGTAGACTTGGTAGGTCGGTAGGTCATCGTAACTGTATAACCTTTTAATGAAGAAGTTTTATTTTTGGACTCGAATTGTTGCCGAACTCGAGTTGTTTTTCTTTGACCGAGCTCGCTTGGCAGGTCAAATGTTTGTGTGTGAATGATGACTCAATTATACGCTTATAAGTTTGTGCGTAGAAGAGATGCGAGTGAAAACTCGGCTTCACGCTTAAGGTTTGTGCGCGGGAGGAATGCGAGCAAAAACTCAGCTTTACGCTTAAGGATTGTGCGCGGGATATTTGCGAGTGAGAACTCGTCTTCGCGCTTAAGGATTGTGCGCGGGATATTTGCGAGTGAGAACTCGGCTTCGCGCTTAAGGATTGTGCGCAGGATATTTGCGAGTGAGAACTCGAAGCTTTTTTTTTTTTATTCTTGAGAAAATAGTATATTTATATTATAGCTGCACCTCGGAAAAAAGGCTGCTTACGTACCCCCGATCAGGGGGATCAAGCCAGTCGTAGTTCGGTAAGAGTGGTTTGATACACAGAAAATGTTAGGTCGGGAGCGTTAGTGGTTGAAGCGCTTTAGGTTGATTGTGTTCCACGAGCGTGGGACAGCTTCGCCATTCATCGTAGCCAGTTCGTAAAAACTTGGTTTTACGATTTTTGAGATGAGGTAAGGGCCTTCCAAGTGTGCGCCGAGCTTTGTGGCGTTTTCTTCGGCAGTGTTTTCGAACACTTTGCGAAGCACTAAGTCTTCCTCGTCGAAGTGTCTTCCTTTGATTTTTTTGTTGTAGAATTTGGAGGCGAGCTGTTGGTAATTGTGTATCCGCAGGAGGGCGTTATTTTGCTGTTCCTCCAGAAAGTCTTCCTCTGTTCGGTGCATGTCGTCGTTGAGGACGGGGTTGTGCACGAGCATAGATCAGCGTAGCGTTGGAATCTTGACCTCAGATGGGGCCATTGCTTCCATGCCGTGAGATAAGGAGAACGGTGTGCGGCCGGTCGCGGTGCGTGGTGTCGTACGATGACTCCAGAGGACGCCATCATGCTCTTTTGCCGAGAATCCTTTTTTTGCGCCTAGCCGTTTCTTTAGGCCGTCAATTATTGTTTTGTTTGTTGCCTCGGCTTGCCCGTTGCCTTGAGGGTACCGTGGTGTCGATTTGTTCAGCCTTATTCGCCATTTGGCGCATAAGTATCGGAAAGTCCCGAGATGAACTGCGGGCCATTGTCTGTGACGATCTCATATGGGAGTCCGTGGTGGCAGATGATGAACTTCCAAACAAATTTTCGCACGTCGTCGGCGAGGATGTTGTTGTAGGAATCGGCTTCGACCCACTTTGTGGAGTAGTCCGTCATTATGAGTATGTATGCCTTTCCTCGAGATCGAGGCATGGGTCCTACGATGTCCATTGCCCACCGCATAAATGGGTATGGTGCGGTCGCCGTGTTGAGGAGCTCGACGGGAAGATGTATCATCGGAGCGTGTCGTTGGCATTGTTCGCATCGTGCTGCAAATTTGTCGCAATCTTTGAGCATCGTCGGCCAAAAATGGCCTTGGTTTCTGATTTTTATTGCGAGAGCTCGACCATTGGAATGGTTTCCTCCCGCTCCTTCATGTATTTCCTTTATTACTCCGATCGTTTGATCCCCGTGTAGACAAGTTAGGAGAACTCCGGAGGAGCTCCATCTGTATAGACCATCGTTGAGTCTAACATATCGTGCACATTTTCTTTTAAGATGCCGAGCTTCCCATCTATCACTTGGGGTTGTCCCGTTCTCTATGTACTCGAGTATCTCGGTTCGCCAATCTGATGAGGTTGGTCCAGCGGGTGATAGAGGGAGATAGTCCGTCGTTTCTTGTTCGTCCGCGTGATTGAGCTCGGTTGTATGGGCGTTTTCGATGAGAGCGATGCCCCTAGGAAGGGCGATGCTGGGCTGCTCGATACTTTCCACTAGTATAACATGGCGTTGAGTTGGATCAGAAGTCGATGCTAGAGCAGCGAGTGTGTCGGCGGAGATATTCTCTCCTCGGCGTATTTTCGTGAGGCTAAATTCGTTGAACTCGGCAGCCAAGTCTTTGACAAGTTTGAGGTAGGCATCCATACGTTCGTTTTTGGCTTCGTACTCGCCGCTGAATTGGTTGGCCACGAGCTGTGAGTCGCAGTGTGCTCGGAGGCTTGCTGCTCCAACACCCCTTGCCAACTTGAGTCCGGCGATCAAGGCTTCATATTCAACTTCGTTATTTGAGGCCAGGAATGCTAAACGAAAGGACTGCTCCAACACTTCGCCAGTTGGTGACTCGAGTTTGATGCCGAAGCGGGATCCATGATGAGAGGATGATCTGTCGACGAACAGGGTCCACTGGATGGGTACGTCAGTACCAATTAACTCGGGAACCAACTCGATCAAGAAATCTGCTAAAACTTGAGATTTAGCAGCAGGTCGGCCCTTGTACTCAACATCGTATTCGCTGAGTTCGACCGCCCATTTGGCAATTCGACCCGATTGGCTGGGACTATGGAGGATCGTTCTCAGCGGTTGGTTGGTAAGAACAATAATTGTGTGAGACTGGAAGTAGGGGCGCAACTTCTGAGCTGCGGTAACAACGGCAAGGACGAGCTTTTCTAGTGCGGGGTATCGGCTTTCAGCCCCGTCTAGCGATTTGCTTACGTAGAAGATGGGTTTCTGCTCGCCTCTGTCTTCTCGAACGAGGACACTGCTTACCACCGAGCTGGAGACCGCGATGTAGAGGTATAGGTTTTCGCCCACTTCAGGCTTAGAGAGAACGAGGGGTGTCGAAAGGTACGTCTTAAGTTGCTGGAAAGCCTCCTCGCACCGTTCGTCCCAAATGAACTCTTTGTTCCCGCGAAGTAATTGGTAGAAAGATAGGCACCTATCCGTTGATCGGGAGACAAAGCGGTTAAGGGCGGCGATTCTTCCCGTAATTCTTTGAATTTCGCGCTTGTTTCTTGGCGAAGGGAGGTCGAGAACCGCTTTTATCTGTGCGGGATTAGCTTCGATACCGCGCTGGGTAACGATGTATCCCAAAAATTCTCCGGAGGTGACTTCGAAGGTACATTTTGTCGGGTTCCGCTTCATCTGGTATTTGTTGAGGGTGTCGAAGCATGTTCTTAGATGGCCGACGTGGTCTTTTGCTAGTAAGGATTTTACAAGCATGTCATCGATGTAGACCTCCATCGTTCTGCCGAGCTCGTTCGCAAACATTTTATTGACGAGGCGCTGATAGGTGGCGCCGATGTTCTTTAAGCCGAAGGGCTTGACTCTGTAGCAATACGTTCCCCGATCTGTTATGAAGGCCGTTTTGTCTCGATCGTCTGGGTGCATGTGGATCTGGTTGTATCCTGAGAAGGCATCCATGAAAGAAAGGAGCTCGTTCCCTGTGGTCGTTTCGACGACCTGATCAATACGTGGCAAAGGGAAGCTATCCTTGGGACAAGCTTTGTTGAGGTCGGTGAAATCCACGCAGACTCTCCACTTGCCGGACTTCTTTTTGACAACTACAGGGTTGGCCAACCAGCCGGGATAATGTATTTCAGTAATGGACCCAGCTGCAGTCAATCGTTCGACTTCGTCGTTCACAGCCTGTGCTCGCTCTGGGTTTAGTTTGCGTCGCTTCTGCTTTATTGGTCTGTACGTGGGGTTGACGTTAAGCTTATGACTGGCGATCGTAGGGTCTATCCCCGGTATATCGTTCGTCGACCAAACGAAGGTTGAAACGTTCAATTTTAAGAAGGTGACGAGCTCTCTGCTTAAATCTTCATCGAGGTCGGCCCCTATTTGGACGCAACGTTCTTTGTTGGTCGGGTCGATATTTACTTTGGTCAAAAGACTCTGAGCAGGTTGATTGTGGAGGTCGGGATCTCTCGAGATGTGGCAGTCGATCACCTGACACGTTTTGACTGCTTTTCGCAGCTTATGTCCTACTATGAAGCATGTTCAGGACATCCGCTGATCTCCGCGGATTGTACAGATCGTGGAGCCTACAGGGAACTTGAAGCATTGATGATAGGTGGAAGTGACTGCCTTCATCATATTGATCCATGGGGTTCCAAGGATCATGTTGTATATCGCGGGTTTGTCGATCACCTCAAACTTGATGATCCGGGTTGTTCCTCCTATGTAGATCGAGAGTTTGACCGTTCCGATGGTGTCGGTCGTATCCCCGTTGAATACCGTGAGGGTTCGTTTGGACAGCTTGAGGGTGAGGCCGGTAAAACTCATCTCGTCCCAAGTATCCTTGAATATAAGGTCGACCGAACTCCCAGTGTCGATCAAGACCCTTCCTATCTCGCAATCCGCAACACGTAGTTGAATAACCAGTGGATCGCAATGCGGATGGGCTACTCCATGTCCATCACTTGCGGTAAACGTGATGTCAGCCTCTGCCTCGGTTGGATTCGGTTGAGGGCTTTTCAGCTGTTTCAAGCTTGCCTCAACTCGGTGTTTAGACATTTTTATCGACCAAACGGAGTCGTTGCATTCAAGGGGACCGCCCATGATCATTCCGATGAGCTGTCGTGCCAGTGGTAAAGTTTGCAGAAGCTCTTGCGCTTCCGGAGTGTGCTCGTTGTGCCACTTGTTCCAGGAGAGCGGGGAGTTCTGTTGAGAGTTCGGCGGGTTTTGTTGTGAGTTTGGCGGGAACTGTATGTCATTCTTGACTACGAAAGAGGGAGCAGCCGATGGTGAGTCTGGGCTGTCGCTTATGGCAAAGGCTGCGGCCCGTTTACTCCTCTCTTGTAAGTATTCGTCATCGTAATGTTGACGGGGTTCGTAGTAGTCTTCCCGAGCTTTATCTTTTAGGATGGTTGTTTTAGTCGGGGCATGCTTTTTAGTCATGAGGGCTCGCTCCTCTTCGATCTCAATGAAGATGGAAGCTCGGCATAGGGCATCTTCTAGGGTTCGTGGTTTGTTCAGTTTCAAGTCTTCCTTGAAAGCTGATACGAACCAAAGGCCGTTCCTAAGGGCCGGAAGGGCCGCGTCGTCCGAGACAGTAGCTTGGGATACGACCATTTTGAATTGGTCGATGTACGACCGCAGGGTCTCCTTTGGTCCTTGGGTTAACGCCCACAGGTCGGCGTTAGATGTTCCTTGTTGAATGAACATCGAGTAATGCTTGAGGAAGGCGGCTGAGAGTTGGTAGAAGTTATGGATCGAATGCGTCTCCAGTCTTGCGAACCAGGTCAGTGCGAGGCCAACAAGGTTTTCGATGAAGAGCTGGTAGATTCCAACCTCTCGCTCTTCGGGTGCGAGCTAGTGGCGTCCCGTGGCGACGATGAAAGAGGTCATGAACTCACTGGGGTCCGTGAGCCCATTGTACGAGAGGATTTTGACATTTCCAGGATACCTGATCGACGTATTCTGTAGACGAGGGCTGAACGGGGTGTTCGGCGTTTCTCGCATAATTTGATCTATTTCGGGCGCCGAGCTGGTGGCTTGGTGCACAGTAGAAGTCATTTGGCGGAGCTCGGCTCTGATGCTTGCCAACTCACGATCTCGCTCTTTGTCGGCGAGAATTTTTTGGAGCGTTTCAGGGCTTCGACGCTCTTCCTCTCTCTGCGAGGATTTCGGCGTGTGACGCCTTGGCCCCTCCGGGTTAAGGCGGGTACGCAAAAGTCGATCTTGTCATCGGACACCGATGACGCATTTACGAACGAGGTCGGGAGTCTTCGTACCTCTTCTTCAACTGCGCGGTCAATGGTTGGGTTGCTTCGAGGCGCTACGTTGTCTAGGCGAAACGCTCGTTGTTGCTTCGGGTCGATTCAGTCATTTGTGTGATCAAGGTTTGTAGAAGCGCGTTCGTCATGGTGAGTTGACTTCCGGGCGTGAGGTCGGTATCGGGACGTAGCGACTGCGTTCGGGTCGTCGCATTGGTTCCGATTTTGGTTTCGGGTAACGGACAGTTCGTGTTCGCAAGGGCAAGCTCGGGCCCAGTTTCAGCTAGGATTTCTGATGGGAGTATCTCATCGGCCAGCCTCTGAGGTCTAGGCGCCGCAGCTCGGGTTGACGTTGAGGAATCTGGCTCTCTTGGGTTTGGTGTTCGTGACAGAACGAGCTCTTCAGCATCTGACGAGCGTAGTGATATTGATGTTTTTCGTCCGGCCATCTTTGAGTCTTTTCTTTGCGCGTAGGAAATGTCTAAACCCCCTCTCTTTAGCGCCAAATGTTAGTTTTGAAAGCAACTAATATAAATAGTTCGATTATGGATTGGTTTGATGTCGATTGATGATAAACATGGAGTCGATATTTCTGTTTAATAGAAAAGGTTAAGATTGATTGCGATTGAAATGAGCTCGGGGTAAAACGTGTATCCAGCTCGGGATAGACTAAGTGTTTAATTTTTAGTTCTGTTCTTGAGAAAATATTTGGATCCTTTTATTAATATAGTACAAGGGATATTTATAAGGAGTCTGATATGCTCAAATCTAATACCCTAAAGTATCTAAGCAAACACTGTAGTATTCTAGGGGTCAATCCACAATGACTCAAGATAACACTCAATAGATTCTAGAATATGAATTAAGCTAAGCCTAATAGATGAAATTAAGAATAGCAAAACAATTAAAACAAGTAGTAATTCAGTGGAGGAAAACGCTAGGCTTAGGGAAACTTGCAGGCAAATCAGAATTATCAAATCAAATCAATTGTCAGGAAATAAATTAAGCTCCGCTCTCAAACTTGAAACATAGATGTAAAGTAAACCAACTGTCGTTGCGAAAACTATCTATGCCTAAACCTAGAATTCCAAATTTCTTTGCAAATTCTATGAATTTAAACAAGCATTAACGATCAAGTTGGTAAAAACTAAATGGACTCTAAAACTAAAGGAAAAGACTCAAAAAAATGGACTTATATCATGGTTAAAAGTGGGTAAAAACCATGATATATCAGAGTCGAAATCCTTGTCAACCGCCTTGGTTATTCAGCGCATGCGCGGTGAACTTGAATCTCTCGCCGAGTCGCACTTGAGTACTTTTCGGTAAGTCGGCAACTCTTCTTCGGGCCTCAATTGATGGGTCTAAGCTGGTCGGTATTTGACCTGCTCGGCATTCGACCTGCTCGGGGTTTGACCTGCTCGGTATTGGGCTGAAAGGTGGGGCGCGAATTTAGTAAATGGGCTTCGAATGCTTATTGGGCCGGGCTGATAGGATTGTCAATCCTATCTCCAACAATAGCCCCCCCAGCTCGGGGTACGAAAGAATGCAGTACACCGAGATCGATGTGTTTCAGCCCGGCTCATTCTTCGTAAATTTCTCGGATCCCGATCTGTCGTTTCATTTTCCTAATCATGACCGTTGGGTGAATGTGTGCGTGGGAAAGCCGCACACATTCACCCAACCTTCAAGGAGCCAACGTGAGTGTTAATGGCGCTGCCAATAGATTCCTTTGGTGGCTCTCCACCACCTTCCTGTTATATGTTAAAACACACCATTAAACGCATAACAATTAAATGGACAAATTAGAAAGAGAAACTCAAAAGACAAAACTCACATTGACAGGAGCAAGATTCTTCTAGAAAATCGAGTGGTTCACATGACCTGCACATTAGTAATAGACCCGAATGAGTTCCATCCTCTAGCACAGAAAATCAATTCATTTCCCATAACAATCTCTGGGTATTCCCTCTTATTAACTGGTTCCGAGCTCAAGACCCAGCAAACCAAAGTAACTCTCAGACACTGACATGGGATTAAACGATTTCCAGAAAAAATGAGAAATCTAATGGGTAAGAGATCGAACAAATTACCTGAAAATGCATATAGCTGGTGGGATCGAGAAACGATGAGAAGAGTGTTAGTTTTGAAAGCAACTAATATAAATAGTTTGATTATGGATCGGTTTGATTTCGATTGATGATAAACGTGGAGGCGATATTTCCGTTTAATAGAAAAGATTAAGATTGATTGCAATTGAAATAAGCTCGGGATAAACGTGTATCCAGCTCGGGATTGACTGAGTGTTTAGTTTTTTTTGTTCTGTTCTTTTTAGAGAGTATCCGGATCCTTTTATTAATGGAGTACAAGAGGTATTTATAAGGAGTCGAAAGCCTTGTCAACCGCCTCGGTTACTCAGCGCGTTCGCGGTGAACTTGAATCTCTCGCCGAGTCGCACTTGAGTGTTTTTCGGTAAGTAGGCAACTCTTCTTCGGGCCTCAATTGATGGGTCTAAGCTGGTCGGTATTTGACCTGCTCGGCATTCGACCTGCTCGGGGTTTGACCTGCTCGGTATTGAGCTGAAAGGTGGGGCGCGAATTCAGTAAATGGGCTTCGAATGCTTATTGGGCCGGGCTGATAGGATTGTCAATCCTATCTCCAACAATACCCTATTCAATTTAAGATCAATCAATTGATGAAAGTTTACATAAACAAAGAGAGATGGTCAAATAATACTTCAAGGACTGTGAAAGAAGGTGAATTGCATCGACTTTACGTGAAATTAACATCAGTATTAGTGATATAAGTCACTCCACGGTAACAAGAATACTTAACGAGTTATGTCAGGAGAAGAGTTTGTAATTGCACGGTTGCTAGATGTAAAATATGAGCATTCCCGGGACAACAAAAGCAACACATGCTTGAGTTAGAGACAAAAACAAAATGGAGATTTCAATAAATCTTTCTTCATCTCACAAAAATTTAAAGTTATATGAAATATTCAGATATCAAGACCTGCTTTACGATTTTTTTTCATGGAATTTATGAAGAACTTGCTTTTGCCTTTGACCACATGAGAAGGAAAGAGAGACTAGAGCAAAGACGTTAGACTCTTGGCATCTGGTAAAATAAATGGTTAGACATTCAAACATCAGTATGCTAAGATAAAATCGTCAATGAAACATGACTTGTATATTTCAAAACTGATATATAAGTCTCTAGTGATGTCCTTGAAACCCTATGCTACACTAAAACGTATACGAGGACATGAAACGGGAACGACAAAGTAGATGGAAAACAACTTATTAAAAATGTATGGATAAGGAGAAGATATAGATACGTCAATTAAAATATAAAAAATACCTCACAGAAATAAAGAAAGTCGTAAGTAAATATCAATAATTTTTTTTTAAAGCATAATATTTTAAACTAGAACTCTGAAAAATAGGTTTCATGCATTTGTTAGATCATCACTACTTGACCCATGTAAAGATTTATCTCTTTTCAATCAGTTCAAGTTTTTATAAGTAGATACCTTCGCATTCAGAACCAACTTCTCTAAACGTTTATATATATATTAGAGGCTTTTTAATTAATGAAAAGAGCCGAGGTCTATTCAAAGAGAGCAAATCAGGGAAAAACAATATGCCACATCGACCCAACTACTATTTATTTTTCAGTTTATACTCCTAGAGTGATGATGACAAGATAAAATCGTGCAGTGATGCTTGAGAGCCTATGTGGCTCATCAAGGCTCAGGTTGATCGAACAACCAACTTTGATGAAACCGCCAAATTGTGGCGACGATGATAACAATATATAAAATTGATAACAAAAAGATAAACTAATAATTAAGCAATCCATTTTCAAAATATGTACTTTTTGTGTACATAACTAATATGTAAAAGACTAATAGTAATCATATATAAGTGACTAAGCTCAAACTGATTCTAACCATCCGTTACATTGTTGTCGTCTTGTCAATCAAATCAAATATAATTGAAAGAAAAGTGATGATTACTAAACAAAGGATGAAACAACTAAATTCAAACTTGATTTTCCAGAGATTCAGACTAGTAAATTAGAGACATGACATGACATACCTTTAATTTTAGCAAAAAAACGATAAGTTAAAAAAGAAAATACGTAATATTGCAGACAAAAATGGTCGATGATATAGGAGAATTACACATTAACCCTAATAAAACAAAAATTTAACTAATATATTCTATTATTTTTTTTGAGTTTTTTTTGGGAAAATACTTGGGAGATTTTGATAATACACTTAAGTTTATAAGAAATTTGAAAACTAAACTTAATTTTATAGTAATTTGAAACTAGTCTTTTTCATTCAAATTAATCGTAATACCCTTATTTATTATCTAAGAATTATTTTAAAAAATCAATTTCAAAGAAATATATATATATTTTAATTAATATTAAAATAAAAAGTGTCATTAATTTATTAATAAAATTATGTTTAGAGTAACAGTTATCTAAATTTTGAATAAATAAAAGGTAGAAAATATTGTTGATCATATAATTTAGATTTATTATTTATTCAAAAATAAGTAATTCGAAGTTATATAATTTATTTATCAATTAATAAATATAATAATAATTTATAAATTTTCTCTATATTTTTAGGTACACGTATTTTATTATGTGTTCATTTATTTATAAGCTCGATTTTTTTTGAACTATGACATATGTATCACTTATGCTGATTTAATTTTCGTCTATGCCGATTTATTTTTAAATAACCAACTTATGTTCTAGTAGATTTATAACATAGTCCATTTTTAAATTTGAACTTACCTTTTTTTGCTTAACAATTTATAATTTTCTTCTCTCGACTTGCTTATTTATGGTTAATTTTTTTAATATATAATTAAAATTCATAATTCAATTCATTATTATCTGAAATTTTGACCAACTAAAAACAATTTCAAGTAATTTTTTTTCCTTAATTTGGATAATTAATTTTAATTTTTAATAATATTTGTAAAAACTAATTAATCAATTTTTTTTCTGAATTTTTAATTTTAATTTTTAGTAAGTAGTAAAATTTATTAAAGTTATAGGGTAGATTTAAAATATCTAATAAGAATTAGGGTATACAACTAATTAAAGCAAAACAATTTATATACAATCGAATCCTATTTTACAAAGAAATGTTTTGGAAATGTATGATAATCGGTTAGTCGCCGTCCCCACAAACTTCGGCCGTCTCCTCCGTGTTGGAAACGTCGTATCAACGTTTCCTTGCCGTTTCCGTGCGGTCTCCGTCTTGGAAACGTTTCCCCGTGCATCATAGTTGAAAGCTACTATAAAATGGGCAAAAGCTTGAAACCTACTCAAACATCAGCATTTCACTGTTTACATTTTCTCATACACAAAGCAAATGCAAGTACATCATTGCAGTCAAAACTCTAAGCAACACAGCCAAGCCCACAACATTAAGGTCCACATCATAAGAAAACTTGTACCTGTCAGTATGTGTTTCTCATTCCATGCAGAGAAGCTATACCAATAATCAATGCGCACCATATCAGTTGCAAACTTTTTCAATTCAACATACACACGTTTTAGGCTGAACTTTTCTCTGCTCTGAAATATACTCGCGAACTCTCTGAGTTTTACTTTGCATGGGCTCAATCATACTTTCTGTTTCTTGACTTACCTCTTTTGACAGATGACCCTCAAGAAAACCAAACAATGCTCCTAATGTCATCTTTCCTAAATCCACCTCCACCACTGTACCAAGCTCATTCTTCATATCTTCTTCAACTGGACAGCTTGGATCCTGCACTCCAGCATCATTATCCTCATCACCGTCAAAGCTCTTCAACAGCTCCTGCTCTCCTTTCTTCTTCTTCCCACAAGTATTTCTGGCTCGTTTTAAAACCATCTCCAATTCCAAATAAGAATCTCCAACAATATCAATCTTCTTGCTTCTTGTAGCCCTTGTAATCCCCTTCTCTTTTAAAGTCTCTTCCTTCTCTACATTCACCATTCCCAAACACGACTTTTCTACAATTCCAATGTTCTTGCTCCTTGTAGCCTTACTTTTCACTCTCTTCTTCACTACCCTCCCTGAATTTTCCTCTGCCATTGTACAATCCTCATCAACTTTAATTGAGTTCACACATGAACTCTGGACACTTTCAACATTCCTAAAGTTTCCCTTTTTCTCCCTCAAAAGTTCCTCTTCTTCTAATCCATCAGTAACCCCTAATTTCTCAGACTTCTCCATTTTTCTAGCTTTCCTAACCCTAGAACTAACATTTTTCACATCAAAACCCATTTCTTCCTCGGAGTTAGCTTTCCTAACCCCCATATTGTTACTTTCGGAAATCCTAGTTCGCTTCTCCGCTTTAGCCTGACGCTTATTGTTCCTCCTTGGTCGAGGCGGAAGCATCTGCTCATCCTGAACATCATCAATCACAAAATTCACCATAATAGATGTATACTCACCGAGTTTAATAATATCGCCATCTCGTAAATCTACCGGTGCCTCTGAGTCGAGAGCATTCGAGTTCCATAAAGTACCGTTGGAAGATCCAAGATCCTGGATTGCCCAATTCCCAGAAATCGATGCGATCCGGAGGTGCTTGGTGGAGATTCCGGCGTCTTTGATTGCGATTTCATTACCACGAACGATTCGACCAACACGGATCGTAGAACCGGGTTTGTAATCTAGTGTATCACGAATGCTAGTCTCAGCGATGGTGTAACCATTGTGTACTTTTATCAAACCGTTGCACTCGAACTCGAAGCTTGATTTAGACCCGAATGCGAATTTGAATTTTGAATTTTGGGTTGAGCGCTTTTAGTCATAAAAAAATCAATAAATTTCTAATTGGGAATTTAAATGGGCCTAAATGGGCTTTTACCGTCTTAACAATGAAAATGTGATGGCTAAAGGCTGATTGGTGTGCAACTGTGAAGATTTTTACTACAACTAAAAATATCTACAGTCAAATTTTATCCAATCATATTTTTATTTTTTATTTTATTTTAAAAGTCCTAACAACCCCTAAATTCTCTCTAACTTCTTTTGCTTCTATTTTTTTAAAGCCACAAAAAACATGGCTTTTACAAGACTATACGATTTTTTTTATTTTTTTTAACAATGATGTATATTAATAGTAAAAATTAGATAAAACAATAATAATTAATAGAAAAATTCTACACAAAAAAATAAAAACAAAATTATTTATAATAGGATCAAGAATCATTCAAAAATAATAAAAAATAAATAATCGATAACCATACTAATTCAAAAAAAAAATGTAAAACGAAATTAAAAAATTAAATTTAAAATAATATACTATTTTTATACTATCACTAATATTATAAATACCATGAGTTACTGATTTGTATATAAATTTTGGCATGAAATAATAAATATAAGTAAATTTATTTGTTTAAAATATTTATCTATTAGTTTATTTTTAAAGATTTGTAATTTTTTTTTAAATGTAATTATTAATAATTTTTTTTGTTATATCGATATAATTTAAAAATATCATAATTTTAAAATAAAAGTCACAGCTTTTACAATTTTTATTACCAATCAAATTTTTATAAATATTTAAAATCAAAACTTTTACAATTTTTTTAATATTTTAAAGTTACAGCCACGACTACACCGCTATTGGCCGAACGACTGGCATATTATTACCCGAACTTCCAGCAACACACGTGAATCTCTCAGCCAACTTATCTCTCCCTTATCCACTATTTTCTACCTCTTTCTCCACGCTCCTTTACTCTCGCGTGTATCTCACCTTCTTTGTTCATAACTTCATCTGGATATTCTTTTTTTTTTTCTCCTTTTTTATTTGTTGTCAGTCTTGCTTTTCATTTTTAAACTGTAAAAATTACAAAAGTTTCTAACAATTAGACTCATTATTAACGACATTGTTTCAAATTAATTAAAACAATAACTTATTTCTAATGCCAACACAATAATTGATATAGAGTATATTCCTCTAGATAGTAAACACGACGCGCTTAGATCTGACGCGTGGGTTATATTTTGTCGGTCAACGAAAGTGCCACGTCATCTCCACCGTGCTGTTCCTTATCATTCTATCACCCGCCAACGTCGTTTCAAGCACAGCAAATATCACAATTCTTTTTTTGATTAAAATCAATTAAAGCACCAAACTCAAATAAATTACTCGTAATAAATAAAAAAGAAATATTATTACCCCTTTTTGTTCTTCTTCGTCTTCGTCTTCGTTTTCGATTCTCCTGATTCATGTCGTTTAGATTTTTGGCGATTTTAGAATCCCATCATTTTCCTTCGGGAATCTGATATTTTCTCAGGAAAATTTCAATCCAAATCGGATAAGAACCGCCATGGATGAGACTTATTTTGATCTATTGCATTTCTTTAAGAATCCTTCTTTTACAGAGACATTCGTCGACATCTTGCTATGTGCAGTCCCGATTTGGCTCGCCGTCATGATCGGGTTATTTATCGGATGGTCTTGGCGTCCAAGATGGACAGGTTTGATCTATTTAGGGTTTCGTTCTAAGCTTCGCTTTCTATGGACTGCACCGCCTGGATTTGGTGCTCGTAGGCTTTGGCTTGCTTTCACCGCTCTCTCTGCTTTCTCCGTTTGCCGCACCATCTGGTCAAGGAACGATACCAGAGCTAATAAATCGTCGGCTGGGTCAGCTTCGTCGCAGACGCCTGTAGAAGATACTGATGCATCAGGATTAGTCTCAAGGTTAGTATACATAGCAGAAGCAATTTGTTTAATTGTTTACTTCTCTGTTTTAAAACGTAACGTTTACTTTTGATTTAGCTAGATTAAAGTATTTAGTTTGCATTCTCTTTTATTATAGCAATGACATTGGCAAAAGAAGTGTTTTTTTTTTTGGGTTAATTGATTTATGGATTGGTCAATCTGAGGATAATTGGGTTTATATTGCAGAGGTAGCGATAGTTCAACGGTGACAGAGGAAATTGTGACAGAGAATGATTTAGAGCATCTTTTACAGCTGCTTGAAGTTGGGAATGCAACTATGGAATGGCAATCCATGATGGATAAGACTATTCCAAATATGAGCTACCAGGCTTGGCGTCATGAGCCCGAGGTAATCTGAATTTCATCTCTTGCTTTGTATCAGTTTCGTTAGTATGCCTTTATCATGTAGCCCAAGAAACAAGCTATAAGTCATTGAGTAGTAGGCGAAAGACGTTTTTGTTGAAAAAAATAGTTCTATTAAGAAATTTGAATATGATTCAGAGACCTGCGTTTAGATTATTGGTAAGTATGAGGGAGGTGTGTTTCTTTGGGATAGCTATGGACAATCATTTTTTAATGATCTATCTATTGAGGTTTCTAGTAGTATTCATTGTGTTTCCTTGTTTAGCTTTGTTCCTTTTGGGCACCATGTGATGCATTGCTGCATTTACTCCTTTGTGTGGCATTTTTATGAAATTTTACTTGAAGCTGTTTTCTTGCTATATAGAACTGGGAAATTCTTAAATACCAGATGATAGAAACATTTTATCAAATCATGTTTTTAGCCTGAAAGGTCGTATTGTTTATCAGACAGGTCCAGTTATTTATCGCAGTCGAACTGTGTTTGAGGATGCAACTCCAGATATTGTTAGGGATTTCTTCTGGGATGATGAGTTTCGACCTAAATGGGATTTTATGCTTGCCAACTTCAAAACTTTGGAGGAGGACACTCAGACAGGAACAATTATTGTTCAGTGGAGAAAAAAGGTCTCTGGACTTTTGATACTTTGGTCATCTTAATAAACAACTCCCACATTAAAAACTGTTGTCATCACTAATTTCTTTTCCATGCAGTTTCCTTTTTTCTGTAGTGATCGAGAGTATATCATTGGCCGGAGAATATGGGAGTCTGGAAAGAAGTATTATTGTGTGACGAAGGTAATGTCGTACGACGATAACTTGTTTTTGCCTTCCACGGATCGATTGTGTGTAGCATTTAGCTGTAGAGGAGAGAACACCAAAGTTTAGCTTAATTCCGGAAATGGGACCATTGTCTCTTAGTTTCCAGTTCTATCAAGTTTCATTGAATCATAACTTTATCAGTGAACAACATTGGTCAAATAAAGAAAAATCCAACATCTGTTTCACCTAAACCTCACATTAAGTTTTTATAGTGAAACTATGCTCAAAGCTCAGAACTAAGGCGCTTATCTTCTTTTTCATGCATCTACTTCTCTGGGAGATGCATTTTATGGTTATATCAGAGAAGATAAGCGCCTTATCCATATAATGCAGAAGGTTGTCTTCTTTGGTAGGTTGATTCAACTCTAACCGAAGATCAATATCAGAACTATACTGATGACCAAAAAAAAAAAAAAATCAGAACTATACCTAACACCTGTCGATATTGTAGGGAGTACCTTATCCAGCTCTACCAAAGCGTGATAAGCCGAGGCGTGTTGAGCTTTATTTCTCAAGTTGGGTTATCAGAGCAGGTAAGCCTTTTGAAATGCAAGTCTTCTTTGTTAAGTTGGGATATATTTTGTTTTTTAAGCAAATATAATACAAATGCAGTTGAATCCCGAAAAGGAGATGGACAGCAAACGGCTTGTGAAGTATCCCTAGTCCACTATGAAGATATGGGAATCCCAAAAGACGTAGCAAAGTTAGGTGTCCGTCATGGCATGTGGGGAGCCGTCAAGAAGCTAAACTCTGGTTTACGAGCCTACCAGGCCGCCAGAAAACCAGGCTCATCTCTATCCCATATCGCTCAAATGGCAAGAATCACAACAAAATTGAACATGGATTCTGCAGAATCATCTTCAAGAGATGAAGACAGAAGCAGAGCAATGGATTATGCAAGGAGACAACGGGACCATTTGAGAATGGACTGGAAATGGGTCATTGTAGGAGGTGTCGCATTGGCTTGCGGCCTTCACACTGGGGTCATTGGTAAGGCTTTACTCGCTGGAGCTGGCCAGAGACTGGCTCGTAGGTGAAAAACCTTGTCGTATTTTTATTATATCTTCCCTTGACAGAAAAGAGAAACATATACATATAACAAAGGGAAATGTATTTTTCTTGCTACTCCTATGAGAAGGGCATGTGGTTTTGATGGTGAACCATGTAGAATAGTAGCTTTATGCTTTTGGAGTCTAAATTATTTGAGTCCTATTTTGTTACAGAGGAGAGTGAGATATGTATTATATGAACTATATGAATCTACATAGCTTCCAAAAGCTTAAAATCTTTGCATGTGACACACTTAGTATCTCTCATTGATTCATCAACATCGACCAAGATGTCAAAACATATCTCCCACATTAATTCACTGCAGTGGCACACATGCCGTTCTTTGTTATCGCTTATGGTTGCACACGAAGTTCCTCATACTGCAGATCTACAAAGGTTGTTTCTGGTGTTGTGGAGGATGCCAAGTCATCACCAAACTCAGTGTCTGATTCATCTGAATCCCAGAGTTCATCCTCTGAACCAAATGCAACATCTGTTTCAGATAGTGAACCCTTGGTGTGGATCTCACCTTCTTCACCATCTTCTCCCTCGTTTTTGTATGTATCCAAATACATGTCATCTTCCTCTCCCTACAACAAACAAAAGAACAGGGGAATATGAGACCTCAAAACTCAAAATCATGATGGTGAAAATTCAAGAAAATAAAGAGATTATAAGGCAAACATATCATACATCTGTTCCTTCTGTCTCCTCGTCAGAAGAATAAGCCATGTCAAGCTTGTCGTATAACGCTTCATCTCCCTTGTCTTTTACAAGTTCCACTTGTTCCTGACAGAATGGATTCAGGGTCTCGGGTTAGCAAACATTTCAAAACAAGAATATACGTTCTTTGTTCGATAAGTAAATGATATATAGATAACTGGAACCATACAATTTCAGCTCTGAGCTGCTCTGACCTCGCCTGTACCGCCCCAATGTGTTTAATAAGAGCCTGTTGAATGCAAAGTATCCAAATAAGAAAGCAAACTAAGTGTTAGCCCTTGAGGTTTATTACCTAATTGGTCACAAAAATTAGAAATCAATGATAAGTTAGTAGATATTGAGATCAACAAACGTTGTTGCATATTATTTTTTCACGAACCTCGCGTTTTTGGAGCTCAAGAGAACGTGCCAAAGCTTTCCTCTTTGTCAAGAGGTTCTTAGGCCTCAGCGTAGAAGGACGCTTATAGTCTTTTCCTCTATATACGATTATGGCATAGCCTTTTGAAATCTTGTCAACAGAAACCAGGATACCTCCACTCTCGGCTTCAAGGGCCATTGCCACTTTCTTTGCACCCTCAAAAGTTTTAGCCTTTACAAGAATCTTGATCAGCTCCCGATATTTCCAATGCAAGTGCATATTCTCCACAGTCCCATCAAACACCCCTCTTCGACCTGAAGTGATCAATTTAAGTTTCTCAGACAAGTCCCAGAGAACTCAGGTCAAACATACTTAACTACACTACGCATCAGTAAAAAGATGGTTTACCAAGAAGTAAGAAAGCTTTCATCTTCAATCCAAGCTTCTGGAACATAAATCTCTCTTCCTCTGTTATGCCCTCAAGGTCTGTTCTCTGCTCTGCTGGCTTCAGAGATTCCTCCACCTTAGCTAAAGCCCGTTCAGCTTTCAGCAACTTTTTCTCAGCCTAGAAAAGTTGATTGAAAATTAATAATCAGCTTAATTCCAGGAGCAATTCCTTAACTCAGCATCTGAAACATAACTTGACAGGTAGGAAGTACAGGGTCAAGTCAGAACTCACAAAAGTAAGTTTCCTTTCCAACTTCCTGACAAGTTTTGCAGATCTCACTTTCTCAACCTCTTGTTTCATTTCCTCCACATGATCATCGTTATCCAGATTCTTTCCCCACTTACCAGTTGCATCAAGAGTTTCTCCAAGAGTGCCAGCAGAAACAAGATTTTGATTAGCTTTAATACTTGGGACAACCAGTGCCGATGGTGCTCTTAGACGTGCCTGTTCCTCTTCGGCTTGCAAAGTCCTAGCAAGGTTTTGATTAGCTTTAATACTTGGGACAACCAGAGCCGATGATGCTCTTAGACGTGCTTGTTCCTCTTCGTCTTGCAAAGTCCTTGCAAGCCTCTCCTTCTCCATTAATGCTTCAGCTACTTCTACTGACAAAAAACTCTTTCCTCTGTAGAAAACCAAGAAGTCTTTGTTCCTAGAGAGCAGCATACCTCCCGTCAATCTCTGCAGTCACTTACCAAGATCATGATATCAAGCTAACAGCATCAAATATAGACACCTTCTAATTTGTTCTAATAATATCTACATTAATATAAAAACAATTACATGTTACTTGGCTGTGAATCCTTATTACCTTGATGTCCTCAGCCATTCTCTCACTGGTAGTCAGTTGTACACCACGTTTGAGGGCAACCTTGGCAATCAAACTCTTTTGCCATAACTTAACCATGGCTGTTGCCAACCCTTGCAGCTGTCTACTTCGACCTGTACATCAAAAGAAAATCTCACTCTTCAAAGACTTTACTAGGCTCTATAAAGTCATAAAGGAAATCCAATACCTAAAGCAAAGTGTGGAGGAAGAACTGTAGCAAGTCTTCTTAAAGCGGTTGCCTCCTTTGTTCCCAAAGTTGATCTCACTCCATAAGGAAGTACTCTGAAAGGGGGTTCGTAACCAGGAACAATCCCTGGAAGCAAATCAGCATCAACAGGTAATGGATAACCTCCCTGCCAGTCCATGTACCGAGGACCAAGACCCTCTAACAGTTCATTTATTTCATCTTCATATTCTACTTCCTGTTGGGATGTTCTGTCATTATTTCCCATAATAGTTGTCTCTTTCTCTAGCGGCTGAGGAAGATGCACTTGTTGAACACTATGATCAACTGTACTTGTACTTTTAGGTAAGGAAGACCGTGATGTCTCTGTTCTTCTGTATATTTGCTTGTCCAGGTTCCCTGATGCACACCTGTTGCCGCCACCTTTGTAGTGGTACAAGGCAATGGAAGTCCCTGACCTCCAAATCACCAAACCACCAGTTTTTCTCTGTCACAGTGAAAATATAATTAGTATTACACTTGACCATGAATAAGAAAGGACATTATAACAAAATACTACTTTTCAATTCCTTTTACTTATCAATTTAAAAACTCCAAATATCTAGCCTTTGTAAATAATACACTGATTGGGGGCTCATAAGAATTAAAACCTCTAATATCTCATGCATTCTTCTCATGTTAAGTGCACTTGATCCTTCAATCTTGAGTCTCACAATCTCTGAGCTCTTCCACTTCTCCTGAATTGCATCTACCACAGCCTGAGTAACACCTGCACCCCTAACTCTCATCTTGCTCTTTGTTCGAAACATCACATTCCTCAACCGATTCAGCTCTGATTCCGAAAGAGTCATCTCCGCCAACGAGTATCTACTCTCCTTTTTAGCTGTCCACTCTCCATTTACCAACTCCTTCTCCTCC
Organism: Crucihimalaya himalaica; assembly: GCA_004349715.1. Classification (NCBI taxonomy): domain Eukaryota; kingdom Viridiplantae; phylum Streptophyta; class Magnoliopsida; order Brassicales; family Brassicaceae; genus Crucihimalaya; species Crucihimalaya himalaica. The sequence continues at coordinate 1,201,043 of SMJT01000043.1, forward strand.
TTAGAACTCACCTTCTCCCAAGGAAACCTAATTTCATCACTGCCCCCAAATACACCAAATGGTGATTCCTCCGAGAATCCATCTCTTTCTTCTTCTTTGACATAGAATCCATCCTCCAGTGACCTTTTCTCAATCCTTCTCTCCTGTTCAAATTCCTTATCCTGAAACTGATCATCGTCCACAAATCCATACTTTTTCAATTTCTCCACAATCCTCTCCATTGTAGTACTCCCACCACCACCACCACCAAAATCACTACTTCGACTACTGTTCTCACCACTCATAAGACCTAAATCCGAAAACCTCTCTTCTTTTCTACGATTCAACACTACCTTTGAAGGTCTTAATTGATTCTGCTTCTGGGTTCTGTTCCAATTCTCATTCCGACTACTACCACCTTCACACGATAATCGTTTAACCTTTCTCATAATAGAGAAACCGAATCTCCTTGATGTAGCACCGTTATAGGACCTGAGTGAAATTGATGAAATGATTCCATGGAAATTGCAGAAGGAGCTTCCCAACGAATCGCAAATTTTCGCCGAAGTAGTCGTCGACGTCGTTACAGTTGTTGGGCAAAAATGGCGACTTGAATTAATCGCCATTTCTGACAAAAAATACTCTCAATTGGGTACTCAAAGAAATACGATTCCGCGAAGATACAACAAAAAATTTTAGAGCTTTGATTCCTTCAGCTACGATACGAAGCTCTGAGCCTGTGTTATCCATGGCGGGGAAAGATGTTCGAGATAATTTGAGGGTTGTTTGGATACTTGGTTTATCGTAACCAGGCCTAGAACAAAGCTTTCTTAACAAACATAACCCGAAAAGGCGCATAATAGAAAGTCATGAACTAGAATTAGTATGGCTATTATGCGCTTAAACTGCTCATCGTATCAGTAACGTACGCCTTAAGACCGGATCTATTTTTCTCAGTCAAAACAGTTATACAGAGAAGAGTAGAAATCTCTTTGTTTTGTATAAATTCTTGCGGCTGCTTCTCTCTGCCCGTACGATCCCTTGGCTCCTGACATCTATGAGATATCAAATTTTCGTGTCAAGGTATTCAAATTGGAACTTGAAAACACCTTGATAATTAGCTGTTTTCTAATTTTATTATGAAAAAGTAGAAAATTTTGGCGATAATGGATATCGATTTGATATGGGTTTATCATGTTTTTGAAAATTAGAGGGAAAAATTCAAACTTTTTGATATTCACGATGTTGGGTTTCACTGTAAATGAGGTTCTAATGGCGGAGTAGCATCGAAGGGTGAGTTTCATTTACTGTTGTAGCGCTTTTTGAATGGTCGTTTGTCTAAATTGGCATTTATGCTCTCCGCCAATTTGTAGTCAGTAGTCAAAAAAAGAGATTTCTTTTGAGTTTTTTGAGATCAGACAATTAGATATGTTTCTGTAGCTAAGTTAGTGTCGGATTCTTGGATCAATGTCTATTTCTCTGGAAGGTTGGTGTGGTTTTCTTTGAGAAAGGAAAAATAAAAATTTTGGCCTGTTACGATCACTTCTTGTGTGATCCCAGAAATGATTGATCTCTAGTCTTGTTGCTGCAGTTTTAGTACTTTTTTGTTTTGTTTAATGTAAATTAATAGTTTCAATTTTAAGTACTTTGCTCTTAATTTGGTGGCTTGGTTTGATTTCTTTGCTCTGATGTAGAATTGAGTGAGCTGGTTAGTAACTCTTAGCAGCTCTAAGTTCTTCTCATGCAGGTACCATATAAGGTTAAATGCTCTAAGTTCAACCTATTTAGCCATCATAAAACTTGGTATCTGCGGTTGATTTAAACGTTATGTTTTCTTTATAACCTGCGTTTTTACTGCTTATAATCTTTATTGAGGTTTGATGGTTATCATTTACACTTTAGGAGTCATATTGGGTTGCGGTTTTTATGAATAATGTGTGACCCTTTTCTAGTTGTGTCTGTTTCTTGTGATATGATTCTTCTTTCAACTTAGAATCTCCTGTGTTTCCTCAGGTGACAGAAGAACCGGATGTTTTCAGAAGTAGAAATGGCTCGGGACGTGGCTATATGTGCCAAACACTTGAATGGCCAATCGCTGCACCAACCGATCCTATCCAGACTACTCCAAGATCTACTCCAAGAGAAAGCATGCAGGGAACACGGATTTTATCTCGGGATCACCGCTCTAAAAAGCATCGGTAACAACAAGGACAACAACATCGACAACGAAGACAATCATCAAGCAGGCATCCTCACATTCCCGGTCTCCTTCACATGCCGCACATTCTTGCCTGCAAGAGGAGATATCTTGCAAGGGAATGTAAAAAAGGTATTGTGGAATGGAGTTTTTATCAGGTCGGGACCACTCAGATACGCATACCTCTCTTTCTTGAAAATGCCGGATTACCATTATGTCCACTCGCAGTCTGAGAACGAGAAACCATATTTTCAAAAAGATGATCTTTCCAAGATTGCTGTTGGAGTTGTTGTGCGGTTCGTGGTGTTGGCTGTGCGGTTTAAGGAGAGACCACACAAGGGAAGAAATGAGTATTACGTTCTTGCGACTTTGGAAGGCTACGATACACTTGGTCCCATCTCTCTTACAGGTTCGGATGAGCCGTACATGTGATTTGTTGTAACCCAACTATTACACCAAAGTTGAAGTCTTTAGATACTTTTTGGTTCTAGGTTAATCTCAGTTTCACTAGGTTCTAGGTTCTTTTTTTTATTTGTCCTTTTGGTATATGTAAACGAACTCATTTTACAAGGTGTTCACATGATACATTTATAGTCATATATGCTGGTGTTGTAATGTAGGAGCATAATATATGCAACACTACAATAAAACGACCGAAACAGAAAATCATAAACGAATGGAGGTGAGCTTATAGAACTCTTTCTTTAACTCTTTGAATCATTCTTAGTGCGACGAGAATCTGTGATTCAAGAGTCCCATGATACAATCATAACCAACCGGTTTAGCTATCACTCGAACACACGGTTTTACACGAATGTTAACACTATGATACTCTCGAAATACTTACTTCTTAATAGAGATGGAAATTTTGTGATGATAATAATCTATTATTAGACAACGAGATGGAGTCTTGGTTTTAAAACCAAGCATTCAACGTGAGCAATCAATTGTTAGGAACATTGATTGTGCCGTTACACAATTTCAATTGAAGATATTTTCCTTTTTTCCTTTTTTTATTATTTTTAATTATTGTTTAATCCCCAAGGACAAATAATCCAATGGGCAATTGGCCTATTTATATTTTCCAAATTCTAAATCGTAAATTCTAAACCAGTTTTGACGCGGTTTGGTTTTCTCTTTTAACTTCCAAAGAACGGTATTTGACGATTATTCAATATTTCAAGCTTTGCAAGCTAGCCACTTTAGACTTCTATTTCTTATTCAAACGAATTTTGTTTTTAACAATCTAATACACCACCATGTAGTGTAAGTGGCAACGGTTCCATCGTCCCCAATAACCAGTCATTCCGATGAACATCTTCACCGGAAAAACTACCAGAAACTTGGTTAAAACCATTTCACAAAAAAGTTCCACAAATCCCCACATGAATAGAAATGACTCTAGACACATGCAATTCGAAAGACTTGACACACTTAATCTAACTAGACAAGAATCGACACAACTTAACAAACTAAACTTGACTTGACTAGACTGACTTTCGAGAGTATATGAAAATGTTATTGTGTCTGAAAGGTACCATTTTTCAGCTTTGAACCAATCATTTTTAATATCTGTCGAATTACTTGGCCAGGAGGTGAACATGATGTCTTGAACCATCCAGACTTTGATGTAAACCGAGCCAACAAGTATCACGTAGCGACATTTTCTCGTAGAGCATAAATTATCTATTGTGTTCATTTTGGCCATGAACATTCCTGGTTTTTCATGAGTGAACTTAGAGAATATAGTCTGACATTCATTCCCCTAGAAACAACCTCATTTCACACTCACTAGGTGATTTGCCACTAGTATTTGTGATATGCTCAAATATAATACCCTAAAAGTACTAAAGCAGTAGCTGCAGTATGTTAGGGGTCGAACCACAAAGACTCAAGATATCCCTCAATAGATTTCAGAATATGAATTAAGCTAAGCAAAATCAATATAATTAAAATCAGCAAACGATTAAAAACTGGTTGTAAAATCAATGGAAGAAAACGCTAAGCTTAGGGAAATTCGCTGGTAAATCAGAATTGCAGATCAAACAGATTGTCAGGAATATAATTCAGCACCGTTCTTGAACTTGAAATACGAATATAAAACCAACCAACTTTCGCTGCGAAGATTATCTATGTCTAAACCTAGAATTCCAAATTTCTTTGCAAATCCTATGAATTCAAACAAGCATTAATGATCAGGTTCAATTGTTCACATAATCCTAAACCAAATTTTTTTGCGAATATATATTTTGCTCACCCAACACTAGTTCAGGAAATCAATCTCACTTTCGTGCCAATTAATCAAACCTAATATCAGATTCTAGGTCGTGAAGCTAGAATAAGCAATAATCACAAGTCTAGATGAAAAACTCTATGGATTTTCCTAACAATTCAATTCAATCTAACAATTCATCAAATACCTTTGAAAAACCATAAACATAACAAAGAATCTACTCAGACATGGTGAATGAAACAAACATCATGAATAAAATAGATTGCATTAAAGAAATAGAGTAAAGAGTACAAAGAGGGTTCCAAATCTTCTCCCAAAACTCTGCTACAATAATCTCTATCTCCTGGGTATCTGTCCTCTCAAAAGTGGCTGAAAAACCTAATTATATTCTAAAAACACGTTTTAGGCTTAATTGTAAATAACAAAGTCTTATGGGCCAAAGGGCAGATTCTTCAAAATTGTAAAGATTCACGTTCTCTTCTTTGGACGTCGGTATCGATCGACAGAGAAACAGCAAGTTATGTTCTTTCCAAATGTCAGTATCGATCGACACTAGGTGGTGTCGGTCGATACACAAGCTTCATATCGGCTCCCGAACTGCTTGATCCACGTTCAGCTCCAAAATGCTCCAGAAAACTTCAATAGATCTAATTTAGCTCCAAACATACCTGAATCCTGAAAAGACTCTAAAAGACTCCAAAAATACTAGAAAGACTCAATAAAATGCACTTATATCATGGTTAAAGCGAGTAAAAACCATGATATATCAACGCCCCCAGACTTAGCCTTTGCTTGCCCTCAAGCAAACAGAGAACCAAACCAGCTGACGAGGTTTGAAAACACGGAGACTCACTTGTTCTTGAAACACTGCAATGACCCTTCTTCCTAATGTCTTCTCATTACTTCACCAGTTCTAAATCTAACCACCATGTACTTCTCTGTAGACATTTGAAGCTCCCTAGACTTAACATTATTTCACAAGATTATCCATAAAAACCATCAATGCCAATTTCATTGCTGTGATCAACGTTCAAGAACCTTCTAGATTCTTTCCCATACGATATCATGACAAAGAAATCACCCAAAATGCACTTTCTTCTTTTCTGGTATTTAGTTCCTCTCCCCCAGACTTATTTCATTTCATGCTCTTCCTTTTTATGTGCACATACACATCGAGGTTCGATACGCGAGTATTGATGGTGTTTGCCACCGAATCCCCGGTTCTTCCCCTCTATATGTATCAAAGGCGTAAGCGAATAGTGGTATCACGGGAAATTTTCCTAGCCTCGCTTCCAGCCTCTGTGTGATCGTTCCTTCTAAGCAGAATAATGGGATCACTGGAAATTTTCCTAACCCTCTACTTAGAAGAAAATCATTTCATCTTTTCGTGCTTAATTCTTGGACTTAGAGTGAGGAAGAGGTATACCATTATTTTAAAATAGATGGGTTCCTTTGTCAAATATGAATGAGGAATCAAGCTCCATGAACACCAACCACATCGATGAAGTGCAAAATTTTTTGCTCAGGTTTCGATGGACTCTGCTGGAAACATGAGTGTCCCCTAGTTAACTGGTCAGTCTTTGGATTTTCCATTAGTCCGATCTAAAATACTGGTTCTGTAACAATGGATACTCAGAAGCAAAGTCAAGATAGTGGATACAAAAGCAAGATCATAATCTCCTATAAAATTTTGACTCAATAAAACAATTTTGACACAAAAACAACTGACTCTAAGAAAAACAAACACCATGTCAGCAACTACCTCCCCCAGACTTAAACAACACTGTCCCGAGTGTTATCTAGCCCAGAGATGGCAAAAGAAATCAAAAGAACTGAGTGGTTGATGAAGCGCACAAAAGTTACCCGTGTGTGATGGTAGGTATCGACTGACACTGGGTGGTATCGATCGATACCGAGTGTGTGTCGATCGATACAGAGACTTCTTTTTCATGATACTGATGCCAAAAACTCGTGTTTAGACGATCCAAATGTTACATTGAGCACTGTCAGATCACTTGCACACAAGTTAGAAGCAACAAGATCATATAAAACTATAAGTTCAAGATAAATAGAATGCTGACAGGAGACATAAATAGTTCAAAAGAAAAGAAAAATAAAAGCGAAAAAGAAAAAGAAAAAGAAACGTGAAACCATAAGAAGCAGAGAGCCTAATCATCTGAGGTGTCATCATCGGAGAGATCTATGCGAGAGGGTCCGGGTGCTGATGGTGAACGAGCATCTGCAAAAGACTTGCAGCTGCAGCAAAAACAATGGTCCAAATACTCTGCAAGCTCTCCACCACGTACCTCTGAAAAGTAGTTGTCTCCATCGGCAACTCCGGAGGAGCAGGAAATGAAGGTGTGGGAGTAGATGTAGATGTGTGTCGTGGACGACAAGATCGACCTCCAGTAAGGTCGGGTATGGGTGCATCATCAGTGTCAGTCAGAGAGGGGGTACGCGGGGCGCAGCGCAGACACGTGTGGCCGGTGCAACAGAGAGCAACCTAGAGTCAGGCTCGAATCGCAGCCGAGAGGCATCGTTGCCGATAGTGATCATTGCTCTGTTGGGGAGCTGCACCAAGAACTCACCATCAGTTGTAGGGAGACACCAACGCCGTGTTGGCTTCAGCCAACGTATGTGCTGCAGATGCTGCTCATCCATAATAGAGCAAGCCGTGACTATCGAACATCCTGACGTGGAGATGCCAATGTGCTTGAAGATGGGAGTGAGAAGGCTGCCCACCGACTCGGTCTTCCGCGCAGTGGCGTAGTTTCGTCCCGAGAAAGTCTTGATCTTCAGAGAGACCAAGTTACGCGTGAAGATGGCTCCCATGTTGACCTCAAGGTTTAACTCGGGCCACTCATATCGATCCTCCGGAATGAGGTCACCAATAGCCTTGTAAAGGAGAAGCAGCTCAGAGATCCGCATCTTGTTTAGCTCCATCTTGCAAAGAAGAGTGTTGCTTAATATGCAGACGATGCAGTATAGAGTGGGGTGGCGAACGTCCATCTGCGTGGTGGTCTTGGAGTACCTGGACATCGTGGAACTAAGTAGGCAAAGCTACCTATCTGAGGTCGTGGCAAAGCCATAGATGTTGCAGAGGTCAGGGATCGACAGCCTGTAGCGTACTCCCTAGATCAGAAAGGTCAAAGTGCCCTCCAGCGTGTTAGGGTGAACCTCGTCCCTGTAATAGACACGTGCAGTCGCAAGAAATTAGCGGACCTGGTCGGGGTAGAGATCGTACTGTCGCGTGTGCAGTGTCCCCATGCCAATCTTGTCGAGCATGTCTGAAAGCTCCACGTCGATGCCCAAACGGTGCATCGTATGAGGGTCAATAAATTGCGTAGGCACCACCACGACACGCTACCATTCGTTGTAGAACAACGTGTCGTACTCTTCCCACTCTTCAGCGATAGGCCTGTAGATGCAGGCATTGCTCTCCATCTCCTCCATAGGCGTGCTCACCCAAGCTCTTCGCGGGATGATCTTCTTCTCCTCTAGCTTAGGCCAGGGAGGCTTAGATGTAGCGACTGGTGCTGAGGGAGATGGTGTGGCGTGTGGTGCGGCTCGCAGGTCACTAGAGTGGACCACCAGAAAACTCTGAGGACCAGTGTCGTCGGTGTAACCTCCTTTCAGGACCTTGTAGCGGTCGTTTGTGAGACAAGCCATCACGAATCCCGCGTGCCAAAACGATCCATCGAAGGCTTTGACATGATCTTGGAGACTGTACTCATGCCCTGGCGGGTTAGAGCTTGAAGCATCTGAGTGTCTCGGCTTCTTTTGGGGTGCCATCTTGCAGATCGAAAGAATGGATGCTAGAATGACAATGAGGATTAAAATCCAATGAGATTGGGCATTGGAATTGCTCAAATCGGTGAAGAAACAAAGAAGTTGTGAACAATTTTGAGAGAGTATTCGGTATCGAGCGATGGGAGAAATGAAGGAGAAGAAGAAAAACCCGATGGTTTATAAAGGAACTTACCTGGGTAGCGGGTATCGACCGATACTATAAGTGGTATCGATCGATACTCGTTGTAAGTGAATGCTCCTTCTTCGTGTATGTGGTATCGATCGATATTAACTGGTGTCGATCGATACTGCTCAGCTGGACCTGGTTCACGTGAAGACACAAGACACAAAACCAAAAAAGAAAATAGAAAATAAAGACTTATATACAGACTCACCAGTGGGTTGCCTCCCACCAAGCGCTTCTTTAATGTCATTAGCTTGACATGGTAATTGTTTAGGCATTGGGTGGTTCAGCCTGAGGCATTATGTGACCATCTGGGATTGTGGCTTTCGCCGAACAATGTTTCACCCGCTGTCCATTGACAGTGAATTCCTTGCCTTCAGCATTAATCAGCACGATTTCACCATGTGGGCGGACTTCCGTGATTATGAAGGGACCTGACCAACGAGAACGTAATTTTCCAGGAAACAATTGTAAACGAGAGTTATACAGAAGTACCTGGTCATTTGGTTCAAGGTGGCGAGAGATGATATTCTTTTCGTGATATGCCTTAGTCTTTTCCTTGTACAACTTCGAGTTTTCATAGGCGAGGTGTCTAATCTCATCCAGCTCCTTCAATTGAACCAATCGCCTTTGTGCAGCAGACTTGATGTCAAAGTTCATCAGCTTGGTAGCCCATGCTGCCTTGTGCTCAATCTCAACCGGAAGGTGACATGCTTTCCCGTGCAGCAAGTGAAATGGTGTGGTGCCAAGTGGTGTTTTGAAAGCAGTCCTGTAAGCCCAAAGTGCATCGTCTAACTTCGCAGCTCAATCCTTCCGTGTGGTGCCAACCGTTTTCTCGAGAATCTCTTTAATTTGTCTGTTGGAGACCTTAACTTGCCCGCTAGTCTGAGGATGATAAAGAGTAGCCACGCGATGATGCACACCATATTTCTGCAGCAATTTTTCGAAAACCTTATTAGTAAAGTGAGTGCCACCATCACTTACGACGATCTGAGGTACTCCAAATGGAGAGAAAATAATGGTCCTGAACAACTTCAGGACCACTGAAGAATCATTGGTTGGACTAGCAATTGCTTCCACCCACTTAGAGACGTAGTCCACAACAACCAAGATGTACTTATTCTACCGTGACGAAGGAAAAGGGCCCATAAAATCGATGCCCCAACAGTTCAAAACTTCGACCTCGAGGATGAAGTTCTGTGGCATCTCATGTCGCTTACTGATTTTCCCTCTCCTCTGGCAGACATTGCATTGCAAGATAAAGGTATGAGCGTCCTTGAACATCGTAGGCCATCAAAAGCCTGCTTTAAGAACCTTGGAAACCGTCTTGAAAGTAGCGAAGTGGCTAGCATACTAAGACCCATGACAATGATACAACACCTCTGGTACCTCAGACTCTGCGATACATCTCCTGTACATCCCATCAGAACAGTGCTTGTATAAGTAAGATTCGTCCGAGAAGAACCGTCTGACGTCGCGCATAAATTTCTTCCTTTCATACTTTTTGAGGTGCTTTGGCTCATCCTCTACAGCAAGGTAATTGGCTATGTCAGCATACCATGGTCTAGCAGGAGTAGTCACAGTAGCTAGAAACTCCTCAGCATAAGAGTCACCGTAGTCAAAACAGCTTCTGCAAATGGTGGGTATCGACTGCTATTGAGAGGGTGTCGATCGATACTGAGAAGGTGTCGATCAATACCGAGGTTCTGAACTCGGGGGAGTTTCAGATTCTTGGCAGACATGCTTGGAATCTCAGTCTCGATGAAGTAAATCTTCTCCTCTGGTAGGGAATCATCAATAGGCACAGCTTCATTGATCCGCATCTTCGAGAGATGGTCTGCAACTCCATTCTCTACACCCTTCTTGTCCTTAACTTCAATGTCAAAGTCTTGGAGCAAAAGAACCCAACAACATAGGCGAGGCTTGAGATTCTTATTCTGCAATAGATATTTGAGAGCGGCATGATCAGTATGAATGGTCACCTTACTCTCAATCAGATAAGAGCGAAATTTCTCAAAAGAGAAAACGATTGCGAGTAACTCCTTCTATGTGGTGATGTAGTTCCTCTGAGCATCATCCAACATTCTGCTGGCATAGTAGATAACATGGAGCTTCTTGTCCTTCCTCTGACCAAGAACTGATCCAACTGCAAAGTCGCTAGCATCACACATAATCTCGAAAGGGAGGTTCCAATATGGCAGTTGAACAACAGGAGCACTAACCAATGCTTTCTTAATCTGCTTAAATACAACGAGACACTCGGGTGTGAAATAAAAGGTGATATCCTTACATAGAAAGACGGTTAGTGGGCGTGCTAGCTTGGAGAAGTCCTTGATGAATCGTCGATAAAACCCGGCATGACCAAGGAAGCTTCGAATATCCTTCACAGATTGTGGTGGTTGAAGGCTCGTCATAACTTGAATCTTAGCTTTGTCAACTTTGATGCCAGCCTTAGAAACCTTGTGTCCCAGAACAATGCCCTCCTGAACCATAAAATGACACTTTTCCTAGTTAAGGACCAGATGCTTCTCCTCACACCTCTGTAGTACTTTGCACAAGTTATCTAGACAGCCTTTGAATGAAGATCCGTATACTGAAAAATCTTCCATGAACACCTCCATGAACTCCTCAATCATGTCTGAAAAGATTGACATCATACACCTCTGGAAAGTAGCTGGAGCGTTACATAATCCAAATGGCATTCTTCTGTAAGCGAATGTGCCATAAGGACATGTAAATGTCGTCTTCTCCTGATCATCCAGATGTATCGAGATTTGGAAGAAACCGAAGTACCCATCGAGAAAGCAGTAATATGGGTGACTTGCTAACCTCTCCAACATCTGATCAATGAATGGCGATGGGAAGTGATCCTTCTTTGTTGCATCATTCAGCTTCCTGTAGTGAATACACATCCGGTGTCCAGTGATCGTTCTTGTTGGGATGAGCTCATCCTTCTCGTTTTTCACCACAGTGATTCCTCTTTTCTTAGGTACCACATGAAGTAGACTGACCCAAGAACTGTCTGAGATGGCGTAGATGATCTCTGCTTCCAGAAGTTTTATAATCTCCTTTTTGACCACATCCTTCTGATTCGAGTCAAGCCTCCTCTGATGCTCGATCGAAGCTTTCGATTTGTCCTCCAGATGAATCCGATGCATGCACAGGTCCGGTGATATACCTGAAATGTTATCAAGAGAATTGCCAAGAGCTTTGGAATACTTGCGAAGCTTGCTCAACAGTAAGGCAACCTCTGCGTTGTTTAAAGAAGAATTGACAATTACAGGATATGTGGAATTAGGTCCAAGAAAGACATACCTTAGATTGGCTGGGAGTAGTTTAAGTTCGATCTTAGGAGCTCTTTCCTCACTCCAGTCACCAAATGAATCGGGTTGTGTAGAGGTGACGACCAATTTCTCAGGTGGAGATGAATGGTGTCGATCGATACTCTCAGTGGTGTCAATTGATACTCCTTGGCTGTTGTCAAGCATCTTGGCGTATCCAGCAACATCGTCACTTGAGTATACCTCTGAGTCAGCTGAACAGACCAGTGCTCTCTCTAGCGGGTTCTCAGGATGTAGCTTCATGAAGTACTCGTTAGATATGTCGCTGAAAGTGTCGACGAAGAATGTTTGCCCATCAATGGTCAGTTTTTTCATCTTGTCCATGTTGAAAGTCATGATCAAATCACTGATGTTAAGAGATATCCTCCCATTCTTACAGTCGATCAGAGCTCCGACTGTTGCTAGAAAGGGCCTTCCAAGAATGAGTGGGTCCTTTGGCTCTACGTCATACTCTAGAACAATGAAATCAGTTGGGACTAAGCAGTCTCTGATCGTTATCGGAACGTCTTCGAGTCGTCCCTCGGGAAATCGAACCGAGCGATCAGCTAGAATCAGGGAGATTCTGGTAGGCGTGAAGTGTGTTATCCCCATTCACTTAGCCACGGAGTATGGCATAAGGTTAACACTGGAGCCAAGATCGCAGAGAGACCTCTCGAATCATTATGTAAAAATTGTACAATCTAACACAAAACTTCCTGGGTCTGGCAGCTTCTCTGGAATCTTTTTGAGCAGGATCGCACTACACTCATGAGTAATCCTCATCACTCCCTCCTCAAGGTTCACATTGCTTGATACCATCCGCTTGATATATCTCTAGAAAGCTGGCGAAGTCATGATAGCATCGACAAAAGGAAGCTCAACAATCAACTTCTCTATCATTGCCCTGCATTTGGCTTCCTTCACTTCCTTCTTAGTCTTGGTAGGAAGTCGAGGGAAAGGTATTTTAGGCACATAGATTCTTCCTGTACTCACCACAGTCTGTTTCTTCTCGACTTCTGGGCTAGTGTCGACCGATACTTCTGGTTTTGAAACGTCTTCGGCAGATCCTTGGACATGCATCGATCGATGTTGTCTGGTATCGGTCGATACTGGTATGATTTTGAGAGTTTCATCGTCGTCACCTTCAGCAAGATCGACGAGCTGTTTTGCAGTATAAGTTTTCTTCACTCCTGGACTGACTTCTTTTCCACTCCTCAAGGTGATAGCATAAACATGTTCCCTTGGATTCACTGTTTCCCTGGAAGAAAACCGTCTTATCTCTTAATTGCTTCTGCGGTCTGAGCAACTTGAGTTTTCAGCTTCTTCTGATGGATGTTAAGGGCTTCAATCTTTCCATTCAGATCGGTGTACAAGGCGTCCATCTTCCCGTTGAAATTAACACTCATCTTCTGCTGTCCCTCAAGAATCTGTTCAAGCATGGATTCAACCTTGCTCTCCTGAGTCTTGGGTGGCAGAATTTGGTAAGTGTGAGTGTATCCGCTGTTCTGCACCGGTTTCTGGGCAAAAGAGTTTGCTCCGAAACCTGAGGGCTTGAAATAAGATTTGAATCCTTCTCGCTGGGAATTGTTGGTGAAACCTCGGTTGTTGTTGAACCGATACGATTGATTCTGAAAACCATTACCACCAATGTAGTTAACGTCCTCTACTTCACCCTCATCTATATTCTCGAATTCCTCAGCAAAGTGTACATCCTTCTACTGCTTGCCTATCAACAAGTTGTGCTTTGAATCCAGCTTCGCGTGCACCTTAGTAATCTGCGATCCATCAATGTTCCCATTCTGCTTCTTTCGCCTGTAATCTGCATTTTTGGTACTGTTGCTAGATGCAGGTTCTCGATCAGCATATAAGCATCCTCGAGATATCTCCTGTTAAAATTACCATTGCTCGCAGCATCCAGAGCCATCTGATATCTCCAATCGATCCCTCGGAAGAAAATACCCAGCAATTGAACCTGTGTGAACCCGTGATGCGGACAATCTCTCTGATAGATCGCAATCTCACCCAAGCAGCCTTAAACGCCTCTGTTACTCCCTGAGCAAACAAGGAAATCTTGTTCTTCAACTCCTCGGATCTCGCATCGTCGTAGAACTTGTTCAGAAATGCGTTCTTTGTCTCTTCTTAGGTGCTCAAAGATCCGAGAGGCAACTGCTTCAGCCAGTAAGCTGCATCCCCACCAAGAGAGTATGGGAAAAGCTTACAGAAAAGGAACTTATTGGGCACTCCATTGTACTTGATACTAGTGACGAAATCCTTGAACCTCTCGATGTGATCCATGAGATGCTCGTGAGAAAGACCGTGAAATGGGTGCTGACCCACAAGAGTGTAGTATGCAGGCTTCAGCTCAAAGTCATTCCTCTGAAAGGTGGGAATACGAATTGCAGACCGATAGGCATATAACTGATCGGGTCTGTTGTACTCTCCAAGCGTCTTGGCGCGATTAACCAGAGCATTCCCAACGTTCCCGTGCACAGCAGGTAGCACAGCTTCGTTGGCTACTGGTGCAGGGATAACGACGTTCCCATCTGCATCAAGCCATTGTCCTTGCTCATTACACAGATGACCTTCCTGATCTCTCAAAACCCCAGTTTCATCACGAGCGAGCACAATTAGATTGTTCATCTCTGCTTGCTTCTTTTTCTTCCTGGCTTTGCGCTCTAATTCAGCTAGTTCCTTGTTGGATAGATTAGTCAACTGCGTGTTCTTGTTCCTTCTGGTTTCACGATTAGGCATACACCTGAAACACAAAAGTTAAAGCACGTAAGTGACAAGATTTAAAAGACAATGCGACGAGTATCGACCGATTCCAGATGGGTGTCGATCGATGCTCGAAAAACTTAGTCAAAATTCTAAACAAAAATCTAATGGCAAAATAAGAGTCCCCGGCAACGACGCCAAAATTTGATATGCTCAAATATAATACCCTAAAAATCAAGATATCACTCAATAGATTTCATAATATGAATTAAGCTAAGCAAAATCATTATAATTAAAATCAGCAAACGATTAAAAAATAGTTGTAAAATCAATGGAGGAAAACGCTAAGCTTAGGGAAATTCGCTGGTAAATCAGAATTGCAGATCAAACGGATTGTCAGGAATATAATTCAGCACCGTTTTTGAACTTGAAACACGAATATAAAACCAACCAACTTTCGCTGCGAAGATTATCTATGTCTAAACCTAGAATTCCAAATTTATTTGCAAATCCTATGAATTCAAACAAGCATTAATGATCAGATTCAATTGTTCACAAAATCCTAAACCAAATTTCTTTGCGAATAGATATTTTACTCAACCAACACTAGTTCAGGAAATCAATCACACTTTCGTGCCAATTAATCAACCTAATATCAGATTCTAGGTCGCGAAGCTAGAATAACCTAGAATAAGCAATAATCACAAGTCTAGATGAAGAACTCTATGGATTTTCCTAACAATTCAATTCAATCTAACAATTCATCAAATACCTTTGAATAACCCTAAACCTAACAAAGAATCTACTCTGACATGGTGAATGAAACAAACATCATGAATAAAGTAGATTGCATTAAAGAAATAGAGTAAAGAGTACAAAGAGGGTTCCAAATCTTCTCCAAAAACTCTGCTACAATAATCTTTATCTCCCGGGTATATGTCCTTTCAAAAGTGGCTGAAAAACCTAATTATATTCTCAAAAAACGTTTTGGGCTTAATTGTAAATAACAAAGTCTTCTGGGCTAAAGGGCAGATTCTTTAAACTTGTAGAGATTTGCGTTCTCTTCCTTGGACGTCGGTATCGATCGACAGAGAAACAGCAAGTTACGTTCCTTCCAAATGTCAGTATCGATCGACACTAGGTGGTGTCGGTTGATATATCATGGTTTTTACCCGTTTTTAGCCATGATATAAGTCCTTTTTGTCGAGTTTTTTCTCTAGTTTTAGAGTCTTTCAGGTTCTTTTCAAGATATAGGCGCTATGGAGCTAATTGGAGAATTTGAGAAGCTTTTGAGGCAATCCGGAGTTGAAGCCGTTCGGGAACAAGCGAAGCATCGATCGACACCCTTCGTTTAAGAGTTCCACGACCAGAAGACCAAGCATCGATCGATACCACTTATGGCATCGGTCGATGCCCGTGACCAAGACGCGAGACAAACCCGAGATTCATTCAGAAGCTTTCCTTATTTTTCGAGATAGATTCCAAAACGTTTTAGAACAATATAATTAGGTTTTGAGAGCCTCATTAGAGGAGACCTTGTGATTTCTGGAGAGAGAGTTCTTCTGCAACAGAGTTTGAAAGAAGAATTCTTGAACCTCTTTGTATTTCTACTCTATTTGATTTTTATATTATGATATCTATTCTATTCATTGTGTTGGTTGCATTCACCATGTCTGAGTGATCCCTGTTAGGATTAGGGTTTACTTAAGGGTATTTGATGAATTGTCTGCATATGATGAATCCTCTGCGCATATGAGATTCTAAGCTGTAACAAGAGAGGACTAAGCTTATCATGACAAGAAGATCCTTTTCGACACTTTGAACCGAATGACCAGGTACTCCTTATAACTCCCATTTTTTTTTTTTTTTTTTTTTTTTTTTTTTTCGTTTTGAATTGTTTTCCTAGAAAATTGCGTTCTCGTTGGTCAGGTCCGCGTTCAACATCAAGGAGGTCCGCCCTCATGGAGTTGTAGTGTTGCTGTCCTGCTGAAGGGTAGGGAATTCAAACTGGTCAATGGAAGTAGCAGTAAGGGGGGGGGGGGGAAAACAGGGGAAAAAGGGGGGGGGAAAAAAAAAAAGGGGAGGGGAAAGGGAAAAAAAGGATAAGGAGGGAAGAAGAGGTCTAGGGAGGGAGGGTGGTGAAAAAGGGGGCGCAGAGGAGGAAAAGAGGAAGGGGAGGGGGGGGGAAGGGAGGGGGGGGGGGAAAAAGAAGAAAGGGGAAGGGGGGGGGGGGGGGGGGGGGGGGGAAAGAAAGGGGGAAGGGGGGAAAAGGGGGGAGGCTAAAGGGAAAAAAAGGGGGGGGAAGGGGGGGGGGAGAAGGAAAAGAGAGAGGGGGGGGAAGGGGGGGGGAGGGGGGGGGGGGGGGGGGGGGGGGGGGGGAAAAAGGGGGGGGGGGGGGGAAAAAAAGAAAAGGAAAAAGAAAAAAAAAAAAGGGGGGGTGAAACCACTATTGGGCGAAGCCACCATTCCAGATGGACACATTGTGCCTCTGGCTGAACCACCCGCTGCCTGACTGATCTCCATGTCAAGCTAATGATATTAAACAAGCGCTTGGTGGGAGGCAACCCACTGGTGAGTCTGTACATAGTCGTTCTTTTGATTTATTTCGTTTTGTTTTTTGTTTTTTGTGTTGTGTTTTTCACGTGGAACCAGGTCCAGACGACGAGCATCGATCGATACCCCTCGGTATCGATCGATACCATTGGTCTAAGAGGAGTTGTCTGTATGCTGAGCATCGATCGATGCCACTTATGGTATCGATCATACCCAGCCCCAGGTGAGTTTTTCTATAAAACCCTCGGGTTCTCATTTGATCAATCCATCACACTTCTGCATATCGGTCGACGCCGTCTCTTAGCTCCTTCTCCCACTCTCACATCTTTTTCAATTCTTCATCAATTTCTTCCATTCCACACTCTATTTTCATCAGATTTTTGCTCACATTAACATTCTCTCATTCCCTCCCTCGATCTACCAGGTAATGCACTCGATTTCACCCTTTTAGATGTGTTGAAAAATCGATTTGGGGTTTCCTTTGTTGTGAAGCTTTGACTCTGTTTCTTGTCAACATTAGCTATAGGTGAATGAAATTGCCACATTAGAATGAGAATGGTTAGAATAGGGTTGGAGTAGCCTTAGGGATTCGGATTTCAGGTGATAGATTGAAATTTTGAGTGATCTGGGATTGAATCATACGAATGTGCGTCGAGCATCGTCGATCGATACCGCCTTGGTATCGATCGATGCCCGACTTATTTGGTGTTGATGTATCGTTTGTTAGGATTATGCGCTTGTACTCGCAGCATCGATCGATACCAAGGGTATCGATCGATGCCTGCACTCACTAGACGTAGGAGCTGCTCTGATTTCTGATTTCGTTTTCAAATTTTTGCGATGGCTCCTGCCAAGAGATCCCGCCAGGACGATGCTTCTAGTTCCAACCCTCCACGCAACAGTTATGATCTCCAGGACGAGGTGGAGGCCTTCCATGAATCAGAATGGCACCACTGGAGTCATTACAGCGGTTCTTACTCGCGATCGCTACCGAGTTGTACGGTTGGGTTTCACAGAGGACACAGGCCGTCAGAGCTTCATCGACGCTCACATCAGCAACCTGAGGCCTGTGCCACGACGTTCACCGTCCCCTTCTGCTTCTGTGCCTGATTCTAGGCCTCCTTGGCCTAAGCTCGAGGGGAAGAGGATCATTCCGCGCCGCAATTGGGAAGGTCTCCCCAAGGATGAGACAGAGAGTGAGGCCTGCATTTACAGGCCCATAGCTGAGGAGTGGGACGAGTATGACACTCCTGTTCTACAACGAGTGGCTTCGCGTCGTCATTCTACCTATCGCTTCATCGATCCACACACCATGCGTCGATTGGGCATCCATGTCGATCTTTCTGACATGCTGGAGAAAGATTGGGTTGGGCACTCTTTACTCCAGGCAGTATGACCTCTACCCAGATCTCGTACGTCAGTTCCTCGCCACAGCTCGGGTCTATTACAGAGATGAGGTCCATCGCACTGCTTCAGAGGGCACGTTGACTTTCCTGATCAAAGGAGTTCGCTACAGACCGCCTATTCCTGACCTTTTGCGGTATCTACAGGTTCGATCCTTCTCCTCAGCAGCATTGCCTCCCTTCCAGTTTCAGGATTTGCAGATCTTTTGGTGACACATTGGCCTTGGGCGCCTACAGCTCCAAGACCTCTACTCAGATAGACATCCGCCATCCGACTTTACGCTGCGTTGCCGCGGATTATCAGCTCCACCTTATTTTGCAAGATGGAGCCGAACAAGTTGAGGATCTCAGAGCTGATGCTGTTGTTCAAGGCAGTTGGTGATATCATTCCTGAGGATAGGTTTGAGTGGCCGAGATGAACCTCGCGGTCAACATTGGCGCTCTCTTTGCTCACCACTTGGTCTCTCTGAAGACCAAGCCCTTCACTGGCCGCAACTACACCACAGCGCGTAAATCAGAGTCAGTTGGCAGCCTTCTCACCCCTATCTTCGAGCACTTTGGCATCTCCACTGCAGCATGCTCGGTAGTGACTACTCGTTCCCTCATGGATGAGCAGCATATGCAGCATATGCGTTGGTTGAAGCCACTCGCCGTTGGTGCTTGCCTACTACAGATGGAGAGCTCTTTGTGCAGCTCCCCAACCGCCTCTCACCACCATTGGCACTCACCCCTCTCGACTGCATTTCGATCCAGACCCGAGTCTGCTTTCGGTCGCTCCTTCTGTTCGTGTCGCGCACGCTCGTCAGCTTCAGTCTGTTCCTGTCGCTGCCGCCGAGACACCAGCCGCTGACTCTGCTGGAGGTCAGCCTCGCCGTTTCACAGCGCCGCCAGACATCTGATCCTGCTCCTTCTTTTCCTCCACCACAATGCTACCCATGGAGACAGCCACCTTTCAGAGGTACGTGGTGGAGAGTCTTCAGAGCATATGGTCTGCTGTTTCTCGCTGTCGCTGCATGTCTTCCACAGACGCCGACCCCTCTGCTGCTGGCCCTTCGACGCGCTACCACGCCGTCTCCGAGTCAGATTCTGATGAAGATTCAAACTAGTTTCTGTTCCTTTGGTTTCACATTTCCCTTTCTTTTCTTTTCTTTTCCTTTGTTTTGTTTTCTTTTAGGAACTTGTCTAATCTCTTTGTCAGAACTTGTTGGAACTTATGGCTATATGTTATTCTGTTGCTTCTAACTGTGTTCTCTGATCTGACAGTTACTTCATCTAACTTTTGGCTTCAGTAGACACTCTCTTGAGTTACAGAAATCGACACAGACCTTCAACATCGATCGATACTCCTCAGTATCGATCGATGCCCATCACCTTTCCACGGTATTGTCGACATTACCCACAGCCACTTTGTTCTTGTTCTTCATTTTTGCTTCCTCTAGGCTAGGTAAACCTGGGGACAATGTTGTTTAAGTCTGGGGGAGGTACTTACTGACATTGTGTTTGTTTTTCTTAGAGTCAGAGTCAGTCCAGTTTTGAGTCTTTTTGAGTCAAACTTGTTGGAGATTGTGAACCTTTGCTTGATGACATTGTCTGACTTTGTTTTTAAGTAACCATTGTCACAGATCCAGCCTAAGATCGACTAATGAAAAATCCAAAGGCTAACCAGTTAACCAGGAAACACCCATGTCTCCCAGCAAATTTTTTCTGAATCCTAAGCCAAATTTTGCACTTCACTCCTGAGGTTGGTACTCATTGAGCTTGATTCATCATGCATATCTGGCAAAGGAACTCGTGCGTTTAATAAAAATGGTAGACTCTCCCCTAATACATAATGGTGCATAAAAGAATGAGATGATTTCCGCCAAGTAAAGGGCTAGGGACATTCCCTGTGATCCATTATTCTGCTTGGATAAGGATTGATCACACAAAAGTCTGAAGCGAGGGTAGGAACATTTCTTGAGACCCCATTATTCGCCTTAAGATTTTTGACACCTTTGAGAGGGGAGAACCGGGGATTAGGTGGCTATCACCATCAATACTCGCGTCTCGAACCTTGATTCGTGTATGCAAAGCTTAATTTGAAATCAGAAGAAATAAAAAGAGATAAGTCTGGGGGAGAGGAAATCAATACCAACATGATAAATATGAGTGGTTCCCTAGTCATGATATCGCATGAGGAAGAATCTATAAGGTTCTTGAATACCAACATCAGTGATGAAACGGCAATGAAGGATTTAGTATGATTGATGTTGTAAGATAATGGGTGGATAATGGGAAACTGCAACAGCCTAAGGAGAAGTACATGGTGTGGTCAATCTGAAACTGTTTAGGTGACAACTGGGAGCTTGGAAAATGGTCATTACTTTGTCTCAGAAAAAGGTGAGTCTCCATGTTTTCAAACCTCTTTCTCTGTTTGGTTTTCTGTTTGCTTGAGGGCAAGCAAAGACTAAGTCTGGGGGAGTTGATATATCATGGTTTTTACCCGTTTTTAGCCATGATATAAGTCATTTTTGTCGAGTCTTTTCTCTAGTTTTAGAGTCTTTCAGGTTCTTTTCAAGATATAGGCGCTATGAGGCTAATTGGAGAATTTGAGAAGCTTTTGAGGCAATCCGGAGTTGAAGCCGTTCGGACAAGCGAAGCATCGATCGACACCCTTCGTTTGAGAGTTCCACGACCAGAAGACCAAGCATCGATCGATCCACTTATGGCATCGGTCGATGCCCGTGACCAAGACGCGAGACAAACCCGAGATTCATTCAGAAGCTTTCCTTATTTTTCGAGATAGATTCCAAAAACGTTTTAAGAACAATATAATTAGGTTTTGAGAGCCTCATTAGAGGAGACCTTGTGATTTCTGGAGAGAGAGTTCTTCTGCAACAGAGTTTGAAAGAAGAATTCTTGAACCTCTTTGTATTTCTACTCTATTTGATTTTTATATTATGATATCTATTCTATTCATTGTGTTGGTTGCATTCACCATGTCTGAGTAGATCCTCTGTTAGGATTAGGGTTACTTTAGGTATTTGATGAATTGTTAGATCTGAATTGATTGTTAGGGAATAATTCTATAGAGCTTTTCACCTAGACTTGAGTTTAATGCTGATTTTAGCCTCGCGAACTAAAATCTGACTTTAGGTTGTTAATTGGCACGGAAGTGTGATTGATTTGCCTGATCTAGTGTTTGGTGAGCAAAAGCCCTATTCGCAAAGGAATTTGGTTTAGGGATTTTGTGAACAATTGAACTTGAACTTTAATGCTTGTTTAAATTCTATGAATTTGCAAAGGAATTTGGAATTCTAGGTTTAGACATAGATAATTTTCGCAACGACAGTTGGTTTACTTTACATCTGTGTTTCGAGTTTGAAAGCGGAGCTTAATCTATTCCTGACAATTGATTTGATTTGATAATCCTGATTTACCTGCAAGTTTCCCTAAGCCTAGCTTTTCCTCCATTGATTTTATATCCTTGATTTACTTGCTTTTTGTAATTTCTTAATTCCATCTATTCTGCTTAGCTTAGTTCTTATTTCTGAATCTATTGAGTGTCATCTTGAGTCTTTGTGGTTCGACCCCTAAATTACTATATCGACTGCTTAGATACTTAGGGTATTAGTTTTGAGCACATCATCGGTCGATACATAAGCTTCATATCGGCTCCCAGACTGCTTGATCCACGTTTAGATCCGAAATGCTCCAGAAAACTTCAATAGATCCAATTTAGCTCCAAACATACCTGAATCCTGAAAAGACTCTAAAAGACTCTAAAAATACTAGAAAAACTCAATTAAAAGGACTTATATCATGGTTAAAAGCGGGTAAAAACCATGATATATCATTTTGTTTTCAGAATTTTCCTATAAGCAGAGTGGTGTCTGAGAATTTGGAGGCTTAAGGAAAAAAATAACAATTTATGGCATTTTTGCAAGAGACATAAAAATTAGAGGCCTTTTTGTTATACTAATGAATAAAAAAATGAAGGTCCAAAGCCCATGCTTCAAATGGCTCTCCCCAGGCACGCCTCTGCCTATAAGAACTCCACTAATATTTCAAAGATATGGACTCAAATCATTAAAAGCAACACTTAATTTTTTTACGTACAGGAAGCATTGTTTATCCTGGGATATGTGGTGTGACTATTAATCTTACAGTGCTCAAAACAAATTATGTTTAATTTAGGTTTTCCCTTTGAACCTATATCTTGGGATCTCCAATCATATAGGCGAGGTTTCCATCAAACATCCTCTTAAATCATAGGCTTTAAAATCATCCCCCTTATCATTAAAAGCATTTGAGATATGGACTCAAATCATTAAAAGCAACACTTATCCTTTTTACGTACAGGAAGCATTGTTTATCCTGGGAAATATGGTGTGACTATTAATCTTACGTGCTCAAAACAAATTATGTTTAATTTAGGTTTTCCCTTTGAACCTATATCTTGGGATCTCCAATCATATAGGCGAGGTTTCCATCAAACATCCTCTTAAATCATAGGCTTTAAAACCATCCCCCTTGATGATTCTACAACTTGATCTCGAGGCAAACCTTTGGTAAATAATTGCTAGGTTGTCAGCTGATTTAATATACTCTAGTGTAATTACGCCACTAGAGATCAAATTTCTAATGGTTTTATGTCGTCTTCTAGTATGAAGATACTTCCCATTATAAAAATTATTTAGTGCTCGAGCTCTAGCAATTGACTATCACAGTGTACACGTAGTCCCATTATAACGATTATATAGTGCTTGGGCTATAGTGATTGACTATCAAAATGTACACGTAGTGCCGACACTGGTTTCTCCCACATTGGAATATCTTCCATAAAACTTCGAAGCCGTTCTGATTCTTCTGCGGCTCTATCTAAAAATATAAACTCAGATTTCATGGTTGATCTAGCCAATAACGTTTGTTTCACAGATTTCCATGATATCGCTGCACCTCCTAAAGTAAAGACATATTTCAAATTTTTGGAGTCAGATATCCAGTTAGCGTTATTGTATCATTCCAAAACCGCATATTCTTTACCACCATAACTTTTTGTATACCTTAAGTAATTCAATACTCTTATTATGGCTTTCTAGTGTTTATAACTTGGATTATTGGTGTAGCGACTTAGTACATTTAATGCGTGTGCAAGATCGGTTCTAGTACAATTGGCTAAGTACATTAGACTTCCGATCACTCGTGCATACTCTATATGTGATACCGCTTCACCTGAATTTTTCGCTAAGTGAAGTTGAGAATCTACAAGAGTTTTTGCAGTTCCGTTTCAGTAATTCTTGAATTTCTCAAATATTTTTTCAGCATAATGAGCTTGAGAAAAAATAATTCCGTTAGATGTTCTAGTGATCTTAACCTTTAAAACAACATCTGCAAGACCCATATCTTTCATGTCAACTTGTCCATGAAGCATATTTTTGGTTTGCTGGATTATATTCTTATTACTACCAATGATGAGCATGTCATCAACATACAAACATAAAAAAATATACCAGGAGCATTTTTGATATATATGTATTTATCACATTCATCGATGCTGAAACCATTTGACATCATTACTCTGTCAAATTTTTTATGTCATCGTTTTGGAGCTTGTTTAAATCCATACAATGACTTCACGAGTCTACATACTTTATGTTCTTTTCCAGGGACCACAAACCCTTTGGGTAATTTCATATATATGTTCTCTTCTAAATCACCGTTTAGAAAAACCGTTTTTATATCCATTTGATGGATTTCTAAGTGTTTCCACGCTGCAATGTTGATTAGCATTCTAATTGAAGTTATTCTCGTCACTAGAGAATAGGTGTCAAAAAAATCCTGACATTCTTTTTGTCGGAATCCTTGCACCACAAGTCTCGCTTGGTACTTGTCAATTGTGCTATCGGTTTTCAATTTTGTTTTGAAAATCCATTTACATCCTAATGTTTTAAACCCTTGAGGTAGATCGGTTATCTCCCATGTATGATTTTGCATAGTAGAATCGATCTCACTATTAACAGGTTCTTTAGAAGTTCTGGCTGGTGTAGACATATCTTCATTGTATGTTTTCAGTTCATTTTCCAAGAGAAACACCCTCAAGAAATCTGCACCAAACGATTTTCCCTTACGAGTTTGTTTACTGAGTCTAGATTCCTCTTCTGCTTCATCGTTTGCAGAGGTGCTTGCGTCTCTTTCATCACGGGTTCGTTTAAGATTTTGTTTATCTTTACAGGGAAAAATGTGTTCAAAGAAAGACACATTTCTTGATTCCATTATTGTATTTACATGGATATCCGGAATATATGATATATGTACCAGAAACCGGTAAGCACTACTATTATGAGCGTATCCGATAAAAATGCAATCTACCGTTTTAGGTCTAATGGTGACCTTTTTGGAGGTGGTACCGCAACTTTTGCTAGGCATCTCCACACTTTTAGGTATTTGTATGAAGGTACGTTACCTTTCCAAAGTTCATAAGGATTTTTTTCCATCACTTTATGCGGTATTTTGTTGTGGATATGATTTGTGGTAAGCAAAGCTTCCCCCTACATATTCCGGGCTAATCTAGATTTCTGCAACATTGCATTCATCATTTGCTTAAGAGTTTGGTTTTTGTTCTGCAACTCCGTTGGATTCCAGTGAGCAGAGAGCGGTAGTTTGATGAATAATGTCGTATTCCCTACATAACACATTAAATTGTTCATCATATTCCCATCCTCTATCGCTTCGTCTTGATAGTTTTATCAAGTTGATTTTCTATTTCCAACTTGTATTCTTTGAATTTATCTTAAGCTTCGTCTTTACTATGTAGTATATATACATAGCAATATCTTGTGCAATCATCTATGAAGGTTACAAAATATTTTTTCCACCTCTAGTTTGCACAAATTTTAAATCACACAAATATGTATAAATTAATAATGGGGGTTGTGTTGTTCTCTCCACGTTTGGTGATGGCATTTTAGTGAGTTTAGCTTGGACACAAATCTCACATTTATCTTTGCTTATTTTGTGTGTTTGTAATCAAATTCATGTTCATCAATCTACTCATAGACTTGAAATTAACATGGCATAAACGTTCGTGCCAGATATAAAAAGACTCTGCAAAATAAGCAATTGGTGTCTTATTATTATTAATCTTCGAGGTGGAAGCCTCGGTTACAACATCATTGCGGATAACCGCTTCAACTAACATCTTAAAAAGCCCATCACAAATAAATCTCTTTTCCAAATACATCCCATGTTTGGAAATTACAATCTCATCTGCATCTAAATTAATGGTAAATCCATGCTTGCTAAGGAGAGAACCCGAAATTAAATTCTTCCGCATATCCGACACGTGAACCACGTTTGTCAAAGTGAGATCACATCCACAGGTAAGCTTCAATACAATTTTCTCGTAACCTTCTATTTTTGAGGTGGCGGAGTTTCCCATGAAGAGTTTCTCATCATTCTTGTTTTTGTTGTAGGTGGAAAACATCGACCTATCCAAGCAAATGTGCCTTGTTGAACCGATATCAAACCACCAAGTCTTTGGATGGTTTTCAACAATGTTAGCCTTGGTGACAACCGCGCACATGTCAGCTTCCGTAAGATTAGCTTTGTTAATGTCATAGTTTTTCATTGGACCCTTCTTACTACGACACTCAAAGGATTTCTGGCCCATCTTGTGATAAACCATTGCTAAGTAGAAAGACACGTGCAAAAGAATGAAGACATGTGTGTAGTAGTTGTATATAAATGAATAAAGTTTGTATTGTGGCTTTATGCTTTGTTTGTGAGAAAGCCGTGTGTGGCTAGAGTGAGAGAGAGTTTATGATTGGTGATGTCGGCCGGGGGACTGTGGTGCTTCTCCATGATTTCTCTTGTTTCTCTCACCCTAAATCGTATAAATAGCTAGTTGGAAGACATACTTTAGAAGCCATAGAGTGATCTTGTCTTGTGAGGAGTCTAGTAATCGGTTTAAAGCTTTGTTACATTGGTAGGTGTGTCGCTGTCCTAGGAGGCGTCAAGTTAGATTGTTCCAAATATCCTCAGTAAAATTGCAGCTGAAAAATAAATGGTTCTTTAATTATGTCAGGGCTTAACAGAATGTGCAAGCAGAATGTGCACCCGAGTGCCATTGGAGGAGTCTGTCACCCGATGCAAGCCGATTATGCGCAGCTAGCCAAGTGATGACAGTATATTTAGGGGTGGAACCTGAAAACCAAACCGCCTTCTACCAAGTTTTAGGGCTTGCTTGTTGGATCATTGTCCAAGTGTCCTTTAAATGGTCTGAAACTATTAGTTCTGTATTTCCACAAAAAACACATCATCTCCATTTTATTTAACATTGCACTGTTCAGTTTCAATCATGTCCTCTACCTGATTTAAAATGTCGAGTTTATGTCGTCTTGTCTATGCGTTTGCAAGACTTGCCCAACTGTAGCATCCATAGGAATACCAAGATCAATACATCCTCTTGGACATGTAACGTCAGATAAACCGCCTCTTTGTGACCCTGAGTCATGCCAGAAAGAGACCAAACCACTACTCCTTAGCTCAACCTTAACAAAAGGTCTTGCTAATTCTCTGTATTTTAGCAATCTTTTCCACATCCAAGACCCTAAGGAGGAGTATTGTTTGGTTGTCTAGAAAGAGCCTTAGCGAATTAGGTATCGTCGCATCCAGTTTACCCAAAGAGAAGAATGAGATGAGAGCAACCTCTAAATCAACTTTAAGCAGCTCACTTTATTCATTCAACCCAAACCACCTTCCTCTTTTGGTTTACAAACCTCAGCCCAAGCAATTTTAGCTTTCTTCGGATTCAAATCAAGTCCATACCACAAAAAACAGAGAATAGCCTCTCTACTTCACCAATGCATGCGTTTGGTAGTCAATATGCGGATGTCCAGAAGTCAATGAGACTGTAAATGACTGACCCGATAAGCTGAAGATGACCTGCAAACGATAGAGACCGAGCCGTCAAGTAGCTTATGCGAGTTCGGATTAAGTCGAGATGGGGAGCAGAATCTTGAGTTGTCATCTATTTTGTAATGAGTGGAAATTCCAATTATTTGACTGGTAAGTTTCCAGAACCAAACGAGAACTAACGGAGGATCTCAGTCATGGCTGGTTCTGAAACTCCCCCCATGTAAAGAGTTGATTCTCAAGGCTTATGTTAAGTTCAGAGACCACAACAAATTCCTAGAAAACTCCTAAAATAGCTTCAATTGAGCTTTTCTAATCATCGGTGAATACTAACAAGTCATCCGCAAAGCACAGATGAGTAAGCTTTTAAGATTTTGACACAAAGGGTGATAGCCAAACTTATGTTCCCTTGCAGCTTTGTCCAACCATTTAGATAGCACATCTTCACTTATTACATATTTTGTTTTCATGTTTTCTTGCTCTCGAATGAAGATTTTCCTTATCAAAAGTTTTGAAATGGGTTAGTCGAGTCTGTGATTCAAACCAAATGAATTTGAAGGTAATATAAAATTTATGATCAAAGAAAATAATGTCTCTTTATAACCAAGATTAACAAAATAGTTAAAAATCAAGTTAAATAAATCATCTAAAACTAAGCACTAAATCATATAAACTAAACCTTAAACCCTAATCGGAACAAACTAAAACCCTAAAAACTAAACTGCAAATTGAATCGCAACCTCATGGCGAAACTAAAACCATCATGTCCCAATTAACTTAATTCTATTTATCGATCCTATCTTTTGTCCTTTTCCCTGGTTCTAATTCTAACCACATAAACAATGACATTGTGTTTCCTAAGCCAAATAAAAAATTTAGTACGAATCACCATAGTCAAACTATATAAACCTTTTAAAATCTTCTCTCATCTTTATAAAATCATTTTTTGGAATCATTGATCTCGATTTCTTGTTAGTGGAAAATAGATACATATATATATATATATAAGTAAGTTGTAGGTAGGGACTTCATAGCTACTTTTATTTTAAGGAAAGCAAAGAACCTATCTTTAGTCAATAGAAGCCCTACTTCCCGCGACCTCATCACCTCAACTGTTGCGCAAACTGATGTATTGCGTTTTTATCGGTTTTGAGTATTTGTTTTCTTTCATATTTCATATATATTTTGTTTTTAGATTCTTTTAGTATTTTATCAAGTTCTTACAGGTTTTACGTTGGTTTCGAAGAAAACAAGTCATTTTGGGATGAAAATACACTTTTGGAGATGAAGGAACGTGAAGAAGTGTCAGAAATTTTCCGTTATATAGAGGTTTTCTCACCGTTCGATCTTCCTAAATTATTTACATAAGATAGCTAAAGATGCTAGCTTTCATTCCCAAGTGGTTTGAGGGAAATTTAACTGTGCATTCGAAAGTTATACCCAATTTAGTGAACATGGGTCATTCTGGCAAGCGGTTGAAGATGTTGCAAGAATTAAAATCAGAGAGTGATAGCCCGATTGATCTACCTTTAAACCGATCAGTCCCCTTCCCAGACGAGGATTCCAAAGACTGTTAGACCAATCCGTCCGCTTCCAGATCGACCCGTCCCTTCCACATACGCGTTCTCAGACTTATTTTAGGCCCATATTTTACCTGCTTCACTCTAGATTCAACCTGAATCCTCCTCTATTGTTATAAAAAAATTTAAGATATCTTGGATACTTTTAAACTTTTCTTTTCTAAGAATTTTGCATCTTTTTGTAAGAAAAATACTTTGGGGTTAGAGATTCATCTTTTCTGACAATATGGAGAAGGTTTTTAAACCCTATTTCTTAACATAAGATAAATGGATATGTTGAGATTGATATAAAAGCCAAATGAGACATGTTAAAATGCAAACATTTTTTATGGTTGTAGCCGTTAAGTATTTGTATTAGTTCATTATTCATCTCCCACGTGTAAATGTATTCGCAACATCACACGGTTCATTTGCTGGTATGATTAGTGTGTTACGATTTTCGAGTGCTAGAGAAATCTTAAAAATGCGAGTGGTAGTTACGATTTGGTAATTAACTAATAATTTATGGAAGTTAATTCTCATAAAACACAAACACCATTTGTGTCTCTTCGCGACAATTAGGTCAAAATATCCCTTCACATTTTTTTTCTTTCTTCTCTAGGAAGATATTATTTGTATCCAACAGATGCAAGGCCCACTTGGCATACGAGCTCTAGAAAATTAGATTGGACGCTTTATCAGCATTTTCAGCTAAGAGAAGAAATTTGTTGGAGTTCTTCTCAATTTTACGAGAGAATAGGTTATAGAATTAGTCTATGTGTTCAGACTCGGGTCTCTAAGAAAATTCCTTTTCAAACAATTCACAATTAAGAATTAAATATTGGAAGATTTTAGAGCCAACAAAAAAAAAAAAGACTTTCTCTCTCTTCCTTGGACGATTAGGCGATTAGGGTTTTTTGAAGACTTTCAACGCCGCTTCTGGTGTGGCCTCTCACCGCCGGTGAGAATCTTCTCCTTTCTCCCTCATCTTCCTTTCTCTTATGGTGTCGTGTGTTGTTTCTCCTTTGTAGGTCTTGGTTTCGACAGATTTGTCGCCGTGGCCGCCAGATCTGCTGCAGCTTGCCCATTAGCAGCCACCGGAGGCTCCAGACCCACCGGACCCTCCTGAACCACCACCTTCACCCTTTGACCGGCCTGCTTCCCCCGTGAGCTCCTCCACCTTCACTTCTAGTCCTCTTCTCCATGTTGTCGATCTGGTTCTCCTGTCCCGCTTTGCCTATGTTTATGAAGGTTCAACCATGGGGTCTTCATGTGACAACGTTATCGTATCTTTGCGAACCCTTTCTGCAGTATGCAGATATATCCTTACTCTATTTTTGAGTCCTTACAATTTTGCTTTTGTCTTGTTATTTTCCTTCCCTCATTTAGTTTAGGTTAGTTTGTCACCTTCGTTTGTCTTTAATAAAATCTTGGCAAGGCTCTATCGCTGGGAGTGTGAATCTTGTTTACTTCCTTTAGTGATGGTTTATCTCAAGGATCGTTTTAGTGGCTTGGTTTGTTTAGGCTTGGGCTTTCGTGGCCATTATTACTCTTTTGTGGAGTTGTTTGTACTATCAATTTCCCCTTTGTGTGGAATATTTTTAGTTGCATGTATTAATTCCTCCTTCGAGGTTGCTAGGTTTGCTTTCTCCTCCACAGTGGCTGGAAATGGCATTACAACAATTCCTCTAAAGTTCTACTGCTTGACGGTTTTATCATTAATCATTGTGAAGATTATCGAAGTCTCATCGTATCAAAAAAACCATCACTTCGATGTGGCTCCGTTTTGTAGCAAACGGTTTGGCGCTCAAGAAAGCAGTTCCAAATGCTTGTCCTGCTTCTTTGAAGCAGCGTTTCGTCACAAAATTCCCTCTTGCTTGGAATGGTTTGGATGATCAAGATTTACGGGTATTGCAAGTTCTTTCCTCTCGGTTGAAGTTCTCCTCTACCTTTGTTGTAGAGTTTGTAACCCTTTGGGTTATCTATCTTTCGTTTAACCATTATTTGGTTGTCTTTTCGGCACTTGTTGCCTTGTTATTTTGTTTTTCCTTTGCTTTGGATGTATTTCCTCCTCTCCTACTAGAGTTTGAAGTTATTTGAATCTAATGAAAATCAGTTTGTGACCAGAAAAAAAAAAAAAAAAACTACATATTGAAAAAAAAACATTTCCCTGAAGCATTTTACCAATATTAGACCCTGTTTAAACATTTTTGTATTATAGAAAATAGAAACAATAAGTATGGTCTAAAATAAGTGTAAAATAACCATCATAACATAAACAAAGAGAGAGTCCGGTAACATAACATGCGCCTTAACTTGTGTCCAAAATACATATATAACCAAAACTCAAGTTTTTATCATAAAGCCAAACCGAAAAAAACAGAACCGGTTATCAAATCTCTCTCCATGTTCTATCCAATAACATCCAACTCAAGTTTCTATCATAAAGCCAAACCGAAAAAAAACAGAACCGGTTATCAAATCTCTCCATGTTCTATCCAATAACATCCACTTGTACTAATCTTATCGACAAACAAACGACCAATAACAACCCACGTGTCATCACGATACGATTATTATCCTCTCTGATCCAACGGACCCAAAACATCTATCTCTCTTTCTCCACCTTTTGTCTCCTCGATCTAAAGATGGCGGATTCGGACAACGATTCAGGAGGACACAAGGACGGTGGAAATGCTTCGACGCGTGAGCAAGATCGGTTCCTACCGATCGCTAATGTTAGCAGGATCATGAAGAAAGCACTTCCGGCCAACGCAAAAATCTCCAAGGACGCTAAAGAAACAGTTCAAGAATGTGTATCAGAATTCATAAGTTTCATCACCGGCGAGGCTTCTGACAAGTGTCAGAGAGAGAAGAGGAAGACGATCAACGGCGACGATCTTCTTTGGGCCATGACTACGCTAGGGTTTGAGGATTACGTGGAGCCGCTCAAGATCTATCTGCAAAAGTATAGGGAGGTTGAAGGCGAGAAGACGACTACGGCGGGGAGACAAGGTGATAAGGAAGGTGGAGGAGCTGGTGGAGCTGGAACTGGAAGCGGAGGAACTCCGATGTACGGTGGTGGCATGGTGACGATTGGGCATCAATTCTCTCATCATTTTTCTTAATTTTTTAATTGTAAAATGATAAAAAGCAAACTATCATTTGTATTAATTAATGATATATATGTTTAACTTTTAGTATAACTTTATATATATATTTTTTAAAGTAGGTAATTCAACCCACTCACAAAATGATAATATAAAATTTAACTAGGATTCGGAAGCTTAGGGTGTGAGTCGTGAAAGATTAAAAGTTACAAAATTAATCAGGATATAGAAGCTTATGGTGGACTTAAGAGGAAAAATCAAACGAGAGGGACACACATTTTTAGAGTCAAGAAAATCGGATTAGGCGGCGCTTTGACGTTAGGACGATTTTTTTTTTAATTGGTATAGCCAAGAAACTAGCAAAAGGTCCTATATATATATATATTTATTTATATATTAATTTAAATATTGTTTTTTTTTTCACAAACCGTAATGTATTAGTTTGTTTATAAGTCATGTTATTTTGTTTAACAAAAAAAAATCATATTATTTCATTAATTTCACATCATATTATATATATAATATATTTTTCTTATTGATTAGATGTTTAGATGCTAAGCTATGGATTACCATACGTTTAAGGCTTACCACTTTTTAAACGTTGATTTTAATCATTCTAACAAAGTAGAACTTTTTCTCCTATCTTCACTGTAACTGGAAAACCTAGAGTAATTCATTATTGAGAAAATGGTTGTCCTCTAAGCATACCACCAGTCATACCACCAGTCATACCACCATCAATCGATTTAATCTTATCCCATCCATAAATAATTTTAATGGGTTGGAAATTTTGACTCTAGTGGATTGACGAGTCAAAATTCAAATGGTTAAAATATGTTATTGTTGGGCATAATTTTATTCATACATACAAATATATTCTAAAAAATCTTGATAAGGCTTCAAAAGTCTTGATAAGGCTTCAAAAGTCTTGATAAAACTTCAACCATCTTGATAAGCCTTCAAAGGTCTTGATAAATCTTCAATAGTCTTGATAAAGCTTCAATAGTCTTGATAAGGCTCCAAAAGTCTTGATAAGGCCTCCGATATCCTGCGGATAAGCCCAAGATGAACTGAGCCCAAGATGAAAGCGACCTCACCGAATATTCCGTGATCGATCTTATCAAGAATCTTATCGAATCTTTAAAATCCTAAATCCAATAGGACTAGGATAGACGACTCTCTCTATAAAAGGAGAGGCTACCTCGACGTAAGAGGGCAGAGAAGAAAAGTCAAGAGACTAAGCTAAACAATACCACCACAACAATCAATTCTAAAGCACGACTAGGGTTCATAAGACTTGATTTGTCGTGCTTCGATTCTTGTATTTGCTATCGATATTTGATCAATAAAAATACTAATTTCAATGATCTTTCTTGTTTTCCGTAGACTCTCACGAACCTAATTATTTTTGTCCAAACAGTTATTATTACAATTTCATCTATCAACTTTTTTTTCTAAACTAATTATAATTTTGTTCATTTTTAATAAATTCATCATCATCATCTCGATATTATCATCATGTTATCATAATCATAACATCATTGCCATCATAACATCAACATCAACATCATCATAATATTATCATCGTAAGATCAACAACTTCGACCAAAAATCATCATAACATCATCATCATCACATGATCAACCACATTTTCATCATCTCAGAATCATTATAATATTGTCATCATGAGATCAACAACTTCAACAAAGTATCATCATCACATGATCAACCACATTTTCATCATCTCAACCTCATCATCGTTATCATAAAATTCAAATATACAATATTTTAAAATCTAAAAAATACTATTAATAAAAATTAAATCATAAAGATAAATTAAAAATAGAAAAGGTTTAAAGACCGTATGTGATTTCGGGTATACGAGGATTTCATAAGCTGAAAGAATACGAGAATAAAGAGATAATATTGGTACGTTGGGGTTTCGCATTATTTCGGGATTTTCAGCTTGTGCCTTAATATAAATTTTAACTTTTTAAAGACATCTTTTTAGTCATAATTGAAAGTTCAAGTGAAACTATAAAAATACAAAAATTAAACAAGACACGAAATTTGTTAACGAGAATTAGAATTATCTATTTTTTTGGACCAAGTCCAGTTATTGAATTCATTAGAACAATGATGTGCTCAAAGATAATACTCTAAAAGTACTAAAACAGTAGCTGCAGTATATAAGAGTCGAATCACAAAGACTCAGGATATCACTCAATAGATTCTAGAATAAGAATTAAGCTAAGCTAAATGAATGTAACTAAGAATAACAAAATAATTAAATCAAGAAGTAAATCAATGGGATAAAAGCTAGGCTTAGGGAAGTTTGTAGGCAAATCAGAATTATCAATAAAATCAAATGTCAAAGAATGAAATAAGCTCCGCTCTTGAACTTGAAACACAAAATATAAAGTAAACCAACTGTCGTTGCGAAGACTATCTATGTCTAAACCTAGAATCCCAAATTTCTTTGCAGATTCTATAAATTCAAACAAGCATTAACGATCAAGTTCAATTGTTCACAAAATCTTAAACCAAATTTCTTTGCGAATAGGTCTTTTGCTCACCAAACACTAGTTCAGGAACCTAATCACACTATCGTGCCAATTAATCAGCCTAACATCATATTCTAGTTCGCAAGGCTAGAATAAGCATTAATCTCAAGTCTAGGTGAAAAGCTCTATAGATATTCCTTAACAATTCAATCAGATCTAATAATTCATCAAATACCTTTTAAACAACCCTAAACCTAACAGAGAATCTACTCAGACATGGTAAATGAGACAAACATCATGAATAAAATAGATATCATAAATAANTCACATCACCTCCTGTTTTGTCAAAACCTAAGGATGGGGAAGCATTGTTATTATATCTTGATGTGTCTGAGCATGCTGTGAGTGGGGTTCTCGTACGAGAAGAAGGAAACAAGCAACATCCGGTATACTACGTAAGCAAATCTCTTTTAGAGGCAGAGACTATGTATAGTCACCTTGAAAAACTAGCACTCGCATTGATAACTGCCGCAAGGAAGCTGCGTCCTTACTTCCAAGCCCATCCTATTGTGATGGTCACCTCATCACCCATAAAAACAGTGCTCCACAAACCAGAGATGTCGGGGAGACTAGCTAAGTGGGCCATCGAACTCGGAGAATACGATATTATATATAGACCGACAACAGCAATCAAGTCCCAAGTATTAGCCGACTTCGTGGCAGAATTCGCTTCTAAGTTAATCCCAGAACTAACAGAGGAGGTGAAGACACTACACGAAGGAACTAGAAATGGTAAATGGAAGTTGTACGTCGATGGTTCTAGCAACATTCGAGGAACCGGTCTTGGTTTAGTCCTCACATCTCCAACGGGTGAAGCAGCCTCTAGAGCAGTAAGATGTAACTTCAAGGCTACTAATAATGAAGCAGAGTACGAGGCACTTATAGCTGGTCTAACACTAGCTCGAGAATTCGGAGTTCAAAGCCTTGAAGTCTTCAACGACTCACAACTAATCGTCAACTTAACCCAAGGAGATTATCAAGCCAAGGATTCTAGTATGGCAAGATATTTGAGCGTTACAAAGGAACTTCTTAAAAGTTTTGGTAGCTGCAAGATTAGTCAAATCCCAAGAGAAGAGAACAATCATGCTGATGCACTCGCCAACCTTGGATCAGCGCTTAGAACTAAAGGCCCAGTCAACGTCCCAC
Organism: Crucihimalaya himalaica; assembly: GCA_004349715.1. Lineage (NCBI taxonomy): Eukaryota > Viridiplantae > Streptophyta > Magnoliopsida > Brassicales > Brassicaceae > Crucihimalaya > Crucihimalaya himalaica. The sequence goes on from SMJT01000043.1 coordinate 1,236,690, forward strand.
TGCTGATCTTGCAATGGCCAGCTACAAACAAAGATGTACAAGAGTCTTGTGTCACGACAGCAAGCGAAGCACCAAATTGGATGACACCAATCCTCGACTACCTTCGAGATGGTCTGCTGCCAACAAACAGTGCTGAGTGCAGAAAGATCAAACAACAAGCCGCACGATATGCCCTCAACCAAGGCCAACTGTACCGCCGATCGTTTTCCGGACCATTTCTAAAATGTATCACGGTCAACGAGGCCAGAACAGTCTTGATGGAACTACATTTAGGTGAATGCGGAAACCATTCAGGCGCACGAAACCTAGTACTAAGAGCAAAGAGAGCTGGATATTATTGGTTAACAATGAACGCTGATGCCGAGCGATTCATTCGTCATTGTGACAAATGCCAAAGGCATGCTAGTATTCCAAGACTACCACCAGAGAATCTGAAGACCATCAGTTCGCCATGGCCATTCATGAAATGGGGCATGGACATAGTAGGAAAGCTGCCTACGGCACCCGCTCAGAAGGTTTTCCTATTAGTCATGACCGACTATTTTTCTAAATGGGTAGAAGCAGAGGCATTCAGTCAAGTCAGAGATAAGGAAGTCCAAAGCTTTGTATGGAAAAATATTATATGCAAGTTTGGAGTCCCCCATGAAATCGTCACTGACAACGGACCTCAGTTTACAAGCAACAACTTCAAAGACTTCTGCAAAGACTGGGGAATAAAATTAAGCTTCGCAACACCCAGACATCCGCAGTCCAACGGTCAAGCTGAAGCTTCAAACAAAACCATTGGAAGAATCTTGAAAAAACGTCTTGAAAAGTCTAAGGGTAAATGGGTGGAAGAGCTGCCCGGTGTGTTGTGGGCTTACCGTACCACGACTAAATCATCGACAGGTGAGACGCCGTTCTCACTAGTCTATGGAATGGAAGCAGTAATACCTTGCGAAGTTAGCGTTAAAACGGCACGTACCGAACAACCTGACTTACAAGGAAATGAAGAGTCAATGAACCTCGAACTCGATCTACTAGATGAAAAGCGAGAAGCAGCAAGAATACAAAATTGGTGTTATCAACAAGAAATCGCTAGGAGCTACAACAAAAATGTGAGGACAAGGACATTTCAGGTAGGAGATTGGGTGCTTAGGCGTACTTTTAAAAACACGATGGAACAAGGGGCTGGTAAGCTTGGACCCAATTGGGAAGGCCCTTACAAGATCATCGAAGTGCATGGGTCAGGAGCTTATAAACTACAAGACAAAGAAGGAAAAAACATTTCCAACAGCTGGAACGCCTTGCATCTAAAGAAATTCTACTTTTAGTTACTTTTGGGACTCGACTTTAGGTTTGCTAATAATTTGAAGTATTTTTCAGATTTTATAATATTTTATGCTACGAGCGTCCCAAGTTACAGACACGGTTTCAAAAAAGGAATCTTGATAAGAAGGCTTTTTAGAAGACTATCTTGCTACGAGGAGCACGACTCCAAAGATCGATGCAAGTCCAATAGCAAGTACAAACATGTGAAAGACATGCCCGACTACAAAATAGGTAACCACATTGAGGTTCCCTTGAAAAGGTTTAAAAGCGAAACACTCGCCGCAACTATCTATTAGCGAGACGTCGCTGATAGAAATCTAATTAGTCCGGTATTCACCAAACGGTTGGATACAAGGCACATAAATCTTGACAGCAAAACACTTGCTAACCAAAATTGTTAACAAAGCCGATCAAGGCAGGAAAGTGCTAACGAGACGCTTGTTAAAACCGGTGCTTCGAGACATTAACCATGTTACAAGCACTGGACAAAATCTTGCCATGAGCACAAAATTCTTGCCATGAGCACCAGTCATGAACGCGACATAGAATTGTGTCGCTAGTATCATGCAAGACGAAACACCAAAGATAAGAAATATTTACGGGTAAAATTATAGTCACGGTCTCAACTACTCTCCAAACTCTTATTAAGAAAATGGAGAGTGGGGGCAAACTGTTGGGCATAATTTTATTCATACATACAAATATATTCTAGAAAATCTTGATAAGGCTTCAAAAGTCTTGATAAGGCTTCAAAAGTCTTGATAAGGCTTCAAAAGTCTTGATAAGGCTTCAAAAGTCTTGATAAGGCTTCAAAAGTCTTGATAAAACTTCAACCATCTTGATAAGGCTTCAAAGGTCTTGATAAATCTTCAATAGTCTTGATAAAGCTTCAATAGTCTTGATAAGGCTCCAAAAGTCTTGATAAGGCCTCCGATATCCTGCGGATAAGCCCAAGATGAACTGAGCCCAAGATGAAAGCGACCTCACCGAATATTCCGTGATCGATCTTATCAAGAATCTTATCGAATCTTTAAAATCCTAAATCCAATAGGACTAGGATAGACGACTCTCTCTATAAAAGGAGAGGCTACCTCGACGTAAGAGGGCAGAGAAGAAAAGTCAAGAGACTAAGCTAAACAATACCACCACAACAATCAATTCTAAAGCACGACTAGGGTTCATAAGACTTGATTTGTCGTGCTTCGATTCTTGTATTTGCTATCGATATTTGATCAATAAAAATACTAATTTCAATGATCTTTCTTGTTTTCCGTAGACTCTCACGAACCTAATTATTTTTGTCCAAACAGTTATTATTACAATTTCATCTATCAACTTTTTTTTCTAAACTAATTATAATTTTGTTCATTTTTAATAAATTCATCATCATCATCTCGATATTATCATCATGTTATCATAATCATAACATCATTGCCATCATAACATCAACATCAACATCATCATAATATTATCATCGTAAGATCAACAACTTCGACCAAAAATCATCATAACATCATCATCATCACATGATCAACCACATTTTCATCATCTCAGAATCATTATAATATTGTCATCATGAGATCAACAACTTCAACAAAGTATCATCATCACATGATCAACCACATTTTCATCATCTCAACCTCATCATCGTTATCATAAAATTCAAATATACAATATTTTAAAATCTAAAAAATACTATTAATAAAAATTAAATCATAAAGATAAATTAAAAATAGAAAAGGTTTAAAGACCGTATGTGATTTCGGGTATACGAGGATTTCATAAGCTGAAAGAATACGAGAATAAAGAGATAATATTGGTACGTTGGGGTTTCGCATTATTTCGGGATTTTCAGCTTGTGCCTTAATATAAATTTTAACTTTTTAAAGACATCTTTTTAGTCATAATTGAAAGTTCAAGTGAAACTATAAAAATACAAAAATTAAACAAGACACGAAATTTGTTAACGAGAATTAGAATTATCTATTTTTTTGGACCAAGTCCAGTTATTGAATTCATTAGAACAATGATGTGCTCAAAGATAATACTCTAAAAGTACTAAAACAGTAGCTGCAGTATATAAGAGTCGAATCACAAAGACTCAGGATATCACTCAATAGATTCTAGAATAAGAATTAAGCTAAGCTAAATGAATGTAACTAAGAATAACAAAAAAATTAAATCAAGAAGTAAATCAATGGGATAAAAGCTAGGCTTAGGGAAGTTTGTAGGCAAATCAGAATTATCAATAAAATCAAATGTCAAAGAATGAAATAAGCTCCGCTCTTGAACTTGAAACACAAAATATAAAGTAAACCAACTGTCGTTGCGAAGACTATCTATGTCTAAACCTAGAATCCCAAATTTCTTTGCAGATTCTATAAATTCAAACAAGCATTAACGATCAAGTTCAATTGTTCACAAAATCTTAAACCAAATTTCTTTGCGAATAGGTCTTTTGCTCACCAAACACTAGTTCAGGAAACCAATCACACTTTCGTGCCAATTAATCAACCTAACATCATATTCTAGTTCGCGAGGCTAGAATAAGCATTAATCTCAAGTCTAGGTGAAAAGCTCTATGGATATTCCTTAACAAATCAATCAAATCTAATAATTCATCAAATACCTTTTAAACAACCCTAAACCTAACAGGGAATCTACTCAGACATGGTGAATGAGACAAACATCATGAATAAAATAGATATCATAAGTAAAATAGAGTAGGAATACAAAAAGGGTTCAAGGTTCTTCTCCCAAAAACTCAATTGCAGAATACTCTATCTCCAGAAATCACAAGTGTCCTTTCTGGAGGTTGAAAAACCTAATTATATAGCTAAAACATGTTTTTGGAGTCTAATCGAAAATTAAGGAAACCTTCTGGTTTATCTTCGGGACTTGTATCGCGTTTTGATCGCTGGTATCGATCGATACTGTAAATGGTATCGATCGATACTGGGAGCTTTATTCGTGTCTCTTCCAAATGAATGGTGTCGATCGATGCTTCTCAGGTGTCGATCGATGCTGAGCTTCAGCTCCCCGAACTGCTTCAACTCCAGATTGCTTCAAAAGCTTCCAATAACCCAATTTAGCTCCATATGTGCCTATATCCTGAAAAGAACTTGAAAGACTCTAAAACTACTGGAAAGACTCAGAAAAAGGACTTATATCATGGTTAAAAGTGGGTAAAAACCATGATATATCAACTCCCCCAGACTTAGTCTTTGCTTGCCCTCAAGCAAACAGAAAACCAAACAGAGAAAGAGGTTTGAAAAACATAGAGACTCACCTTTTCTTGAGATATTGAAATGACTCCTTTCCCAAGCTCCCAATCATCACTTAAACAGTTTCGGATCTGACCACCATGTACTTCTCCGTAGACAGTCGCAGCCTCCCATTATCCACACATTATCTCACAGCATCAATCATACTAAATCCTTCATTGCCGTTTCAATCCTGTTGTTGATATTCAGGAACCTTATAGATTCTTACTCATACGATATCGTGACTAAGGAACCACCCAAATCGCATACTTCTGGTATTATTTACCTCTCCCCCAGACTTATCTCTTTTTATGTTCTCTTTATTTTCTTTATTTTTCTTTTAGCTTTGCATATACAAATCAAGGTTTGAGACGTGAGTATTGATGGTGTTTGCCACCGAATCCCCAGTTCTCCCCTCTCAGAGTATCAAAAGTCTTAGGTGAATAATTGGGTCACTGGAAATGTTCCTACCCCTCGCTTCAGACTCTTGTGTGATCATTCCTTATCCAAGTAGAAAAATGGGATCACAGGAAATGTTCCTAGCCCTCTACTCGGCGGAAATCATTTCATCTTTTATGCACATTCTGTATCAACACATGTCAAGGGAGAGGTATACCATAATTTTCAAACAAATGGGTTCTTATGTCAGATATGAATGATGAATCAAGTTCAGTAAATACCAACCTCAGAGGTGAACTGCAAGATTTGGCTCAGGATTTAGCAGAAATTTGCTGGAGACATGAGTGTTTCCTGGTCAACTGGTTAGTCTTTGGATTTTTCATTAGTCGATCTTAGAGATGTTTCTGTGACAAATGGTTACTTAAAAACAAAGTCAGAACAATGAAATCAAGCAAAGGTTCATAATCTCCAACTGGTTTTGACTCAATAAAACAAAAATTTGACTCAAAAGGACTGAATCTAAGAAAAACAAACCCAAATGTTAGTAACTACCTCCCCCAGACTTAAACAACACTGTCCCCAGTGTTATCTAGCCTAGAGAAAGCAAGAGAAAGCACAAGAACAGAAATGGCTGAAAGTTAGCTCGACAGTACCGTGGGAAAATAATGGGTATCGATCGATACTAAAGGAGTATCGATCGATACCAAGGTCTTTGTCGGGGATCCTGAAACATGAAATCGTGTCTACTGAAGCCAAAAGTTAGATGAAGGAACTGTCAGATCAGAGAACACAGTTAGAAGCAACAGAATCAATAGATAGCCATAAGTTCCAACAAGTACTGACAATGAGATAAATAAGTTCAGAAAAGAAAGCAAAACAAAAGAAAGGAAAAGAAAAGAAAATGTGAAACCCAGGAGCAGAGACTAGTCTGAATCCTCATCATCATCTGAAACAGCATAGCGAGATGAAGGGCCAGGAGTGGAGTGGTCGGCGTCAGTGGACGACATGCAGCGGCAGCAAAATACAACAGACCAGATGCTCTGAAGACTCTCCACGACATACCTCTGAAAGGTGGCGGTCTCCATCGGCAGATCCGGTGGTGGAGGAAATGAAGGAGCAGGAGCAGATGTCTGGCGGCGTTGAGAATGACGAGGCTGACTTTCAGCAAAGTCAGCCGCTGGTGTCTCGTCTACAGCGACAGGGATGGATGGGAGCTGGCGTGGGGCGCGAACACGCGCGGACGGAGCAACTGAAAGCAGACTCGGATCTGGATCGAAGTGCAGATGAGAAGGGTCATTGCCAATCTGGGTTAGAGTGCGGTTGGGGAGCTGCACAAAGAGCTCTCCGTCTGTCGTGGGTAGGCACCAGCGACGAGTTGGCTTCAGCCAACGCATGTGCTGCATATGCTGCTCATCCATCAGAGAACGAGTGGTGAAAATCGAGCAAGCGGAAGTGGAGATGCCGAAATGCTCGAAGATAGGAGTGAGGAGGCTGCCGACTGACTCAGTCTTTCGCGCTGTGGCGTAGTTGCGGCCAGTGAAGGGCTTGGTCTTCAGAGAGACCAAATGGTGGGCAAAGAGAGCGCCTATGTTGACCGCGAGGTTCAGCTCGGGCCACTCCTACCTGTCCTCAGGAATAAGGTCGCCAATGGCCTTGTATAGTAGGATCAACTCTGAGATCCTCAGCTTGTTCAGCTCCATCTTGCAGAGAAGAGTGGTGCTCAGAATGCGAACAATGCAGCGCAACGTCGGATGGCGAATGTCTATCTGGGTCATGGTCTTGGAGTGGTAGGCTCCAAGACTGATGTGGCGCCAAAAGGTCTGTGCGTCGTGAAACTGGGTAGGTAGAGATATCTGTTGAGGATAAGGATCGAACCCGTAGATGGCGTAGAGGTCAGGGATAGGCAGCCTGTAACGAACTCCTCGGATCAGAAAGGTTAATGTGCCCTTTGAAGCAGTGTGGTGGACCTTATCTCTGTAATATACTCGAGCAGTGGCGAAGAACTGACGGACGAGGTCTGGATAGAGGTCATATTGCCGCGAACACTATGTCCCTAGACCAATCTTCTCCAGCATGGTGGAGAGGTCCACATCTATACCCAGGCGGCGTATAGCGTGAGGATCAATGAAACGTGTAGGGAGAATGACTACGCGCAGCTACTCGTTGTAGAATAGAGTGTCATTGCTTTCGGTCTCCTCCTTATTGGCCTATAGATACAGGCCTCGCTTTCGGTCTCCTCCTTATGTAAGCCTGCCCAATCACGTCTCGGAATGATCCTCTTCCCCTCCAACTTAGGCCAGGGAGGCCGAGCAACAGGAGCAGGGGCAGAGGGAGATGGGGAACGTCGCGGTGCAGCTCTCAAGTCACTGATGTGGACTTCAATGAAGCTCTGAGGACCAGTGTTGTCTGTGAAGCCACCCTTCAAGACCCTGTAGCGATCTTGAGTCAGAACAGCGGAGATGATTCCTGCGTGCCAATACGAGCCACATAATGCCTCGACCTCGTCCTTAAGACTGAACTCGCGGCGTGGAGGATTGGAACCGAAGGCGTCATCCTGTCGTGCCTTCTTGCAGGGAACCATCTGAGAAGAAATCAAAAAGAAAACAGATAGCAGATTAGCTCGTGCGTTAAAGAAGTGCAGGTATCGATCGATAACAAGAGGGTATCGATCGATACTTGGGGTGTAGGCACACAGTTCCCTGCATCGCAAATTCCACTCTATCACAGTTCGGGTATCGATCGATACCAAGGGTGTATCGATCGATACTCGAGACAAAATCGCAAGGTTCGTCACAAAGGCATCGCAAGTTCCAATCTATCACCCTCTGTCATATCCATTCTAATCCTAACATAAGAATTTCATTCTCTTAGAACCAAAAATGACAAGAAACAGAGTAAGAATTTCACAATAGAGGCAAACTCCCAAACCGAATCTGTCAATAGTCTAAGAGGATGGAAATCGAGTACATTACCTTGTAGATTGAAGGAATGAGTAATGGAATGACAATGTGGGCTAAAATCCGAGTGGAATAGAGATGAAAATCGAAGAAAATGATGAAAAATTGAAAAAATTGTGAGAGTGAGAGAGAGGAGGAGGCGGCGTCGATCGATATTATAGTGAAGGGGTGTCGATAAAACGCGAGGGTTTTATAGCAAAACCTACCTGGATGCTGAGTATCAATCGATACAGTAAGTAGTATCGATCGATGCTCAGCGTATCATCATAGTCCCCATTTGGCCATGGTATCGATCGATACTCCTAGGGTGTCGATTGATGCTCGTCGTCTGGACCTGGTTCAAATGAAGACACAACACAAAAACAAAAAGAAAAAACAAGTCAAATAAAAACGTATGTACAGACTTACCAGTGGGTTGCCTCCCGCCAAGCGCTTGTTTAATGTCCTTAGCTTGACATGGAGAGCAGTCAGGCAGCTGGTGGCTCAGCCAGAGGCACAATGTGGCCATCTGGAATGGTGGCTTTTGCCCAATAATGTTTTACCCGCTGTCCATTGACAGTGAACTCCTTTCCTTCAGTACTCAGCAAGACTACTGCACCGTGTGGGCGGACTTCCTTGATTGTGAAAGGACCTGACCAACGAGGACGCAGTTTTCTAAGAAACAATTGTAAACGAGAGTTGTACAGAAGTACCTGGTCATTTGGTTCAAAATGGCGGGAAAGGATCTTCTTGTCATGATACGCTTTGGTACTTTCCTTGTACAACTTGGAGTTCTCATAGGCGAAGTGTCTGATCTCATCTAACTCATTCAATTGAACTAATCGCCTTTGAGCAGCAGGTTTGATGTCGAAATTCAACAGTTTAGTAGCCCAGGCTGCTTTGTGCTCTATCTCAACAGGGAGATGACATGCTTTTCCATACATCAAATGGAATGGTGTGGTGCCAAGCGGTGTCTTAAACGCAGTTCTGTAAGCCCAAAGAGCGTCATTGAGTTTCAGTGCCCAATCCTTCCGTGTAATGCCGACTGTCTTCTCCAAAATCTCCTTGATCTGTTTGTTGGAGACCTCTACTTGTCCACTAGTCTGAGGGTGATATGGTGTAGCAACGCGGTGATGAACGCCATACTTTCTCAGCAGCTTCTCAAAAATCTTGTTGATGAAGTGAGTACCACCATCACTGATTACAACTTTGTGCACTCCAAATCGAGGGAATATGATGGTCTTGAACAGTTTAAGGACCAAGGCAGAATCGTTGGTAGGACTAGCAATTGCTTCTACCCACTTGGAGACGTAGTCGACGGCGACCAATATGTATCTGTTCTGTCGCGATGGAGGAAACGGTCCCATAAAATCAATACCCCAGCAGTCAAAAACTTCAACCTCAAGGATAAAGTTATGCGACATCTCATGGCGCTTGCTGATTTTCCCTCTTCTCTGACACACATCACAATGAGAGATGAAGGCGTGAGCGTCCTTGAACATGGTAGGCCACCAGAAACCCGCTTGCAGAACCTTAGACACTGTTTTGAACGTGGCAAAATGCCCAACATACTCAGATCCATGGCAATGAAGTAGAATCTCTGGTACCTCAGATTCAGCTATACACCTTCTGTAGATCCCATCAGAACAGTGCTTATATAGATATGGTTCGTCCCAAAAGTAACGTCTGACATCCCTCATGAATTTCTTCTTGACATACTTCTTTAGATGCTTGGGTTCGTAGTCAGCAGCAAGGTAGTTGGCTATGTCGGCATACAAAGGTTCAGCAGGAGTGGTGACAGCAAAAATCTCTTCTGTATCGGGCTGATCTTCAGACGAATCGGTAGTGGAGAGCAGCTGGTATCGATCGATACAGTGGGAGTATCGATCGATGCTTGTATCGTGTACTGACAACAGCAACTCCTGAGGGTATCGATCGATACACCAAGGGTGTCGATCGATGCTCGTCTTCTGCAGCGACAGAAACGAATCAGAACCAGTCTCAACGAAGTATATCTTCTCTTCGGGCAAGGAATCATCAATAGGGACTTCGTCACTGATCTGCATACGTGAGAGATGATCTGCAACTCCATTCTCCACACCTTTCTTGTCTTTGATCTCTATGTCAAAACCTTGGAGCAGTAAAACCCATCGACATAATCGAGGTTTCATATCCTTATTCTAGAGCAGGTACTTAAGAGCAGCATGATCAGTATGCACAATCACCTTACTCCCTATCAGATAGGAACGAAATTTCTCAAAAGAGAACACAAGAGTAAGCAATTCTTTCTCAGTAGTGTTGTAGTTCCTTTGGGCGTCATCCAGTGTTCTGCTGGCATAATATATGACATGAAGCTTCTTATCTTTCCTCTGTCCCAGAACAGATCCAACTGCGAAATCGCTCGCATCACACATGATCTCAAAAGGGAGGCTCCAATCTGGTGGTTGAACAATAGGAGCAGTAACCAATGCCTTCTTGATCATTTCGAATGCGACTAGACATTCTGGCGTAAAATCGAAGGTGACATCCTTACACAGCAAAGCAGTAAGCGGGCGAGCTAACTTAGAGAAATCCTGAATGAATCTGCGATAGAACCCGGCGTGACCAAGAAAACTCCGAATATCCTTCACAGATGTAGGCGGTAGGAGGCTTGTCATGACCTAAATCTTAGCTTTATCAACCTCAATCCTAGCCTTAGAAACCTTATGTCCCAGAACGATGCCGTCTTGAACCATAAAGTGACACTTCTCCCAGTTCAGAACTAGATACTTCTCCTCACAACGCTGAAGTACCTAGCATAGGTTGTCTAGACATCCCTTAAATGAAGACCCATAGATAGAAAAGTCATCCATAAATACCTCCATGAACTCCTCGATCATATCTGAGAAAATGGACATCATACATCTTTGAAATGTAGCTGGAGCATTACACAACCCAAAAGGCATCCTCCTGTAGGCGAATGTGCCGTAGAGACAAGTGAACGTCGTCTTCTCCTGATCATCGGGATGTATCGGGATCTGGAAAAAGCCTAAGTAGCCATCCAGGAAGCAGTAGTAAGGGTGACTAGCCAACCTCTCCAGCATTTGATCAATGAATGGCAATGGGAAATGATCTTTCCTCATCGTCGCATTCAGCTTCCTGAAATCGATACACATGCGATGCCCGGTGATCGTTCTTGTTGGAATCAGTTCATCTTTCTCATTCTTCACCACTGTGAAACCTCCCTTCTTAGAAACAACATGAACCGGACTGACCCAACTGCTGTCAGAAATGGCAAAAATGACTCCTGCCTCCAGAAGTTTCAGAATCTCTTTCTTTACCACTTCTTTCAGATTCGGGTTAAGTCTCCTCTGATGCTCCACTGAAGCCTTTGACTCGTCCTCAAGATGAATCAGATGCATGCACAGATCTGGTGATATACCTGAAATGTCATCAAGAGAATAGCCGAGAGCTTTGCGATACTTGCGCAGCTTGCTCAGCAATAAGGCGACCTCTGCGTTGTTCAAAGAAGAATTGACAATTACAGGATAAGTAGAGTTAGGGCCAAGGAAAACGTACCTCAAGCTAGCGGGGAGTGGCTTAAGATCGAGCTTAGGAGCTCTCTCTCTTCACTCCAATAACTCAAAGAATCGGGTTTAGTACGAGAGACATTCAGTTCTTCTGGAAGAAGAGGTTAGTATCGATCGATACCTCCTGTGGTATCGATCGATACTTCAGCATTGTTGTCAAGAATCGTGGCATAGGCAGCAGCAACCTCTGTGGGAACAATCTCTGTCTCAGCCGAGCAAACCAACGCTCTTTCCAAAGGATTCTCAGGGTGAAAGCTCAAGAAGTACTCATCTGATAGCTCACAGAAAGTGTCAATGAAGAATGTCTGTCCGTCGATGGTTGGTTTCTTCATCATCTTTTCCATGTTGAAAGTCATAATCAGATCACCATTGTTGAGGGATATTCGCCCATTCTTGCAGTCGATTAGGGCACCAGCTGTAGCTAAGAAAGGTCTACCAAATATCAATGGATCTCTTGGTTCAGCATCATACTCGAGGACGATGAAATCAGTTGGGACTAAAAAATCACAAATGGTAATCGGAACGACCTCAAGTAAACCTTCAGAGAATCAGACTGATCGATAAGCAAGGATCAGGGAGATCCGAGTTGGTGTGAAATCTGTCATCCCCATCCTCTTAGCTACTGAATACGGCATGAGATTCACACTAGAGCCAAGATCGCAAAGTGAACGTTCGAACCTCTCAGTGAAGATCGTGCAATCCAAGACAAAACTCCCAAGGTCTGGTAAATTCTCTGGAATCTTATTGAGAAGAATCACACTGCATTCATGGGTGATTCTCAGTACCCCTTCCTCAAGATTCACATTGCTCGAAACCATCCTCCTGATGTACCTTCTAAAAGCAGGTGCAGTCTTGAGAGCATCTACGAATGGGAGTTCGACAACTAATTTCTCTAGCATTGCTCGACATCTGGCCTCTTCTATTTCCTTCTTAGACTTAGCAGCGGGTCGAGGGAAAGGAATCTTTGGTATATAGACTCTCCCGACATGTCTTGTGGTCTGCTTCTGTTCGACTCTTGGACGGGTATCGATCAATACAGGGGGGGTATCGATCGATGCTTTTGGTTTTTCAACTGGTCATGTAGAAACCTGAACGGGCAACGGTTGATGTTGAGTGGTATCGACCGATACTGGATGAGTATCGATCGATACTGGGGAGATTGCAGGAATCTCATCGTCGTCATCATCGTCTCCAGCAAGATCGACGAGCTGCTTAGGCGAGTAAGTCTTCTTCAACCTTGGAGTGACCTCTCTTCCACTCCTCAAAGTGATAGCATGAACATGCTCCCGCGGATTCACCATTTTTCCCGGAAGGAAACCCTCCTGTCTCTTAACTGTGTCTGCAGTTTGAGCAATCTAAGTTTCCAATTTCTTCTGATGGATGTTCAGAGCTTCGATTTTGCCATTCAAATCAGTGTATAAGGCATCTATCTTTCCGTTGAAGTCAACAATCATCTTTTGCTGCCCTTCCAAAATTTGTTCAAGCATAGTCTCAACTTTGCTTTCCTGAGTCATGGGAGGTGGTGTCTGATAAGATGAATTCCCATATGTGCGAGTGTACCCACTGTTCTGAAATGGCTTCTGAGCAAAGGAGTTTGCTCCGAAATTCGAAGACTTGAAATTAGATTTGAATCCTCCTCTCTGAGAGTTGTTGTTGAAACCGCGGTTGTATGATGAATTCTGAAAACCATTACCACCTATGTAGTTGACATCCTCTGCTTCACCTTCATCGATGTTCTCGACTTCCTCAGCAAAATGCACTGCCTTCTGTTGCTTACCCAATAACAGATTGTGAACTGATTCCAGCTTGGCATGTACTTCAGCAATCTGCAACCCATCAGCGTTTTTATTCTGCTTCTTTCTCTCGAAATCTGCATTCTTGGTACTGTTGCTAGACGCCAAATTCTGAATCAACACATAAGCATCCTCGGGATACCTGGTGTTGAAGTTTCCATTGCTTGCAGCGTCCAAAGCCATCTGATACCTCCAATCGATACCTCTAAAGAAGATATCCTATAACTGAACCTGCGAGAAACCGTGGTGAGGGTAATCCCTCTGATAAGACCGAAATCGAACCCAGGCGACCTTGAATGCCTCAGTTGCTCCCTAAGAAAACTAGGAGATTTTGTTCCTGAGTTCCTCTGATCTCGCATTATCATAGAAATTATTCAGAAAAGCAGTCTTAGTCTCCTCCCAGGTAGTCAGAGAACCAGGAGGCAACTGCTTCAACCAGTAAGCTGCATCTCCACTAAGAGAGTATGGGAAGAGCTTACAGAAGAGGAAGTCAGTGGACACTCCATTGTATTTGATACTGGTGACCAAATCCTCGAACCTCTTGATATGATCCATGGGATGCTCATGAGAAAGACCGTGAAAAGGGTGCTGGCCTACAAGAGTGTAGTATGCAGGCTTCAGCTCAAAGTCATTTCTCTAGAAAGTTGGAATACGATTCGCAGATCGGTTTGCATAGAACTGATCTGGTCAGTTTTACTCCCTAAGCGTTCTGGCACGATTAACCTGAACATTCCCAACATTCCCACGCACAGCCGGTGGGATAACCTCATTGGCTACCGGTGCAGGGGCAAGAACGTTTCCTTCTGCATCAAGCCTCTGTCCTTGCGCGTCACACAAGTGACCTTCCTGATCTCTCAAAACCCCAGCCTCATCACGAGCGAGCACAATCGGATGATTCATCTCAGCTTGTTTCTTTTGCTTTCTGATTGTACGCTCTAATTCAGCTAGCTCTTTGTTAGATAGATTGGTCAACTGCTTGTTCTTGCTTCTTCTGGTCTCTCGATGTTGCATACACCTGAAACACAAAAAGTAAATCACGTAAGCGACAGAAATAACAACGAGTATCGATCGATACTAAGGGGGTATCGATCGATGCTCAACAACTTAGTCAAAATTCTAAACTGTAATCTAATGGTGAAATTAGAGTCCCCGGCAACGGCGCCAAAATTTGATGTGCTCAAAGATAATACCCTAAAAGTACTAAAGTAGTAGCTGCAGTATATAGGGGTCGAACCACAAAGACTCAGGATATCACTCAATAGATTCTAGAATAGGAATTAAGCTAAGCTAAATGAATGTAACTAAGAATAACAAAAAAAAAAAATCAAGAAGTAAATCAATGGGATAAAAAGGCAAATCAGAATTATCAATCAAATCAAATGTCAAGAAATGAAATAAGCTCCGCTCTTGAACTTGAAACACAAAATATAAAGTAAACCAACTGTCATTGCGAAGACTATCTATGTCTAAACCTAGAATCCCAAATTTCTTTGCAGATTCTATAAATTCAAACAAGCATTAACGATCAAGTTCAATTGTTCACAAAATCCTAAACCAAATTTCTTTGCGAATAGGTCTTTTGCTCACCAAACACTAGTTCAGGAAACTAATCACACTATCGTGCCAATTAATCAACCTAACATCATATTCTAGTTCGCGAGGCTAGAATAAGCATTAATCTCAAGTCTAGGTGAAAAGCTCTATAAATATTCCTTAACAATTCAATCAGATCTAATAATTCATCAAATACCTTTTAAAAAACCCTAAACCTAACAGGGAATCTACTCAGACATGGTGAATAAGACAAACATCATGAATAAAATAGATATCATAAATAAGATAGAGTAGAAATACAAAAAGGGTTCAAGGTTCTTCTCCCAAAAACTCAATTGCAGAATACCCTATCTCCAGAAATTCTAAGTGTCTTTTCTGGAGGCTCAAAAACCTAGTTATATAGCTAAAAACACGTTTTTGGAGTCCAATTGAAAATTAAGGAAAACTTCTGGTTAATCTTCGGGCTTGATGCACGTTCTGATCGCTGGGTATCGATCGATACCGTAAGTGGTATCGATCGATACTGGAATATCTGTTCGTGTCTCTACCAAATAAACGGTGTCGATCGATGCTCCTCAGGTGTCGATCGATGCCTATATCCTGAAAAAAACTTGAAAGACTCTAAAACTACTGGAAAAACTCGGAAAAAGGACTTATATCATGGTTAAAAGTGGGTAAAAACCATGATATATCAAACAACAAAGCAAATACAACCAATTTGTAAACACATAAATCAAGCACAACCCTCTCAATTCACTGCTCTGTGCTATAACACGAAGTCTTAAGGATAACTTTTACCTTGAAATAAACTCTCCCTAAGTCTAGATTTTAATTCCACATAATCTCTAGAACACGTCACATCCGTACGTCAACACCAACGCACACCAATGTCACCAAAGACTCTAAAACTTGATCACACAAGCTTACTCTCAAGAAGCTCTCTAGGTTATTTTTTTAATGCCTCATCTCCTTTCACTTTCTCCAACACACCCACAACTCCTTATATAGCCAACATGATTTCCTAATTCCTTAAAAAAAATGTTTTTCCTTTTTTCTAAAGTTTTTCTTTCTTTAATATTTCCCTTTTATTTATCCTCAAACGTGTTCTAATTTATCTTCTCAAATCTTCTAAAAACCAGACTCGTGCACAAAACTGCAGCATCCTATATCACTTCCTGTAACACTTCAACAACTATGTCAGACAGAAAAATTACATCTTCATTCTCTCCATTTTTAACTATGTTTGTGAACTCAACAGTTTTTTCTCCAAAAAGAAAATCAATAAGAACTTCACGATTCTCCCCTGCTTGAGTCAAAACATGGTCAAAACTAATTAGAAAATTGTTAGAAAATTGTTTACTTTTTGCAAAAAAAGGTTGATAGCCTAGTGGACCATCTCCATAGAGATCATCTTTTCTATCCCAAAAAAATTCTTGAGCCTTACACCTCCACGACTGGATTCTCGAATGAATCTGAAACAATTACGTTAATATGTCCTTGAACCCCACAATTAACATGTAGGCATAAAAAATATGACATCATAAGCCTTCGTCATTTGGTTTATTTCCCTCAACAATCTGAAACACTTTGGCCTAATATGCCCAATAACTCCACAATGATGATAAATGGGTTGAAAATCGTCGAGGGTTACTCTGTAATTTTAAATATTTTTGTTCTAACTGCAGTCTCTTTCGCAGTTCATGTCACAGTTGCAGTTTCTGTCGCAGTTTCTATCATAGTTGCAGTCTTTGTCGCAGGACCTGTTGCAGACGTAGTTTTTCCACTATAAACAAACTTTGGATCCGATTGTGAATGATTTCCTTTAAATCCAAGGCCATGTATATCAGTTTTGCCAATATTCAGAATATGATCTAACTGATTTGTGCAAGTATTAAGCCTCTTCAAATTCTTTTGGGTTCTTCAAGTTGTACCCTAGCTTGTGATGCTTCTTCTTCTTTCTCTGTTGCATACTTTTGTGCTTCAACTACCTTAGTCTCTAACTTGAGTTTCTCTTTTGTCAACATTGAATTCTCCTCAGCTAGTTAAGCCAATGTTTATACAACATCTTGTAGTTCATAGCAAATTCTTCATCATCAACACTTTATGACTCCTTATCACTTTCTGTTGCAGATTCTGCTGCATCTACAGTTGTAGTTGCAAGTTCTGCTCTAGTTGCATGCTCTATTGCTGTTTCACGTTCTGTTGCAGCTATAGAGTCTAATGCAGTTTTAGAGCCTGATGCAGGTTTTGTTTCAGATCAAGATATAAAATTAGTGAATGCCAAAAAATTCTTCAAATCTTCTTCATCATCTAAATCAGTTTCAGAATCACTATTAACGACATGCATAGACTTCTTCTTTTGCTTGTGTAGATTGGCATATTCAGAACAAACATGTCCATATCCTTTTTATTCAAAACATTGAAATTTCTTTGATGAACTTCCCAACTCTTCTTCTCTTCTATTTTTCATCTATTTTCCCTTTTGCTTAAGATATTTAGCAAATTATCTTGATAGCATATCCATATAATCTTCAGTTGATGATATCTTAAGAGCAACTCCAATGTCATATTTCTTCTTCACAACTCATTTAGCGTAATATTCCTTCTTCTTTGTTCTTTTAGCTTTATATGCTTTGCTCAACTCAAAAGCTTGAAGAATCCCAACAAACTCATCAAAAGCAATCTCATCTAGATTATGAGCTTCTTCAACTACAAACATTTTTGATTCAAATTTTGCAGGCAACGATCTCTTCAACTTCTTCACCAGCTTTCTCCCTTGTAATGATTTCCAAAAGCATAAGACTCATTAGATATGTCATGCAATTTGGCACTAAAGTTAGCCATAGTTTCTCCTTTTTCCATTCTTAGATTCTCAAATTGAGATGCCAACATATCAAGTTTTGTTCTTTTAACGCTTGTAGTGTCTTCAAACATATTCTCCAATGTCTTCCACTCTTTCTGAGCTGATGCAATGCACACTGAGAAATTAACTCGAAGTGGATAGAATCAATAGCATTATAAAACGCAGCCTGGCCTTATAATTACAACTTTATAGATTTTTCTTTGTAACATTCCACTTATCCCTTGGCTCAAGACTTTCAACTCCGTTATCAACTGTAATCTTAGGAGGCTCCCAACCATGTTCACTTGAATTCCAACAATCTTCATCAAGATTACTAAGAAAAAATTGCATATGAACCTTCCAATATCCATAATTCGATGAATCAAGCAGTGGTGGTCTTGTCAGAGACATACCTTCTTTATATGAATACATCAGTCTCGATTCTCAACTTTGTCTCGTCTTTCTAAAACTTAGATTCTATCCTCACATGATCAACCCGAAACAAGACTAAATCTCTATCACGAATTGGCTCTGATACCAATTGAAAGTGCAAGTGAGGCTAGATAAAGTGCAAGAATTAAACAAGAGACAGAATTTGTTAACGAGGTTCAGATTTACCTACTCTCTGGGAACAAGCACAATTATCGAATTCACTAGAATAAAAAAGCAAATACTCCCAGGTGAACCGTCTTTAGAAAGGCCAAAAGAACCTAATTTAGAAGCACGACAGTTTTTTGATATGTTAGATGTAGCAAAACAATCTCTACACAGTGGATGCAGAGACGGTCACTTCCCTTTATCATCTGCCAGTAGATTGATGACTATAAAGACGGATTTTAATTTGGCAGAAGATTGTGTGGATGCGATAACAGATTTTTTTAAAGATATTTTTCCTGAGGATAATCTGTTTCCAGCATCATACTATGAGATTCAAAAATTAGTTGCTGGTCTTGGTCTACCATATCAGATGATTGATGTATGCATCGACAATTGTATGATATATTGGAGAGAGGATGAAAACCGCTGAAAGTGTAAATGGTGTAGGAAACCATGATTTCAAGAAACTAGTTAGCGAGCTCGGGTACTATATAAGAGGATGTGGTATTTAGCGTTAACAAACAGGTTGAAGAGGTTATATCAATCTGAACGGACACCAGAAGCAATGAGATGACATATGAGATGGCATGCAGAGCACATAACAGAAGAAGATATTACACATCCTTCGGATGTAGAAGCATATAAACATTTTCAGAGAGTGTATCCTGATTTTGCATATGAGCGAAAGAATGTATACCTTGGATTATCTACTGATGGTTTCAATCCTTTTGGGAAGCATGGAAGACAATATTTGTTGTGGCCAGTAATCGTAACACCTTACAACTTGCCACCATCGTTGTGCATGCGTTGGGAGTTTCTATTTCTCATAATTCTAGTTCATGGTCCTAAACATCCAAAGAGATCCCTTGACGTGTTTCTCCAGCCATTGATTGATAAGCTCTAAATGTTATGGGAACACAGTGTTGAAGCATATGATGTATCGAACCATCAAAATTTTCAGATGCGTGTGGTACTTATGTGGACTATAAGCGATTTTCCAGCACTTGGGATGTTATCAGGGTGGACAACTCATGGACGTTTATTATGTCCATATTGTCAAGATAACACAGATGCATTCCATTTGAAAAACAGGCAAAAGACATGTTATTTTGATTGTCACAGAAGAATTCTACCTCCAAACCATCCGTAGCGTCGTACGAAGAATTTGTTTAAAAATAATACAAAAGTTTTTAATACCCCACCTCCCGAGGTAGATGGTTCAAATATTTTGATGTAGTTACGAGATTTTGGAGCACCAAGGACTCCTAACGTGGGTGTTAATGGGCATTATCCTGTTGACGGTGCTGAAACAAATCACAATTGGCATAAGAAGAGCATATTTTTTGGGATTTGTCGTATTGGAAAGACCAATTGTTGCGGCACAATTTTGATCTTATTCACATTGAGAAGAATGTTTTTGATAACATCATGAACACTGTCCTACACGTCCAAGGGAAGACAAAGGACAATTTAAAGTCTAGATTAGACTTGGCGGATATTTGCTCTCGCCCTGAGCTTGAAGTAATGCGTAATGGGAGATGTTTGATTTCTACGTATTGCTTAAATGCGCCATCTAAAGAAGTGTTCTTCAATTGGATTATCCAAAAAGTTAAGTTCCCGGATGGTTACGCATCAAATTTTCGTAATCACGTAGACGTTGGAGAAGGGAAGTTTATTGGAATGAAGAGTAATGATTATCACGTTGTGATGCAACGCCTCCTTCCATTTGTGTTTGCGCATCTTTTCACGAAGCTATTGCAGGTACATTTTATAATTTGAAAAAAATAATTTATGAAATGTTTATATATATAAATATATGTTCTAATAATTATTTATTTTAAATATGTATATAGGAGTTGGTGTTTTCTTTCGAGATATATGCACGAGATCGTTAATAGTTAATGGTATCCGCAATTTGGAAACAAATATCCCTAAGATCTTATGTAATCTCGAAAAGATATTTTCACTATCATTTTCGATGTTATGGAATATCTGCCAATTCACCTCTCGCGAGAAGCAAAATTAGGAGACTCAGTTCAATATCGGTGGATTTATCATTTTGAGCGGTATATGTATCTTTTGAAAAAGAAGATTAAAAATTTAAGCAAAGTCGATAGATCTATTGTGGTATAAGGCATCAACGAAGAATGTTCAAATTTTGACGAATATTATTTTCCATCCGAGGTCCGAACGAAGAGTCGTCGACCTTCTCGACATGATGATGAGGGAGAGCGACCAAGTTATCCTTTGTATGTTCCTAATTTGTTTACACAAGTTGGTCGCCTAAGTGGAAAAGAGAAGCCTCGGAAACTAACAGAGCAGAAATATACACATTTGCATATGTATATTCTCAACAATTGTGAGGATATTCAAGAATACGAAAGGTAAGAAATGTTTTATTATGTTTATTTTTATAAATTATTTATATGAAATAGTAATTTAGTAATAACATTATTTTTTCATTCGATATAAGATTTACATGACCATAATACGGTCATATTACTCTACTATACTGAAGAACAACTCGAGTTGGAAAAACAAAGGAATTTTGCTAGTTGTCTCAAATATTATGTAAGTGTTAATTATGTATTTTATTAATTTAGATAATATAAATATAAATTTACGTAACATTAATAACGATTGATGTTTTCTTCCCATAGGTTTCTGATGAGAGTTCGAAAGGACAATCATTTCGGACATGGTTATTGGAGTTTGTCAACGGCCTTAACTACAATGTCAAGTCTTATCCAAGATATTGTACAAGGGGATACGTATTTCGGATTCATGAAAAGGGATCAAGGAGGGCAACGGTGGATTATGGTATCTCATCTCAGGCTGGAAATATTGTGTATTATGGTGTTCCTAGAGAGAATTAAGAAGTTGGTATCCCGGCATGGTTAATTTAAGATGCATTGTTTTCCTCTGTGATTGGTACGATCTATTCATTGGTCGTGGTGTTCGTGTTGACAAATTCGGAGTTACATCAGTCCATTCAAGCCGAAGATTATTGAAGTATGATCCTTTCATCATTGGTTCACAAGCAGATCAAGTATATATTTCGTTCTAATTTAATTTGATACGTTTTATGTATTATTTTCTTAATTAATTATAAAAACCATTGACAATGGCATTAATACAAGTATGTTACATTTCCTATCCACGGGTCACAGGTAGAATCGACCCTTGGCTTACTGTGACACATGTAAACCAAAGAGGAAGGTTATATGAAGTTCATGATCACGATCCTTCGCAACCTAGTGGAAGTAGCTTAATGGCCCATGTAAAGCATTCCCTATAAGTTATCCTTGCGGTAGATTTCACTTCTTTCACATATGATAGAGTTGATCATGAATCCGAGAATAGTATAGAAGAATTTGGGGATGATTCTGATTCAATTCCATCTGATTACTCGTCTGATTCAGATTAGATTGTAATCTTGTATCGTTTATTAAATAACTACAATTTTAAGTATTTTCATATTTGTAGTACTTTGCAAAATTTAATATCTTAAATTTTCAATATAAATATTTCTGTCGGTTTTTAAGATCTCGTCAGTTTTGCATCGGTTTTTCTTTGACACAAAGATTGACCGGCCAACCAAAACGCATGCATATTTAAAATATTTCCGTCGGTTTTTTAATATAGCCGACGGAAAAACCGACAGACATTTTAATTTCAACCGCCAAAAATTTCAACAAATTTTTGATTACGCGGTTTTTTAATTTTTTATAATTTCTTTAATGAAACCGACGGAGATGCCCATCGGTTTGCCGTCAGTTTTCCGTCGAAATAAAAAACGGAAATCCTTTCTTTTTCCTCATTCTATCAAAATTTTACTCAAATCTCTCTCTCTCAATCGATCCGCCGTTGCTCCGCCGATCATTCTGTTGTTGCTCTCTCAATCCACCGAATCTTCCTCTCCTATCACCGTTTCTCCTTCCGATGTTGCTCTCTCTCATTCCAAAAACCAAATATGTAAATTTTCAAACCAAAAACTAAATCTTAGATCTTTCCTTTAGATCTACAGGTTTTTAGAATGCATGTTTGGAATAGTTTATGCCTTGTTCGGAGATATTGATATAGAAAGTTGGATTTTGGATGTTAGGCTTGTTAGAAAACCATATTTAAAATTTTAGGATTTAGGATTTTAGAATTTTATAAAAATATTAAGAATTGTTAAAGGGTTATTAGAATTTTACAATTGCAAAATAATGTTTAGTAATTATTAAACATATTAGAATTGATTAATTTTTAGAAAATTATAAGAATTTTAAGGAGTAAAGAAATTTTCTTAATTTATTAGGATTTATTACAATTTATGAAATTTTTTAAAAACTTTTTATGAAACTTATATAAAAATTTTAGGATTTATAAAACTTTTGTGGATAAAGAAAATGTATTTACCAATATGATTTAGGATTATTTATTGACAATTTATGAAACTTTTAAAAAAAATTATGAAACTTTTATAAAACTTTAGGATTTATTTCATTTAAGATTATTTATTAGGATTTATTAAGAATTTATGAAACTTTTAGGATTTATAAAACTTTTGGGATTGTGAAGTGTACATTTTTTTTTAACTTTTGTTTGTTTTGTAATTTAAGGGATTACAAATCTTTTTTGGAATAATTCTCAGTCGGGCCAATCAACCCAGCCCCGACTCCGCGATTCTCCCTCTGCGACTCCTTCTGATTCTCATGTCCCGGAGTCCCATACTTTTGTGGGACCAATGGACATGAGTATCAAGGAGCTCGTATCGTAGCCGGGTTGAACTCATATACCCCGTCTCGATCCCAACCCAACCGGAAATGTGACATGGTAAGTATTTTTAAATATTTACAAGTACATATCTATTTTTTTGTAAGGATTAAAAATCATAACTTACGGTTTACTTTTTGTTGGTAGGTTTGGATATACGGCTAACGGCATCATGAAGTCATTCTTGCGAATGATGCAAGGCCTTTTGAAGGAACCATATCCAAAATACTCGCCCATGCCTGATTCTCACAAACACTTGTGGTTCAAACAATTTGCTGTAAGTATTTTGAATTATTTAAAGTTGTTTGAATTGTTTTAACTTAAATGTATATTAACAAATTGTTTTCTCATTTGTACCAAGATTTTAGATGGGCTCCTGAGCATACTTACGAGGTTCGTAAGAAGTTCGATGTTCTCGCGAAGGAGCAATATAAGAAGACAATCAATAAGTGGAAGCAGCGATGGGCAGCCGGGAAGAGACCCAAGAACGTGAACGACAATGTCTTCGCCGGACTTAAGGTTTACTGGGAGTAGGCGGAGACAAAAGCTTTGTCCAAGAAAAACTTCGAGAATCGTTTGAGCACAAGAGGCGGAAAAGGAATTATCACTCACAACTCGGGAGCCAAGAGTTACAAGTCTCGCCAGGTAGAACTTGTAAGTTTTTTAAATAGTTTTCAAAATTTTCTTCATCAATTACTTTAAAAACTAACGTTTCTAGTAATTTATAACTTGCTCGGGATGGTGTGCTTCCTTACTCTTTAAAATTGATGGAGTATACGCACAGCAACCTGCAAACTAATGAAATTCAGGATGATCTCGCGAGGAAAGTGCTCGAGAAATCTATGAAGAAGTTGGAGAAAATCCCGTTGTCTCAAGGATCAACTACTCAAGAGCTCCCCCCAGAAGTGATCAACCAAATTTTTTATGAGGTAGATCGTTTAATTATAATGAATTTATATAATTTTACATTATTTGTGTTAATTTACTAATTTTGTTTTAATTTTGTAGGAAACTCTAAATACCAAAGGTCGGGTCTTTGGGTTAGGAAATCTAACGCAAAGAGTTAAATCCCTTAGTCCTTCGTCTTCTTCGTCGTCGTCTTTTCAGTGCTATTTTGATCCTGCGGTCGTGGAGTTGCTCAAAGAGAAGGAGCTTGTATAGCAGTATTAGAGTCACAAATGAAAGAAGAGATGACCGAAAACCGCAGAGATGGAGGAAGATCTAAGAGAGACAAAGAGAAAGTTACCGGAGATGGATAACGTTATGGCGGAGATGCGACGAGCCTTCCCGAGAGATCCGACGAACCCGACCCCTTAAATTATTAGTTTGGTTTTTAATTTCGTTTTCCGTTTGTTTTCATTTGAATATTAATACTTGAATTTAACTTTAAACATTTTTTAAAATTTGAAATTTCGAATTTAATATATTTAATTATTTATATTAAAAAATTTAATTTCATTTCTATTATAATTAATTATAAAAATTATAAACAAAAAATTACTTATTTTTAATATATTCGTAGGTTTTTCCGTCAGTTCTATCATCGGTAACCGTCGGTAATTCCGTCGATAAATATTTGTCAGTTTCCCAATGGTCAAGACTTGTCGGTTTGCCATCGGTTTATTCGTTGTGAAAGACTTCAGTTCTAAACCGACGAGAAAACACCCGTCAATTATAACCGACGACAAACCGACAACAAAACTGTCGGATATCTTTGACGGATTCTGTCGGTAAATCCGTCGGTAATTGCCGACAGTTTGACATCGTCGGTTCTTGTACCATCAATAAACCATCGGTTTTTTCCAACGGAACACCGACGGATTGCAAAAACCGACGATATAGAATCGACGGATGCATGTGGTCGATAATCTGTCGGTTTTGCTCGTCGATTCTAACGTGTTTTCTTGTAGTGATCTTTGATATTTTTTCTAATCTCCACTCTTATTTATCATTTCTCAAAATTTAGTTTTATAAGAAAAGTACACTACAAGAAAAAGATTGTTTTCCTACGGCCATAATCGTAGGAAATCGGAAGGTTATAGACTTTTAATACCGTTTTCCTACAGAAAATGGCCGTAGGAAATATCCCGTAAGAAAATCAGAATGGGTCGGAAAATCGTAGGAAATTTCCTACGGATATATGTTCGTAGGAAAAGACGTAGGAAACAATAGTAGGAAATTCGTAGGAAAATAAGGAAGGAATATCGTAGGAAATTTCCTACGAATGGCGGTCGAAGGAAGATTGTAGGAAAAAGCTGTAGGAAACTCGTAGGAAATGAAGCTAGGAAAATCGTAGGATTAGTAATTACCTACGTCGTATGTTGGTAGGAATATCGTAGGGATTGTTTGGTAAGAAAATCGTAAGAAACGTTAAACATTTTCCTACCATATATTCCGTAGGAAATTTAGTGTCGTAGGAGAGTCGTAGGAATACTTTTTTCATAGGTTGTAGGAAAAAGGTAGGAATTATAATTAAAAAAATTTTAAAAAAAAAACCGAATTATTTCTAAATTGCCCTATAGAATTCATAATTGTAAAATGCCCTTTAATAAAATGTAAATTGTAACTTTATTTGTTCATGAAATAAACAAATGCCAAATGAAATAACAGTAACAAATGTCATCGGTGGTGAATCATCGATCGTGACAAATCAGAAAGCAAATGAAAAATAGAAAATTAGTTTGATGTTTTGATTTCAAAGAGGACCACATTACGGCTGCGTCTCGTCTTCATCTGATCCCGGATGAAGTGAAGAAGTTTGTGGACGGAGGTCGGGAAACTTCTCGAGGAACAGCTTGTTGCACGCTAGGAGATATTGAATCTGAACATCCTTCTCTCTTTCACGTTCCTTGAGCGTTTGAATCTCTTCTCGCAACAACGTCTCCTGTTCTAAGCTTCTCGAGGTGTAAGAAGATGAAGAGCATCCGTCATCAAGTAACCGGCCAAACCCAAAACGACGTCCTTTAACCTTGGGGACTGCCTGAAAAAACATAAACCAACAAGTAAGAAAAAACAAAGTAACATATATGCACAACCTGTTAACAAAGTAAGAAAAACAAAGTATGAACTATGAAGTTTATAAACTGTGAACTATATCTATTTATATGTGAACTGTGAACTATATATGTGTGAACTATCAAGTTTATGTGTGAACTGTGAATATAGAACTATGAAGTTTATAACCAGAATATGGAACTGTAATTAAAGCTTAACTAAATCGGAAAAAAAAATATCAAAAACAGAAACTTACTTCAAGCATTATAGCATTGATCTCTGAAGCAGTGATTGTGTTTGATTGGACATCCTCATCCCCTTCAGCTGCTCGCTGAGAAGCAGTAAGCTCCATCAAACTCTTGGCGTCGTCCAGAATCTTTTTCGCCTTCAAGTCGTTAATTTGACGAGTCTTCTTGTTTGAATGAGTTTCTTCCATAAACTTCATCATATCAGGCTCCTTTCCAGCTTCAGTGCACTGATATGTTAATAACATCAGAAAAACAAACAGGTTATATATGCATAAGAACCGAATTAAAACATATGAAAATATACTTACCATTTCATCAAACCGGCGTTCAAATGTTTTTGCACCGTTGTTGTGTACTGCGATGCCTAAACCACCTCGATCACTAGCTCGATTCTTCAAAGTTTTCTCTGCCGTCTTAGCCACTTTCTCATCTGTCCACATTTTGATGTAACCTTCAAATAGAGATTTCCTTGCTTTCATCCATTCTGGTAAGTTATCAACCCCTCTTGTCTTCCATAACCTCTTCCACTCATGCAAGGTTGATCTAAACGACAAATCTGCTTGCGTCATGTAAGCAGATCGGACTTTTTCAGTTATGCTTGATTCCCAGGTGAACTCTTGCTGTCCATGAAAGTTATAAGCTGGATTAGAAACCAGATCATAAAAACAACTACTCTAACTGATAATGAAAAAGAACTTAGTCTTATATTTACCCCAAATGCTCGGAACCATCTGTTCTTGATTTCTTGCGGGAGAGATCGATATGTTGGATATGGTTAGAGGAGATCAGATTTAAGCATCTTCAGTAACTGTTTGGTAATCTTACCAGAGGAATCATGCCTAAACTACTCAAAATAAAACAAAGTCAGAAATAATTCAAGCTAAGTGAGCTTCCCAGAGGGGATAGTATTTGTACCAAATAGTGTTTTGTTCACGATTGGGACTTAGCTTCTGCAACTTGGTGGCGGCCAGGAGCATTTAGCAAGTCATCCACCGATGCTAAGATAGGAACAACTGATTCCTCAGACTCGGGATGCTCCACAGTATCTGCTCCCCCTCTACTTGCAGACTCACGATTACATATACGTTGGATAGCTGAGAGTTTGTTGGAATTGAGGCCTGGTTATGTCATTGAGTGAGTGCTTGGTGTGGAGCTGTCATAACCGCCTCTCCTCTGACATGTACCTCTCATAGTTTGCACGAGTATTCTCCTGCATATTAAAAAAAACAAAAAACATTGTGTCTGACCATCAAAAGTTCAAGAACAGATTGACAAACATTGTTGAACAAAGAGCAAGACAGTTGAGACAAGTATATTTCATAAAATATTCATAAGTGAAAAGAAACTAACAGATCCTAAGGCAATGAGACTAAAGCAAGACAAATCCTAAGGCAGATATAGTAAAGCAAGACAGCAACTAATTAAGGCACATAGACCAAGCAAGACAGATCCGTAGGCACTAAGACTAAAGCAAGACAGATCATAAGCACATTACTAATGGCAAGACAGATATAAGCATAACTAAAGACAAGACAGATTATAAGCATATATACTAAAGCAAGACATATCATAAGCCACAGATAACTAAAGCAATACAGATTATAAGGCACATATACTAAGCAAGACAGATTATAAGGCATAGAGACCAAAGCAAGACAGATCAAGGCACATAGACTCAATCAAGACAGATTATAAGGCATAAAGACTAAAGCTAGTTTATGTGATTCAATTTAAGGGCCTAAAACATACTGTACAGTAGTGATGCTAATGTGAACATTACATAGACTAAGGCACAGAGTTGAGTCTTTTAAAAGACCAATCATGATTGTGAGTTTCAAGACAGATCGATCTAATTAAGAACATAGACTAAAGGCAAGACAATTATAAGGCATAAGACTAAAGCAAGAGAGATCAAGGCACATAGACTCAATCAAGACAGATTATAAGGCATAAAGACTAAAGCTAGTTTATGTGATTCAATTTAAGGCCTAACACATACTGTTAGCTAGTAGATGCTAATGTGAACATTACATAGACTAAGGCACAGAGTTGAGTCTTTTAAAAGACCAATCATGATTGTGAGTTTCAAGACAGATCGATCTAATTAAGGAACATAGACTAAAGGCAAGACAGATTATAAGGCATAGAGACTAAAGCAAGACAGATCAAGGCACATAGACTCAATCAAGACAGATTATAAGGCATAAAGACTAAAGCTAGTTTATGTGATTCAATTTAAGGGCCTAACACATACTGTACTAGTAGTGATGCTAATGTGAACATTACATAGACTAAGGCACAGAGTTGAGTCTTTTAAAAGACCAATCATGTTTGTGAGTTTCAAGACAGATCGATCTAATTAAGGAACATAGACTAAAGGCAAGACAGATTATAAGGCATAGAGACTAAAGCAAGACAGATCAAGGCACATAGACTCAATCAAGACAGATTATAAGGCATAAAGACTAAAGCTAGTTTATGTGATTCAATTTAAGGGCCTAACACATACTGTACTAGTAGTGATGCTAATGTGAACATTACATAGACTAAGGCACAGAGTTGAGTCTTTTAAAAGACCAATCATGATTGTGAGTTTCAAGACAGATCGATCTAATTAAGAAACATAGATTCAAGCAACAGAGAGACTAATTAAGGCACAAATTAACACAGTAAAACATTGACCATATTTACTAACACATTAGTCAAACGATTCAAGCTACTATATCTATCGATTTCAAACAAGATCTAAGGCACATACTAACCCAATCATGATTCTGAGTCCAAGACAGATCGATATAAGGCACAAAGACTCAAGCAACAGAGAGACTAAGGAACAAATTAACACAAACATTGACCATATTTACTAACACATTAGTCAAACGATTCAAGCTACTATATCTATCGATTTCAAACAAGATCTAAGGCACATACTAACCCAATCATGATTCTGAGTCCAAGACAGATCGATATAAGGCACAAAGACTCAAGCAACAGAGAGACTAAGGAACAAATTAACACAAGCATTGACCATATTTACTAACACATTAGTCAAACGATTCAAGCTACTATATCTATCGATTTCAAACAAGATCTAAGGCACATACTAACCCAATCATGATTCTGAGTCCCAGACAGATCGATATAAGGCAAAAAGACTCAAGCAACAAAGAGATTAAGGAACAAATTAACACAAGCACTCAGATTATTTACTAACACATTAGTCAAACGATTCAAGCTACTATATCTATCGATTTCAAACAAGATCTAAGATATCAAAAACAAAGATAGAGACTACCGTAAAATTGGGAACTGCGGGTAGAGAAAAGTCGTAGTTTTGTGTGTTTGACTGGCTGTGGCGACCCGACATCCTCGATGGTCTGGTACAAGAAGAAGCTCAGAGAAGTATAGAGTGATAACCCGTGAGAGCGGTCTGGTACGAGAAGAAGAAGAAGAAGAAGAGGCATATTTAGACGAATTTGATGAGATTCGACTAAGAAGAAGAAGAATTGAACGGTTAGGTTTTGTGAGATTTGATGTTTGCTGAGAGTGGCTAGCTAGGTTTGCTGCTAGACACGAGAAGAAGAAAAATAAGAGGCGAATACGAGACAAGTTGCTGATTTGACGAAGGAGAAGAAGAGGTGCTCGGCTAGGTTTTGTGAGAGCGGCGAGGTAGGTTTGATGTTAGACGAGTGAAGAAGACGAAGAAGTTAAGTGTTCGAAGACACTTAAAAATTAGGTTTTACTAGAATCGTAGGAAATATGGTAGGTTTTTAAATAATATTAATAATTTGGTAGGAAAATGGTTGGTATTTATATATTTTTTATAATTTGGTAGGAAAATGGTAGATATTTAAATAATATTTATAATTTGGTGGTTTTATGGTAGGTATTAAAATATTATTTATAATTTGATAGGGAAATGGTAGGTTTCGTAACTATTTTAAATTAGCCATACGCATTCGGGATTCGGACAAGATTAGTTTCGAGCTTTTTTCGGATTCGGATAGTCCGGAAGAGGAGTTTAATTGTTATCTGTTTGGGTTTTATAACTAAATGGTAGGTTCGGTTTCGTTTCGGATCGGTGTCGGGTTCGGATATGGTAATCGGATTTGGGACTTTACGCCCACTCTTAATTTAAATAAAAAAACAAGAAAATTCATTTTACATATTACATAACACTTTTAACAAATTATTGATACGATAAAATATGTAACACAGAATCAGACAAATTATTGATACAGATAAAATATGTTACACATAATATCAAACACAAAAGGATATGGATTGTTTATTCAGAATCAGATGAATATTCAGAAGAGCCGGAATCAGATCCTTCTTCAAACTCTCCAAGCTCCTCTTCAGATACGTCCAACATATCGTCGATGATGTCTTCAGCTAATTGTACAGATCGTGTTTCTTCCATGGACGGTTCCATAGAACCTACGTTCCCTACATAACTTTGTTGCAAAGGGCCGTTCTCTAAAACTCCACGAACTCTTCCCCTCGGGCATATTTTTGTAACAGTAACCCAAGATTCTTGATTCTGTCTACCACGAGGATATGGAATATAGCAGACTTGGTCAGCTTGTGATGCTAGGATACAAGGGTCATATTTATTGAGTCCTCTCAAAGTTTTCACAGTTGTCACACCAAATTTGTCTTGACGTACTCCTCTCCCATGAGTTGGATCGTACCAATCGCACATGAATATTATGCATTTCAAGTAAATTACGCCAGGATACTCAATTTCCAAGATTTCTTTCAGAACACCATAATATATTAGATCACCTGCTTGTGCGGATATCCCAGAGTTCACCGTCGTCCTCGTATGTCCTTCGCGGAATATCTTAAAGGCATATTCACGAGTGTAATACATCGGTGAACTTTGTGCCAATGACAAAGGACCGTCAACCAACTCTTCCAACCAAGTATGTAACAATTCACCTCTTTCTCGACATGTATGCACCTGTATCGTAACGTAGTTTTCAGCAACAAGAAGAATATATAATTATATTATATATGAAGTAAATACGAGACAATTAAATTATAAATGCAATCAACTAACATAGAATTTCATCCATTGTGCAAACTCCGATTGTTTTATAGTACACATAGTCTCCTCGGAATAATTTGGATAAGTCGTCCTCAATTGCTCTAGATACATCCTGTAAATTTAAAATGACAGATCGATATAATTACTTATAAGTAACACGAGTAAGAAAACAATATATATATATATATATATGTATAATTTAATTACATATAAATTAGTTATACCTCTCGTATGCCAATAACTCGTCGCAATTAAGAAGAATATACGAATGAATGTGAGCTTGCTCTTCTTCTGTAAGTCATCTCTTAATGGATTTTCAAGAACAGGGGTTAAATAATGACGCTTCTCTCCTCCGTCATCGAAACGACTAGGTTTTCTGCTCTTCGTTTGCACACGGGGTGGGAAATAGTGTGCGGAAAAATTAGATGTTTCTTCATTAATACTCTGAGCAACAATTGAGCCTTCAACTTTGCTTAAATTTTTAATCTTTTTTTTTAAATGGAACATGAACCTCTCGAACGGGTACATCCACCTATACTTAACAGGGCCACCTAGTGCTGCTTCTCGAGGGAGATGAATTGGAAGATGTTCCATTACATCAAAAAATGACGGTGGAAATATCTTTTCCAGATTACAAAGGAGAACGGGTATGTTGTTTGACAAGTTTCGAATTCTATCAGCAGTAAGGGATCTCGTGCACAAGTCCCTGAAAAAGGCACTGATTCCTGCATGTATAGAAGAATTATTGCATTAAGTAAGGAGAAAAAACTAAAATTTAACTTTAACGTTCAATAATCATTGCTCATTAAATGTTACCTGCAATTGCTTCATGTACAGTTTTGTGCAGAGTTCCATCAAATGAAAATGGAAGCAAGCGTTGCATAAATACGTGACAATCATGACTCTTCATCCCAGAAAATCTTCCTTCTTGGCTATCAACACAATTTCTAAAATTAGAAGCGTATCCATCCGTAAATTTAACACTCTGCACAACCCACTGGAAAAATGCATCCTTTGCTTCTCCGTGTAATCTGAAAATAGGGATCGGACCCTTGCCATTTGGCAAGACATGTAGCTGATCACGCACACATAAGTCAGGCAAGTCTAACCTTGATTTTAAATTGTCTTTCGTTTTCCCTTGGACATTTAAAACAGTATTCATGATGTTGTCGAAGAAGTTTTTCTCAATATGCATGACATCAAAATTATGTCTGAGCAAATGATCTTTCCAATATGGTAGATCCCAAAAAATACTTTTCTTGTGCCAAATGTGGTACTCTCCATAACCGTCAACAGGATAATGGCCATTACCACCACAATGCGTTGTCTTCTCAGCGCCAAAATCTCGAAGTTGAGTCAGCAGATAATTACCATTTAACTATGGTGGTGGTTCGTCACGAACAACAACGTTCCTCTTAAATAACTTTTTGTTACGCCGGTATGGATGCGACTGTGGCAAGAATCTTCTATGACAATCAAACCAACAAGTTTTTCTTCCATGTTTTAGTTGAAATGCATCCGTACTGTCCTGACAATATGGACATGACAATCTCTCATGGGTTGTCCACCCAGATAACATTCCGTACGCTGGGAAATCACTAATGGTCCACATTAAAACCGCTCGCATCATAAAATTCTGCTGACAAGAAACATCATATGCTTCAACACCGTACTCCCATAAACCTTGTAACTCATGAATCAAAGGTTGTAAGAACACATCTAGGGATCGCTTTGGGTGCTCTGGACCAGGAACAAGGATGCTAAGAAACAGAAACTCTCGCTTCATGCACAAGGAGGGCGGCAAATTGTAAGGGGTGAGAATGACTGGCCACAAAGAATATTGCCTCCCATGCTTCCCAAATGGATTGAAACCATCAGTGCATAGGCCCAGGTATACATTTCTACTCTCAGAAGCAAAACATGGATAAAGTGACTGAAAGTATTTCCAAGCCTCTGCATCTGAGGGATGCTCGATTTCGCCTTGAAATGAATGATCTCCGTGCCATCGCATAGCATGAGCAGTGCGCTCCGTTTGATATAACCTCTTCAATCGTTCTGCTACGGGCAAATACCACATACGCTTAAACGCCACTTGAGTCCTTCCGCCGGGATTCCAAAATCGAGGCTTTCCACAAAATCGACAACTTAAGAGGCGTTCATCTGATTTCCAGTAAATCATACAGTTATCAATACAAAAATCTATCATCTGATATGGTAAACCAAGACCAGACACAAGCTTCTCAATTTCATAATAAGAAGCCGAAGCCAAATTCCCTTCTGGCAATATATCTTTCACAAAATCCGCCCAAGCATCAACACAATCTTCAGACATATTATAATCCGTCTTGATATTCATCATCCTTGTTGCTGCTGACAAAGGGGAATGACCTTCCCTACAACCTTCATATAATGGATTCTTCGAAGCATCTAACATATCATAAAACTTTCTAGCTTTCTGAATTTGGTTCTTCTCCTCTATTTCCTTCTTCCGGAAATGACTGCATATTTTCCCTATATGCATCATAAACCATATGAACAGTGCCCACGTTCTCTTCAGCCATTCTTCCTTCTTCTAATATTTCTGGCTCATATCCACTACTACTACCCACGTGGTATCCACTACTACTACCCATGTTGTATGTATCATTTTCTCCGTGATAATACCAGACCTTATAAGTAGGCATAATCCCATATCTATATAAGTGTAACCACACAACATCTTTTTTGAGAAACTTCCTATTATCACAACTTTGACAAGGACAAAAGAGCATACCGCTTTCTAGGCACGTGGGCTGATTTGTTGCGAATTCCATAAATTCTTGGAGTCCAGCTGCGTATTCTCTCGTATGTGTCCCGGTACTTGAGTCATATCTCTCTTTCTCCATCCATGCCCGCATTTTCCTTATATTTGATGAAAAAAGAAAAAAAAATCACAGACGGTTTAATATTTTTTTCCCGACCCTCTGCAAAACGGTTATTTTTCCTCACGAATTTTTTTTTTTCCCGCTCAAAAAATTTCATAATGTTTTTTTTTTTTTTCCCACGAATAGTCGAAATATTCGATTGATTGCGATACAAATTTTAGAAGTGAGGGTGGTGTATTTATAATTGAAATTTCCTACAGTTTTCCTACGGATTTCCTACCCAAAAAAAAAAAACGTTTTCACCTAACCCACCTACTCCACCTACTTAACGATTTTTGAAACGTGTGAAATTATACCTACGGATTATGACGAAAATAAACCTACGCTATATTTCGTAGGATTTTGGAAGGAAATAGTCCTACCACTTTCCTTCCACTTAATTTCCTACGAAATACCTACCAAATTCCTTCCACGTTTCCTACCATTCGGATTCGAAGGAATGTGGAAGGAGATTTTCCTACGACATACCGACGACATATCTACGAATTACTAACGAATATTTTTCGTAGGAAAGTGGTAGGTAAGTTTCCTACCAGCTTCCTACCAATTTATTTCCTACGACTTTTCTTCCAATTTTCTACCCTTTTTCCTACGCGACTTGTCGTCGTTGGGTATGCGAAGGAAAGTTCCTACGGTTTTTCCGACGATTTTGTTTCGTAGGAAGTTTTCTGACGAAATTCCTACGCCATTTACTTTGCGTCAAAGTTTCGTAGGTTTGTCGTAGGAAATATTTCCTACGCAATATTTCGTAGGAAATGCCGTAGGAAAACAATCTTTTTCTTGTAGTGGTAGAGAAAAAATCTAAAACTATAGAGTAGAAACTACAAAGAAGTAAACTAAGGTTTTTCGGTTTTTTTGGTTGATCGGTTTATTCGGTTATAATCTGAACCATATCTGTATCTATCTCTAAAACTATACCCATACCGTTTATATAGTATAACCAAATACCATCAATATTGATATATTCGGTTTGGTTCGGTCTTTTTATTTTTTGACACCCCTACTTAAAGGATCTGATGGTTCGTTGTTTTCTATGATAGAAGAAACCATACATTATTCCTTGATTTACAATAGCTTTCCATGGACATTTAATTGGATGTTTATATAATATATCATAGACTCAACGTTTAGTAAGGAATTTGATTTAGTAATTGTAACTGAAATTATTTGGTTTAGTAATGTGAAATTAATTACAAGCTTATTTTATTAAAACTAATTTAATGTTTTAAAACCTATAGTTGTATGTGTTCAAAAACCCAATTTTTTCCTTGATTTACAATAGCTTTCCATGGAAATTTAATTGGATGTTTATATAATCATAGACTCAAAGTTTAGTAAGGAATTTGATTTAGTAATTGTAACTGAAATTCTTTGGTTTACTAATGTGAAATTAATTACAAGCTATTTTATTAAAACTAATTTAATGTTTTAAGACCTATAGTTGTATGTGCTCAAAAACCCAATTTTTTTTTCTACGCAAAACAATTTATAAATTCATTCGGCTTTAAAACATACAGTTGTATTCCTGCAACATCACAAATTTAGTTTTTAGCATGTTATTCATACTGAATGGCCGCTAATAGCATACATACTAGCTAAGATCATTGACATTGTCCAAAACATGTGTTCATCTTGCATCTAGGTTTTAATTAGACGACTAGTTTCGGCATTCCTTACTCACAATTAGTAATTTAACACTCATATATCGGCTAAACAATAACAAAAAGGACCATGTAGAAATACTTTATTATTCT
The DNA here is from genome assembly GCA_004349715.1 of Crucihimalaya himalaica. Taxonomy (NCBI): domain Eukaryota; kingdom Viridiplantae; phylum Streptophyta; class Magnoliopsida; order Brassicales; family Brassicaceae; genus Crucihimalaya; species Crucihimalaya himalaica. The sequence continues at coordinate 1,272,688 of SMJT01000043.1, forward strand.
ACCAAGATTTTTGGGGTTTATTTTATCTAATAATGCGAAAATTATATCAAGCACAATAATACACATAGTTAAATTTTATAGTAAAACCAAACCCAATACAAAACATACTAAACTTACATGATAACGAACCGAAACAAATAATTTTTTACATGGTTTGGAAAAGAAAAAAAAAATCCTTAAAATCAAAACATTAAACATTAAACATGTAATATGTAAAATTATTTTTCTACTATGCTACGATTTCTTTTACACATGTTAATTACTAAAATATGTACGATATTTTGAACATTTTGTTGCATTATTAATATGGTACATCTCATATGTTAAATCATAAAAATACATACATAAAATATAGTTACTTCATTTACGTATAAAGTTTCATGTAATCAAAATCACAAATTTGCTAAAACCAATATTTTGTTTTTCTTTATATAATTGCTCTCTTTCTTAGGTTACATATTTCACGAAAGTTTGTGTAAAAGGCAAGTTTGATATCCAGCTAATATTAACTCGCGAATTTATGTCCGGATTCTCATCCGTTTTAATCCGTCAATTTAAAAGAAAACAAAAATTGAACTTAACGAGGCAATATGCCAACAAATGGCAAAAGCACGACCATCGAACTATTTAGCGTCTATCACTTTAACTGGACTTCTATTTTTTGTTAAAATGTTTTCATATATATAAAAGAAATGTTTTACAACCATGAACCGAGAGTCGTCATAGTGCGATATATTAAAAGTAGGATAAAATACAAAAAGAAATCAAGCTTACGTTCCGAAAAACATAAGATAAGATGAGAGTGATATGGCTACAAAGAATCATATCAACCTGATCCATGGCCTCCACGGCCTCGACGTACTTTGTTGCCTCGTCTTTCCTGGACCGTTGTCATTGCATCTCTTGAGCCTTTTGTGATGGATTAGGTAGCCGGCCTCTTTAGGACACTTGGACTGGACTTCACTTCGTCGATAATGAACTTTTTGCTCCACCATCGAGCTTCCTAACGTATACCACTTCGACTACACTCCACTTCAAAGATAATGGACTTTTTCAGGGTTGAACCCAAGTGTGAGATCCAACAGGGCCATAAACTTTCACATTGCTACTCTTGTTCATGTCATTATTAGTTTGCACGTGGGTTCACGGTTTACTATTTTCTTTACGCTAAATCGATCGGGAATATGATAAACTTTCTTAACATGATATATAAAGAGAAATTATTTATAAATAAAAGAAGAAAAGAAAAAAAAAATCTTCATGATCGAGGAAATAGGGTGCCATAAACATAATGGGGATGAATTGAAAGACCCATGAACATGCACATGCTCTTGTTCCCTACTCCTTTCATGGGTCCTGGATTTAATAAATTTATCCAACATTAACATGAAGCAAAGAACAATCGAGTTCTTCCGATCATAATTTTTATAGTTAGGCAAAAATTTTAAAACTAGTTGGATGAACCTAGTTGGACCATTTGGATGGAGATTGGTTATTGGCAGGAAAATTAGAGAAATGTGATTTCTCGTCAAAATCGAAATTGAAAAACGCAATTTTCCGCAAAAAATTAGGTTTCCCGACAAAACTTTAAAATCACGATTTTAGCGGGAAAATTATGGAATATCGTATTCTTTTGAAACCTAATTCTACAATTTTGCGGTTTTGGCGAGAAAACGTTATTCCGCGATTTCATAGTTTGGCGGAAAAACGTAATTTGTTGAATTTTCATTATATGTTAATCAATAACTAAAATTAATATATTTAAGATTATGATTAAAAATATGATTATATCAAAGTATGATTATTTTATTCAATTTCTTATTAAATTCATCTAGATGGAGATGAATATTTACAAAAATTAACCATACAAACAAAAGTTCATCTAGATGCTCCATTCAAATGAACATCCAAAAACAGAAATGAACAACATTCAGATAAAACATTTAGATGAATGATCTGGATGGAAACGTGAGCAAACGAACAAGGCCTTAGTCTTACTCTAAGCCGTTGTTTGTCCATCAATAACTGTCAAGCTCCTATAACATATGAACTACATACTGCTAATTCCAGTAACTTCAACTGGTCTTCTGCCCAGTAACTTCAATTGGTCTTCTGTAAAACCATTTCAGTTCCAAAATACTTAACCATCGAGACATTGGTTATTGCTGACACAATGACAAAACACATAATGTAACGAAGTATATATAATTAAAAAAACAAAAAACAAAATCCAACATAATTAGAGAATAAAAGACTAAAATGTGTTTGGATCTGGATTTTCACCATAAAAAAAAAAAATAAAGCAAAAAGAAATTTCACACGATTAACAATGGTTTACGTATAAAATTATGTTTTTTTTGGTTGATGCGAACTAGTGATAAAGAAATTCAGAGTATTTTTCTTTTCTGTTTTTGTTTTAGACGGTGGAAAATTACAAAAGAAATGAAATAAAAAGGAAACCCTTTGAAACAAAATATCCGATTTTAGGGAAACAATTTTTAAGTTTCAAACTATCTCTTGTAATGGCTTTTTTGTTGGTTAATAAATTTAACATTTCACAAATAATGTTTTCAACTTAAAACTTCACTACTCACTCTGTTTCATTTTAAATGTAGTTTAAGAATTTTTTTTTTGTTGCAAAATAAGTGTTGTTCTCATTTCCCAAGATAAAAATTGCCACTATTTTATTTTCTTACCCTTATATTATCTAATTAATGTTAGTCAAAAGATTTGGTAAAAATTGAAATAAATGATGGAAGATGAGGTTATTAAGGGTATTTTATTTGATACCTTAATTAGTGTGCAAAATCTTTAAACTACATATAAAATGAAAAATCTTTAAACTAAATTAGTATTGTAAAACTAAATATAGTACTAGAATTTCATATAGCAAAAATAAAAAATCTATATAATCACTATCACAATTACACTATAAAGTTTTTGATTTCTACTTAAAAGATGAAACAGAAACACAGGCATATTTAAACTTTCGACATCTGATCAAATACAAATTTGTGACTTCTTTTTCGTAAACAATTCTATTTCCCTATATACCCTTAATATAAAAAATAACAAACACATATGATCATAACAATACAAAAAAAAAAAAAAAATCAAGAATCCATTATTGTCCCCATTGTTCAGGATCTGTTCTTGCACTTCTCCATTGCTCTTGGAGCTGAAACCCAATTGGGTAAAGCAAAAACAAGAACCATATGTTGGATTTATGAATGTTAAAGGATATAGACAAAAAGTGACATTGAAAGAAACGAACAATGAACAAAACGTACCAAGGCCAATCGCTTCGGATCCTTTCATAATGCGCAAACGTTTGCACGACTCCACAAACATCCTGAAATCGAAATCTGGTTTGGTGACTAAAAATAGAAATTTATTGAAAGTAACAAATTTACTTTAACGATAATAGTGAAAAGAAATTGATGTGCCAGCTACAATTGAGCTGACATATTGGTGTGTAAATATATATATATATTTAAACATCTTCTGTGAGTTCTGTCCCATGCCAACTTGTGCGTATTTATAACACATGGATTTTGATTGTCCATTGGGTATTTTCTAATGATTAATATCAATAATAATTGTTTTATCAAGTTAGAGTATACTTGATGGAATAATTAATCGGATAAAAAGAGAGAGAGGCAACTAATGAAAGCAAGAAGATGAAGGAAACTCACGGCCAGGGGACATCACCAACGAGCATCCAGTCACCATCTTTGTCCTCGTAGCTTGGAACATACTCAGAACTGTTCAACAGATCCATCACTTTACTCTCATTCATGAAATCTATCATCCCTTGTGCTCCATAACTCCCTTTAATTAATCAAAATCCCAAAATTTATCATATTAGTTAGTCTAATATCATATAAAGAGTACGACCTCAACTGCAGAAGCAAAAGCAAAAAAAAAGACAAAAAATAATATAAAACCTATATAGGTTTGTAAATGCGTACCCATGGTAAAGGAACTGAACATTTTGGCCAAGGCATCAGAGAGATCCTTGTAGCTGTTGTACATCTTGAGGTCAACCTTACGAAGATAAGGAGCTCCATCCATGGAAACCTTCACAAAGGCGACGGTTCCTCCACCACTGCTCATTGCCTCCTCCGTTTCGCCGTTCTTCTGATTAGCCATTACATTTTTCCGGTAGTTCCTCACAGGTGGCCAACCCACCACTTGTGCTCTACATACAATAATATAATGTTATTACTTATGTATCCATAAATCTTTCACATATATGTAGTTCAAAAACTTTGAGTATTTGTGTGAATGTGTTAATAGAACTTACTTAGCAGGAGGCTTAGCAGGGTCTTTGAGGAGGGTCTTATCTTTGATAGATCCAGCAACATTGAGATCCCCAGGTCCATGTTTGTTAGATTGAAGATTGAGTTTGAGATCAACGGTCTCAGAGAAACCTCTCTTATTCCCAACACCCGACTTGGCCGGACTCTCCACGGTTTCAGCGCCTCCAGGGAGGCCAAGGCAGAGCTCCGTTTCCTTAAGGTTCATCTCTTCTCTCTTTCTTTGTTCCAAAACGAATGTTTTATCGTTCTCTCTCGTTAGTGTCTCTTTTTCTCTTTCTATTTTCTTGTTGGGGTGAAGTTTGGTAAGAGGGGAACAAGAAAAGGGGAATGAGAAAAGAGTCGATGATATAAGGAAGAGAGAGACTATAGCGGTAAAACTAATCTGCGTAAACCCGAGATTAGTCTGACTTTATGTAAGCAATCATTTAGTTGGAAAGAAAGGAACAAATACAATATAGAGATTGGTGTATTGCGTATTTTCTGTGCCCTACATTTTCTTGATATTGCGTTCCCAACACGTGGCCTACTCCTAGATGATATAGTACGTTTAAGTAAATCACACTATTTCATCTCACAAACCTGAAAAAATAGGTGAGTAGATGATTACGCCAGAGTTAAGCGTAGTGTAATGAAATTGTAAATGACCTATAACCTATTGGAAATGTTTCACATAGATATACAAAATAGAGAAAATCGTCGTAGTGATTTGTATGGATCGTAAATAAGTTTTATTTTTTCAAATTTTCGGACTAGCATATTAACTATAGGACGAAAATGAAAACCATAAACGATGGCGGTCAGCATGTTACAACAAATAAGGATAAATTTGTGTTTATATTTATTTTAAAAAATTATATATATATATATATAACTTAAAAGAATAGATACGCTATAATATATAACTATTTATTCAGAGGTTGTATATCTGACTTCTTACAAAACGGATATACAAATATATTTTTGTTATTTACATTTTTCCATGACTCCTCTTAGACTAATTTTCCCTTTTTAGACAGCTTAGTTATATAATTATTAGAGTTTGACATTGAAATGATTGATATCGTTATTTATTTATTTTTGGCTAGAAGTCGATTGGCATGGTTTTTTTTTTGTTTATTGTTGATGGTGGGGTTCCAATCAAGCAAACAATAATAATAATAAGAAAGTAGAAAGGCAGTATGAGTAGAACGGTCGTCGGGCGACGTTATATTGATGTAATGATCGCAATACAATCTGGGTCGAGCGTGTTGCTCTTTTACAGATAGGGTCGACTCAGGAAAGTAGATCTAAGACGAGGCGAACGTGGTTCGGCTTATAGCTGTCTTGCTCGCTCTACGTTTCTAAGTCAAAGGGTGTTTTTCCCAAAAAGATCTCCCTCCCCCTACACTGTTCACTAACACCCTTTTTATAGGGGTTTACAAGGGTAATTCCGTACTTAGGTCGGGACGAGGGGTAAACGTCGGTTCTACCTTTCGTCGCTTATCGAAGCATTGGTTCAGCGGCTGGGCCGGATTCGTGTGATGGGCTTTTTGGAGGGGAAGGGCGAAGCCCATACCCAACAATGCCCCCCCCCCTCTTCTTGGGCCGAACGCGGAAGCCCCTTTTTCTTTTTCTCCTGAGGTCGCCCTTTTTCTTGCTTTAGGGTTTCCTCGATTCGCCTCGGATGCGCGGGAACGGTTGCGCTTGATGCGACCTTTTCGGAGGACGTGGCTTCCTGTCGCTTTGGCTTCACTTCACCTTATAAATACTCGATCGGGGTAACGCACTTTCATTTTCTCTTCCATCCTGAAAGGTAACTTCTCTCTCTATCTTGCTTAGTATTTTGCTCGCTGCATCCTTTCTGTGAACGTCATGCGCTTTTTATTTCTTTCATCGTACAATGTCTTTAAACTCCAACTCACCTATTGGGTCGCTAGACGAGTTCATAAGGGGTCGTACCCCTAGTGGGTCGGAGGACTCTTCCCGGGATCGCTCGCCCGTGGTTGTCCTCAGTTCTCCCTCGGTATCCCCGGTTTCGCCTGTGAGCGCCGCTTCTCTTTTCGACGAACTGATGAGGAGAGAGGAGTTGTCTCGCGGTGATGGTGCGGGACCTAGCTTGCCTCGTCCGACGATCGAGGTCCCTCACCTTGTGGACAGGGATTCAGACGGCTCGGCCAATGAATCAGAGGGTTCTTCCTCGTCTTCTGAGGAGGTCGAGGCTTCGTCTACTCCTCTCGGTCAGTACGTCGGTCCGGGGGATTATCTTGGATACATTGGTCCGTCGAGGTCGGATCGTTTGGCCTTGGAAGAGATTCTCGGCCTGAACCATACGTCGAGTGGTGTCTCGCTGGTTTCCCCGTCGTCCGAGGATCGGCCATGGGCCCCGCCTCGTGGCTATATGTGTGTGTATGAGTCGTATTTCTTCGATTGAGGACTCAGATTTCCGATCCCCAGCTTCCTGCTTCAGTATTGCTCTGAGCGTCAGATGGCGCTGTCGCAACTTGCTCCTTCAGCGGTCCGTAATGCTATGGGCCTTGCCATCTTGGCCGACAAGTGTCGGGTGAAGATGAGTTACCACTTCTTCGAGGAGCTGACCACTATCGCGAAGGTGAGGAACAAGGACTGCCTTCGCTACGTGAGCGCCCTACCGAAGCATAAGATCGTTCTGGGGAAGGAAAAGTTTTCCTGCTGAGAAAAATATTATTTTTATGTCAAAATTGATGAGGCGTCCGTCGAGGATCCTTCTATGACTTTATTTTCTCGTTGGAATCGTTTCCCTGGTAGATCTAGCTTTTGTTCTTTTGCTTGCTTATCGAGTCGTCCTTCGCTTTTTCTTGACTGTGGGTTAATTTTGCCGTGTTGTAGATCGCATCCTGAAGATAAAGGCGTTCCCACCGAACTTTAGCGAGGACGTTGAGAAGCTGAAACGTAAGTCGGCGATCGAGTGGCCAAAAGAAAGCAAGGAGGTGTCTCAGGCTAGGTCGGAGCGACGCAAAGAAGGTTGGTCGGTCGCTCGTGTTTTTTTTTTTTTTTTTTTTTTTTTTTTTGAGTCGCTTGCCCTTGTTTCAGCATCTAGGGGACGAGGGAAGATGACGAGGAAGTCAAATATGTCGGACATCTTGGGGCATCTTCAGTACCGAACTAGTGCCAAGGGGAAGTCGGCTGATCGTCCGACGACTGGGGGGAAGTCTCTGAGGGATCTGCATCCTCCGGCGGGGTGGGAGGATGAACAAGGGGAGGTCGAGGCGACGCGGGCGGGGTCGCTTCAGCCCGCTCAGAGGAAAGACAAGGAGAAGGTGGGGCAACCGTCTGAGGTGACGCCTTCAAAGAAACGGGTCGCTCCGGAGGCTCGTCGTGGAAATGAAGCGGACTCCTTGAAGCGAGGCCGTGTCGACCCACCTACAGGGGTTGATCATTCGTTCCGATGGCAATATAATCGGATGGACCGCTCGATGCTTCAGAGCAAGGCGGCGTGCATCGACCTCTTTCGCTATCTTTGGCGGGACTCCTCGCCGTTGATTGAGCCGACCGAACTTGTGCGGGCCGATCTTTATGAATCAGTGGCACAGAGTCACTTCTCGGTATGGGCTTCATAATTTCTGCTTTAATGTTGTTGCGGCCTTCTATTTCTTCTTCTTTTTACGCCCGACTGATGCTTTTGCTGCGTTATACTTGTTCTCGATCGTTCTAGGCTGCCGACGCTACGAACCAGTTGGTGCAGTACTATGACCGGCAGCTAAGGGCCGCGAGGAAAGAGGGTTCCGGGGCCGAGGTGCGAAGGTTGCAGGAGGCGCTGAAGAAGGAGCGGGAGGCGTTGAAGAAGGAGAAGGAACGCAGCGCGCAGTCGGCGGACGAGTTAGCTGCTTACCAAGGTGACTTCGAGGAGAGGATGGGCGAGTCTATCATGCAGCGGACGTCGCTGGAGACGCAGCTGCGGGAGCTGGAAAAAGTTCATGCGTCAGAGATGACGAGGCTGAGGGCGGCTCGAGATGAAAAGGGGCTGTCCGCACGCCAGAAGACGACGGAAGAGCTTATGGGGCGTTTCCAGGCCCATTTGGACAAGATGCGCGAGTGCTTTCAGCAGATGGAAGAACGTAGGTTCTTCGAGATGCAGCTGGAACAGGTCTCTGGTACGCTAAGGGTTTTGGAGGCGCTTGAGGGCGATGGTCAGATGGCGGTGCCTTCTCATGTGAAGAGTGACCTTGGCCACAAAGTGGAGGAGTTGGAGAGTACGATCGCTGGAATGCCTGACCCGAATTTTACAAGGGGCGATTTCAAGGCAACCGCGATCTTCGGGCGTAAGCGAACGCGTTCGACGGAAATTCCAGCTCCGGGCACCACGACGATCGTACCAGGGGGCGCGGCGCAGGACTTAGCGCCGGCGGAAGATGCGGGGGGGAATCAGGAGGGGGAGTTTCCCGCCCTGACCGCTGGGGAGGACGATCAGCCAAACCCTGCTGAGGAAGATGCACCGGCGGAGGAGGCTGCTGAAGTCGCGGGGGGGGAATTGGTCGAGGGGGCGAGAGAGGGAGTTGCTGCAGAGGACGAGGCGGGCATCGTTCCTGATAGGGCGAGCGCTGAAGACGAGGCGACCCAACAGCCTTAGTCCTCTTCATTGTCTGCTTTCCTCCCCCCTTCTCTCTCTCTTTTTTTTTTTTTTATTGCAAGATTTGAACACGTGGCTTGTAATATTTGAACCGATGTTTGCCCAAGGGGGCCGCTTATTATTTCTCGATGTTTGCGTATTCTCTGTTTCTGTCCTGAGAGTTGCGTCTTTTAATGTGGTGTCCTGTCGAAAGGTCGCGAAGGTGAAACGTTGCCTTGACTGGACGTTTGCTTGCTGCGACTCTTCAGTGCACCGCTCCATTGTCTTTATAAGTCGGTAGACTTCGTCATTTCCTGTACCTCATATTTTTTTAGCTTTCTTCCAACGTGCCCTCTGCGCCTGTTTCTTCTACTCTGAGATATGGCTGGAGCTTCGGATGCGGTTGTTCGGCGAGCTACATCGGCGGTGTGCATGGAGTGTTTTGAAGGTACGCTGGACTCGTGTCCGCGATGTAACGATCGGCTGATCCAGGGGTATCGGCCGACTGGGATTATCTTAGTGCCCAGTTTCTTTATCTTTTCGTTGGACGAGCCGGAGTACTCGTCGGCTCGGCGCTTCGTTACTCAGGTTTGTTGTTTTTCCTCAATTTGTCGTGTTGTGGTTGATAGGGCGACAACTTGTGATCATCTGCTCGTTGCTTTGTTCAGATGCGGGAGTGCTAAGACTGGCTGAAGCGCGACTTCGACCGTTTGGTGGGTGAGGAGCGAGCGTTGCTTGAAGAGGCATACCTCCCGGGCTACCCCGTGGGTTTTGCTGTGGCGATGGTTGAGAACGATGCGGCGGCGGTCCGCATAATGCGAAAGATGCAGCGTCTAGAAGCGCATCCAAAGGATTGGGCGAGGAACGGAGTGGACGAAGTACTGCCGTTGCCCGCTTGCTTCCGCCGGTTTGCGGCCGAATACAAGGGCGAGCCGCTGTTTCCAGGGGATGCGGGGATTGCGCCATGATTATTCTCTTTCGATTTGTTGTTGTGCCCCCCCCCCCCTTTTTTGTGTATCGACTTTGTGTTTTTGGCTTTGTAATGACTTTAGATGTTGGTCGATCGGCGAGTACTATTTGAACGCCTTTTTTAATGATAAAATTCTTGTCGCGGAGACGTGGTATTATTGTGCGCTTGTCATGATTGCTCTTGGTAGCCTTCTCGTATTCCGTGCCTACTCTTTGCGCCGTTTTTGTCGTAATCAAGGAGGTGTTTCGTTTTGGAAAAGTTACGCAGCATTGATGTCTCGGCAGTTGAGAGCTTTTAATGCCCCTGTCGCCCCCTTTGGATTCGCATTTTGCTATAAAACCGGGGGGGGGGGGGGACTTTGCCTTTTTAGGACGTAGATTTTACTGCGAGAATTCTTCTTTGGTGAGGTCGACCTAGCTCTTGATATTCTATCGTGCTTTGTCTTGCTGTGCACTCGAGGATGTGGCCGTTCACCACGATCCCCTACCGTCCGACGCCCGGCGTTAATCCGGACAGAAGGTCGCGGCTGCGGATGCCGTGTCCTTGTTGCGGCGAGCGGATTGCGCGAGAGTTTCGTCCGTCGGGAGTGAAGGTGCCCACTTTGTTTGTGGCCACGTTGCAGGGGTTGGATGCGCAGGAGGCCGAGGACTTCCTTCTTTCGGTAAGTCGCGCGGTTTGCGCGGGACGTCTGAATCTTTTAGCTGAGCTTTTGCTCGTGTGTGTGATCCTTTGCGTGTGATGTAGATAAAACAGGAGTATAGGCGCTATGTCCAGGAGCTTGATTATATCCGTGTTTATCTGAGGGAGGAGATCGAGGAGCGTTATCCGCGCAATCCCATAGTTCGAGAAGAGAAGCTAGCTCGAAACGACAGACAAGCTGTGGCGATGATCCGGAGGATAAAGCGGCTCGAGGTGCACCCGAAGGAGTGGGTGAAACAGGATTTGAACAACATATTCTCTATGCCGGACTGCTTCTATCGCATGGTCGAGGAGTATGACGGCAAGGCGCTGTTTGAGGGCGACCCGGAGGCGCGGGTGTAGCGCCCTCGTTCCCTTGTTTCTCCTCTCCCTTTTTGTGTATGTACTTTGATGGACGTATGCTCGTCGGATGTGCCGTTCTATACTTTGCTTTGTAAGAAATCTTGTTATGTCAAGATTGTTTTGTCGGGAATTACTTTTGCCGCGACTATGCTTGTTGTGCGATTACGATATTTGTGATGCGTGTGCACGGAGGTGCGAGCGCTGTGCTCGGCTTGCGAGATATACTTCAGGAGTATGTTACGCGTAGGTGCGAACCTTAGTGTTCGACTTATCCTGTGTAAATAAATAGGTGCGAGCGTCTAGCTCGGCTTATCCTGTAAATAACCAGCGCGTATACCGCTCGTGCGGGCCGGGGCCCGGCTTACGGAGTCGGTCGTGCGTGGAGTATGTGCGAGGGTGGACTCGGCTTAAATTCTCTTGACTGCTGGGAGCTAAGTCCTCAGTCAGAAGGGTGCGCTATTGCTGAGCGCGTATTAGGATCGGTCGCTTGATCAGGGCGCCGATGTGTTATCGATTTGAATCTTTGAGAAAAGGAGATTTTTATAGAGTAATAGCTGCGCCCGGAGGCTGCCTACGTACCCTTAGCGGGATCAAGCCATTCGTAGTTCATATTTACAAGATAGAGGTCGCTGTACTAGCGCTCTAGACTTAGTAGTAATAGCGCTTTAGGTTTATCGAGTTCCAGGATCGAGGGATCGAGGAACCGCCTGGCTTGACGACTTTGGAGATTTGGTAGGGGCCTTCCCAGTTTGCGCCTAGCTTCCCAGCATTGACTTCGGCTGTGTTTTCGAAGACTTTCTGTAGGACGAGGTCGCCTTCGCGGAAGTGTCTGTTTTTGACTTTTTTGTTGTAGAATTTGGCTGCCGCGTTTTGGTAGTTATGTATGCGGCGTAAGGCTTTGTCGCGGCGTTCTTCGATCGTGTCTAATGAGTTGATGAGCATTTTAGCATTGAGGCTTTGATCATGTACGAGCATCGATCGTCTTAGGCTGGCTATGCCGACTTTGGCTGGGGCGACTGCTTCCATTCCGTAGGCTAGGGAGAAGGGCGTCTGTCCGGTCGCTGTTCGAGGGGTCGTGCGGTAGGACCAAAGGACGCCGTCGAGTTCGTCGGACCAGGCTCCCTTCTTTTCGTCGAGGCGCTTCTTTAATCCGTCAATGATTGTCTTGTTTGTTGCCTCTGCTTTGCCGTTGCCTTGCGGATATCTCGGGGTGGACTTGCTGAGGCGGATTCGCCATCCGGCGCAGAAATCTTCGAACTGTGTTGATGTGAACTGCGTTCCATTGTCTGTCACGATCTCGTATGGTAGGCCGTGCCGGCAGATGATATATTTCCAGACGAAGTTCTGAACATCCTTTGCGCGGATTTGAGCGTATGCTTCGGCCTCGACCCACTTTGTGAAGTAGTCAGTTAGGACCAAGATGTATTTTTTCTGTCGGGAGGTCGGTAATGGTCCGATTATGTCCATTGCCCACCGCATGAAGGGGTAGGGCGGGGTTGAGGTCTGCAGGAGCTCGGTGGGTGCGTGGATCTTCTGTGCGTGGCGTTGGCATTTCTCGCATTTTCGCACGTATTTCTCGCAATCAGCGACCATGGTTGGCCAGTAATGCCCATGCTTCTTTATTTTTAGAGCCAATGCTCGACCGCCCGAATGGTTTCCTCCTTCGCCTTCGTGTGTCTCCCTCATGACTTGTGTTGCTTCGTCCCTGTCCAAACATCCGAGGACGATGCCGGACGTGCTTCTTTTGAAGAGGTTGCCGTCGAGGGTTACGTAGCTGGCGCTCTTCGTGCGGAGACGTCGTGCGGCCCATTTGTCTGAAGGTACCTCGCCATCATGTATGTAGGTTAGTATTTCGATTCGCCAATCGTTGACGTCCTCAGCGGGGCCCTGTGTTCTGATGGAGCAGATTGCGTCGGTCGTCGCGATGCTGGGTTTATCGATGCTTTCGACGGGTATGATCCTCTTTAGGTTTGGATCCGATGTTGACGCTAGAGCGACGAGTGCGTCTGCGGCGGCGTTGTCGCTGCGGGGGATCTTTGTAAGTTCGAACTTATCGAATTGGTCGGCAAGGTCCTTAACGATTTTGAGGTACGCGTCCATCCTCTCATTCTTGGTCTCGTAGTCGCCGCTGTATTGATTTGCGACCAGCTGAGAATCGCAGAAGGCATGGATATGCTTAACGCCTAAGCTTAGGGCGAGGCGTAATCCTGCGACGAGGGCTTCATACTCAGCTTCGTTATTCGAGACTTGGAAGTTCAGCATGAAGGATTGTTCGAGGATTTCTTTGTGGGGTGACTCGAGGCGAATACCGACCCCTGACCCGTACGAAGAAGATGCGCCATCGACGTGCAGAGCCCATACGTCGTGTGTCTCGTGGTTTGGGTCGGCTGCCGGAGTCCGATCGGGGGGGGAGTTCGACGAGAAAGTCGGCCAAAACTTGGGATTTTGCGCACGTCCGTCCCTTGTACTCGATGTCGTACTCGCTCAGTTCGACGGCCCACTTGGCGATGCGGCCTGACTGGCTAGGACTGTGGAGTATGGCTCGGAGGGGTTGATTTGTGAGGACGACGATGGAATGTGACTGGAAGTATGGGCGGAGCTTTCGTGACGAGGTGATCACAGCCAGTGCTAATTTTTCCATGGTTGGGTACCGTAGTTCGGCGCTGTCCATGATCTTGCTGATGTAGAAGATCGGGCGCTGCTCTCCTCTATCGTCTTTGACCAAAACGCCACTGACAGCCGAGCTCGAGACAGAGACGTATAGAAAGAGTGTTTCGCCGGGCTCTGGTTTAGCGAGGATCGGGGGTGTCGAGAGGTATGCCTTGAGTTGTTGGAAGGCGACCTCGCATTCTTCTGTCCATACGAACTTTTGATTTGCTTTGAGGAGTTGGTAGAAGGGTAGGCATTTGTCGGTCGACCGAGATATGAAGCGATTTAGCGCCGCAATCCGTCCCGTCAAGCGCTGCACTTCGCGCGAGTTCCTTGGGGAAGGTAAGTCGAAGATTGCCGAGATTTGTTTGGGATTTACCTCGATTCCTCGCCGGGTGACTATGTAGCCGAGGAACTCGCCGGCCGTTACTGCGAACGTACACTTGGCTGGATTCAGTTTCATGCCATATTTGTTAAGCACTTCGAAGCATTGACGCAGGTGTTCGACGTGGTCATCAACTATGGGAGACTTGACAAGCATGTCGTCGATGTACGCTTCCATCGTCCGTCCGAGTTGGTCCGCGAACATTCGGTTGATCAGCCGCTGATATGTTGCTCCGGCGTTCTTGAGTACGAATGGCATCACCTTGTAGCAATACGTTCCGCGATCGGTAATGAACGATGTTTTCTCTCTGTCGTTCTGGTGCATGAGGATCTGGTTGTAGCCGGAGAAGGCGTCCATGAAGGAAAGAAGCTCGTTGCCTGCTGTAGCCTCTACAAGTCGATCGATATGTGGGAGTGGGAAGCTGTCCTTTGGGCAAGCTTTGTTGAGGTCGGTGAAGTCGATGCACGTTCGCCACTTCCCGTTTTTCTTTTTAACGACGATCGGGCTGGCTAGCCAGTCGGGGTAGCGAACTTCGATTATTGATCCGGCCTTCAGTAGCTTATCGACCTCTTCATTGACAGCCGTAGACCGCTCCGGGCCGAGCTTGCGGCGTTTCTGTTTTACGGGTTTATACGTCGGGTCGACATTGAGCTCGTGGCATGTTATCGCTGGGCTTATTCCCGGCATATCGTGGATTGACCAAGCGAAGGTGGAGGCGTTGTTTGTGAGAAATTTGATCAGCGCGGCTCGTACTTCGGTGCTGATGTTGAGGCCGATGCTTACGCATCGCTCTGGGTCGGTCGCATCGATATTGATTTGCTCAGTGGCGCTTGGTGTGGTTGCTGCCGCCGCGCTTTTGAGCGTGAGGTTCTCGAACTCCAGCGCGAATTTCTGTAATTGCTATTGCGACGGGGTGGCGTCGGTTACCTGAGCGCTCGAGGTTGCCGAAGTTGATGCTAATTGAGGAGTAGCTGCTTGAGCGATCTTATCAGTTTCCGCGGACGGGAGGCTGAGGATCGATGCTGTGTCGGTGATTTTGAGGTTGCGCATCTTCTTTTCGATGAGGAAGCAGGTCCGAGCGAGCTGCTGGTTTCCTCGCAGCGTGCAGATTCCTCTAGGCGTAGGGAACTTGACGCACTGGTGGTACGAAGATGGGACGGCCTTCATGAGGTGGATCCAGGGCGTTCCGAGAATGATATTATACACGGCGGGGCGGTCGATGACCACGAATTTGATCCAGTTGACCGTTCCTCCGACGAAGATGGGGAGCTTGATGGTTCCTATTGTCATGATTGTGTCGCCATCGAAGCCGGTGAGCGGCTGACTTGAGGGTTTGATGCTGCGGTCGGGTATCTCCATTTTTCGAAGTACCCTTTTAAATATGAGGTCGACAGAGCTGCCGGTGTCGATCATCACCCGCGTGACTTCACTTTCCCCTACGAGTAGCTCAACGACCAATGGGTCGTTATGGGGCATGTCGACACACACCGTGTCGGCGTCTGTGAAGACGATCGGTTCTGTTTCGGCTGTGACGGCGCACGGCCAAGCGACAGCCTTCTCGGCGTGACGACGGTGAGTGGCGATCGATCGAACCGAGTCGTGGCAGTTGGTCAGACCGCCCATGATCATGTTGATCCGTCGTCGTGGGACCGGGATAGGTTCGTTGTCGTTCTGCACTCGTTTTGGTGGCTCGAAGTCAACTGCGGCGACGCCGTTTTCCTGGACATGTACTTGCTCATTGTTGGGGCGCTGGTCTTCATTGTGAACTGGGTGAAAGGCTTGATTGTCCCGTCGGTCGTTCCTTCCTTGTCCCCGACCCATGGGTCTTCCGGGGTCGATACATATGTCCCCGCTTTTGTATCTGGAGAGGAGTTGACTGAGTAGATATCGACACTCGTGGGTTGAGTGGCCGGGCTTTTTGTGGAAGTCGCAGAATGGTTGTTGCCCATGGGGTGGGGCGCCCTTCGCGTCGGTATTGCGGATGTATTTGTTCCACGGCGGCGGGGGCTTCGTCTCTTGCGAGCCCACGAAGAAGGTTGCCGCTTTCCTGCTCCGTTCCTCTTTAGCGTATTCCGCGTCATAATGTTGTCGCGGCTCGAAGTACTCCTCTTTTGCTTTGGCAGGAGTTGCCTTTGTAGCGTGCTTTTTGGCCATCGCAGCTTTTTCTTCTTCGACGAGGATATGGCGCGAGGCGCGGTGCAGGGCGTCAACAAGCGAGGCGGGCTGAGTAAGGGATAAGTCTTCTCGAAACTTTGATTCGTACCACGTTGCGTTCTTGAGCGCGGCGATCGCCGCATCATCGGGCACGTCGATTTGCGACACGACCTCCTTGAATCGGTCGATAAACTCCCGCAGGGACTCCTTTGGTCCTTGGGTGATGGTCCATAGGTCGGCGTTGGTCGCCCCCTTTTGGATGAACATCGAATATTGCTTTAGGAAGGCGGCTTTTAGTTGGTAGAAAGAGTCGATCGAGTTGGCTTCTAGTCGTGTGAACCAACTGAGCGCGGCGCCGCTAAGCTGCTCGACGAAGAGTTGGCAGCAGCCGGCGTCCTGCTCTTCTTCAGCAAACCGCGCTCGCGCGATTGCCACCGCGAACTTTGTCAGGAACTGCTGAGGGTCGCTTCTTCCGTCGTAGGGGGGGAGTTTGGTCTTCCCTTTGTGTCTTAGCGGTGTGCTCGTTATACGAGTGGTGAAGGGCGAGCGCTGGGTGTCTTCCAATACCTTTTCGAGTTCAGGGGCGGAACTGGTCGCGCGATGGACTTTGGAAGACATCGCTCGAAGGAGTTCCTTCATATCGTCGATTTCCTTGTCTCTAGTGGCGGTGTAATCGTCGAGATACTGTTCCGCAATGGCTCGAGGCCTGCCTGGCTCGACTCGATCGGCGGCGTAGACAGCTGTATTAGATGCCGGCCTGTTGGGGCCGCTGGGGCTATTGTTACAGGACGCATCAAGGCGTGAGCGAGTAGCGTTCGCCCGAGGCGCCGGGCGTATCGATGGCACGCCTGCAGCGCAGAGGCGATTGATTTCTTCTTGGGACGCCGCTTGGGCGTCGGTTAGAGTTTTTAGCTGGTTGGCGATTCTTGCTTCCTGAGCGTTCATGCGTTCCAGTATGCTCTGAAAAAGGTCGCCTATATTCGCGCTCGATGCTTCTGGCGTGTTGTGGATGGCCGCGGCGGGTGGATTGTTTGACCTGGATGGTCGTGTATCAGGTTGGGTTGGTGCGTCAAGTCGGCTTCCTTCTTTCTCGGGTCGTTGGACGGTGGGCCGATCTTGCTGTGAACTAGTTCCTTCGTCTCGCTGTGTAGGACGAGTATTTTTCGCTTGAGTTATGGCTCCATGAGCCCATTGTGGTAGCGGTTCCGGTATTGTTGCTTCGCTTGAGGGACTCGATCGTCCGACTATTGCTTTCCCGGAGCGCTTCCCCATCGGGCGGTTCGTACTCGTGAGCGTAAGCCTTTGTCTTCTCTTGTTATGCGGGGTGAATTCGAATAAGTCCCCACAGGCGGCGCCAATTGTTGATGGTGGGGTTCCGATCAAGCAAACAATAATAATAATAAGAAAGTAGAAAGGCAGTATGAGTAGAACGGTCGTCGGGCGACGTTATATTGATGTAATGATCGCAATACAATCTGGGTCGAGCGTGTTGCTCTTTTACAGATAGGGTCGACTCAGGAAAGTAGATCTAAGACGAGGCGAACGTGGTTCGGCTTATAGCTGTCTTGCTCGCTCTACGTTTCTAAGTCAAAGGGTGTTTTTCCCGAAAAGATCTCCCTCCCCCTACACTTTCACTAACACCCTTTTTATAGGGGTTTACAAGGGTAATTCCGTACTTAGGTCGGGACGAGGGGTAAACGTCGGTTCTACCCTTCGTCGCTTATCGAAGCATTGGTTCAGCGGCTGGGCCGGATTCGTGTGATGGGCTTTTTGGAGGGGAAGGGCGAAGCCCATACCCAACATTTATACACAACCAAGAGATCTTGGATTAAAATTTAGACTAATCCTCAAAAAATGTAAAAGGTCAAATATTTTCGATATTTATACTATTAATAATGCTTAACCATAATTTAAATCGTAATAGGAAGATTCGAATCATTCTTCCAGCCAAAAATGACTTTCAAGATTAAATTGGCGTAGTTTTTCTTTTGGCAAAAACTGATTTATAGAGATTCATCAAGTTATCACGAATCATATAGATTATTCTTTTATAACCGTGGATAGTAATATATTCTAATCTCAAGTAAGATATGAACGAGGAAAATATATGTAAATGATTAGATGTATATTTATATACTTAAATACTGTCTAAACAAACAAAATTTTTTTATATACGTATCAATCTAAAATATACTATTAAGATTCGAGTAGTAAAATTTAGGTTCTACAAACATGTGTCCTTCTATCAACATGTCTATTAATGTCTGTATTGATCACTTCTATGATTAATGTCCCTTTATTTAATTGCCTACCAATTTGTTAATCGTTGCCTCCATTGGTCAACTGTTCACGTATCACATCACATGTATACAGCAAGTGATAGTGGGCGGTAAAAATTCCATTAATCGTATTTGGTCAACATTATTATATGATTAATCGTATATGGTCCTCAATGGCGTTCACACTAAAACTATATCCTAAACTTGCGAAGTCAGCATCCATGAAAGAGTTATGACCAACTAAGTTTAATCCTAATAAGTTAAATAAGACGTACAACAAATAATTAATGATAACAATCTTTGTTTATATTTTACTTCATTTTGGACCATCTTCTCTCCACATCCTCCTGAATGTCCGAGAAATGATGTGGGCAATTTTCGGAAAATATGCTTGTTCAGTTGTCGATTAATCATTATTAAAGTTCACAATTAATTTAAAATAAGCTTGTTATCCGAACCTTCCAATCATGTGGTTCAAGTATAACCCACATGAACGTATAATTAGGGACTATATTTATTTGCATGCTTAATTAATTACAATTTATTAGTTTAGACGTATTATAATCAAATTCCATATCATTGATTTTCAGTTAATCATTGGATACTAAAAATGTAAAAGAATAAATATAAATATATGAGCCGTTCATAACTTATAAAAAATTGAAGTGCACATGGATTTTACTGGCGACCTCAATATTATAACTAGACCACACCCATTGTTTTGTGGTCATCAGGAGATGATTATTATTTTTGGTAATAAAAGGATGCTTATTTTTTCTTAGATACATTATAAAACTCTCAACGATACCTAACCTTTTTAATAACCCAATAATGGATACTTTGCTCAAACAATATCCCGCAAAAATTGATATTCAAATCTTATCAAGTATTAGTAAATCAAGTTCATGTCAATTTAATATTACCGATAAAATACACTCATTTATTTTTTTACTTTTGGTATTATTCAAATAATTCTTAATAAACTATTAGATTTAGTATTATTTATCATGAAATCTGATCACATTACAAATGACAATTTATCTTCTTTGTCAATAACATCAATTATGTGTGTTTGGATCCATGATATCATATAATAACACCATTATCACAAACCACTAGAAAAACATGCATCTATTATGGACAATTTAGCATTAATACTAATACCACAACAAACAATTTCACTGGCCGCAATATATCATATATGTAAATAATGTTCTCCCAGTTTGGTTTTTTGGACTTTTCAATCAATAGATTGCGGTTGACAAAAAAAAATACTTATTTTTGAAATCTTTACAAAGTCGGATTATGTTATCATTTAATGCATGGAACATACCAAAAACACTAATAGTAGATATTCATTAATTGGTAACTCGATCTCCGACCTATATCCACAAGAAAACACATCTTCCCTAGTCAAAGAACTATTCAAGTGAATCCGGTGAAGATAGTGAGACAAGTCACATCCAATTGGGGAAAAAATAAACATACCAAACCCCCAAAGGCTATGTTTTTGCCTTGTCAACATCCCTCACTCCCCCATGAACCCAGTGTTTCTGTCACTCCCACCATTCATTTCTTTTTTATTTGGATGTTCTCTTTTTAGATTCTTAAAAACGTTTCTAAAATAATATTAATAAGATGAAGATAGTTATTTTTTCTCTCTTGGAGCATCTTTCATTCTCAGCACCTAATTCGTTGGCCATCTTCTCAACCACAAATTCCTCTCTGCATAAACACCTTTCAATGGATGCAACAACATATGCAACTGTCCCTCCAATTAATTTCCTCATCAAATACTTTTGTTTTCTTCTTAATTGAATAATTAATGCGTACGATCAATCATCTCCATGCATATATGAATTGGGGTTTGAATCTTATCTATTTCAAATTTTAAAACACGAAGCTCAAATATGGTGAACTTCTGTAGTTTGTGAATACTATTGATATATGATAGATGCGAAGAGTGGATATAATATGACGACGTGGATCTATTTACCAGAAGACACAAAGTACATATGGGTTTTTACAATTTGATTTTTGGGGAATTGCTAAAAGTAGATCAAAAATTGAGTTTGAACGCAAAACTAGACAAAAATAGTAGAAAACTTACATTAACTCTCTTATTTGCAAACAAAAAAAATAAAAACTGCATTTACAGTTCTAACCTTCACGCGGAGGAGACTTCATGAACGAAGTCTCACAGTAGACTTCGTCCATGACATCCATGAAGTCTGAAACGTAATTAAATCTTAAATTTAAATTAAAAAAATAATTAAAAAATAATTTCAATGTAATGAATAACATGTAAAGTTTCATAAAATGAATAACATGTAAGGTTTATTATGTTTTAGAAAATCATAAACAGTCGTAGACTTCCCTAACGAAGTCTGCAACCGTAATTAAATCTTAAATTTAAATTAGAAAATTATAAAAAAATACTTTTATCAAAATTTTTGATAGATAAATTATTTTAAATCAAATCCTAAGGTTTAAAAATAAAATTTCATAAAATTTCATAAAACTAAGCCATGTAATATAAACCATGTGAGGCATAATAAGTTTAGAGTTTGCTAATTGGTAAAGAATTCATGTATATATCTTTAGGATTAGACTTAAGTTCATATTTTTTAATATAAAATGTCGATCCTTCATATAATTGTTATATTTTGGATATATTATACTATTTTGAAGTCAAATGTAAGTATTTGTTAACAAAAATGAAAAAATTATTATAATTTTAGAGTTTAGGGCTTACAGACTTTTCGGATCTCGGATGAAGTCTGTAACATTTTGTAAGCGTATACTTCTTTGTATAAGTATGAAATTTCAGAGGTGAAGTTTAAAACTTCAAAGGTGAAGTCTGAGATTTCAAAGATGAAGTCTGAAATTAAAAAAAAATCAAAAAAATTCAAAAAAGATTTAAAATTTTTTAAAAATATAAAAAATTTCAAAAACTTTTCAGAGGTGAAGTGTCAAATTTCAAAGGTAAAGTCTAAAATTTCAAAAAATTTCAAAAAATTTCAAAAAATTTCAAAAAATTTCAAAAAGTTTCAAAAAATTTCAAAAAGTTTCAAAAAATTTCAAAAAATTTCAAAAAATTTCAAAAAATTTCAAAAAATTTCAAAAAATTTCAAAAAAATTATTTCAAAAAATTTTCAAAAAAAAATTTCAAAAAAATTTCAAAAAATTTTTCAAAAATATTTCAAAAAAAAATTTCGAAAACATTTCAGAGGTGAAGTCTGAAATTTCAAAGATGACTTCTGAAATTTCAAAGGTGAAGTCTGAAATATCAAAGGTAAGGTCTCAAAACTCAAAAAAAAATCATAATTTCATAATTTTTTTGAAAAAATTCAAAAAAAAAAAAAAAATTGAATTTTTGAGAGATGAAGTCTGAAATTTCATATTGAAGTCTGAATTTTAACCTTTATAAACTCATTTTTTCTATTTTTCTCAAATATCTCTCAATCTCTCAAAAACGGCAGAGCATTCTCTCTCTCTCTGGAATCAGCCCTCACTATCTCCTTCAGGCTCATCATCTCCTCTGGATCCGTTTCTCTCTCCAGTCACTCCCGGTCTTTCTCAACCTTCTCATTCATTCCTCAAGATAGTCTCTCTCTCTCTCAAACCTCTGTAAAATAGCAAAGATCTCTCCACTTTCAATGTCACTCCACCGTACCGTCGTCGGTAAGACGTTGATTTTATTTTTTTTTCTCCGTTTTCGTCGCTATTAATCTCTCTTCAAAAGTGTTATTTTCTCCATCCTCAGATCTGACTAACCACTCGCTCATTATTACTGCATTTTTTTACCATCGTCTCCATCCTACTAACTTATTTTTTATGCTTGTTACAGATCTGAGGCGTAACACCACCAGAAAATAGTTAAGTTTGTTTATTTTTTAGATTCATACAACAATTTATGTTCCAAACAAAAATTAAGATTTGAATCTTTAATTGTTTGTGCGTTATGATTTGTTTTTTTTTTTAAATTTCATCTAGAGGATTTATTATGAATTTCAAGTCTAAAATAATTTATATTGAGTATGATTTCTAAATTTTTTGTTAATTTATCTGAGTTATTTTGCGTTATTTTTTTGTTTGTATATGAGTCTTCCTTTTTCCCTTTACTTTTATATATCTAAATTTACACTGAGACTTCACACCAAGACTTCACTTTGAGACTTCACACCAAGACTTCACTTTGAGACTTCACACCAAGACTTCACTTTGAGACTTCACACCCAGACTTCACTGTGAGACTTCACAAGCATACTTCACTGTGAGACTTCACACCCAGACTTCACTGTGAGACTTCACACCCAGACTTCACTGTGAGACTCACACCCAGTGAAGTACTTCTTGCGAAACCTATTAAATTAAATATCAAGTCTTAATTTAACAAAAATAAAGTTGCAAAGTCCTTAGAGAGAACTTTGTTCTTGTTCATCTTAAATGCAAAGTGGAAAAAAAAAAAACAACTCATAATTAGCTAGGAGACTTCAAAGGTGAAGTCTCGCTATAAATAACTACTAGAAACTAATAAAATCGATTTAAGACAGAATATAACACATTGAGATGTGAGATTCATACATAAACAACAACAATAACTAATACATATGAAAAACAATTAAAATCTTGAAATATAAAATAGATATAATACAAATACATTTTTAAAAATGTTAGTGCAATAGACTTCTCAAACGAAGTCTCCGGACAGACTTCTTCAGTGAAGTCTAAATATTATAAGCTAAATACCTAATAAGTTAAGAAAAGTAATTTAAAAATAATTATACGATAAAAATAGTTCAAATTTTTAAAACATCAAAAGCCATACGTTTGTTAGGACAAGAAAATAAATTTTTACTATAATTATCATTTGAGACTTTTCGGATGAAGTCTCCCAACAGACTTCTCAGATGAAATCTGCTAAACAATTCAGAGGAGACTTCGCCTGAGAAGTCTGAAAGTAGGGGTCTAGTTTTGCAATTAACCAGATTTTGATTTTTTAAGGAGACTTCACAGACGAAGTCTCCTACACAATGAGACTTCTTCTGAGAAGTCTATACCAGTTGGGACACAATGAGAAGTTTTACAATTGACCACAACTTTGACTTTTTTATTAGACTTAATCTGGGAAGTCTCATCATTATGAGACTTCGCTTATGAAGTCTATTACGTAATGAGACTTCCATGATGAAGTCTTTTTGCCTTTAGAGACTTCTCCGAAGAAGTCTACCCATAAAGTAGGGTATAGTTTTGTAATTGACTAGAGTTTGACTTTTACATGAGACTTCGCCTGAGAAGTCTGAGTAGAAAAAATGTTACTTTTGCAATTGACCAAAATTTTTGTTTTTTTTTTAATTTTAGAGTTTCCGATAGTTGAAGACTTCATCTGAGAAGTCTATAAATAGTCAATGTTTCAAACTTTCTGTTAAATGCAAAAGTAACTTCTTTTTCACGCAGACTTCTCAAGCGAAGTCTTGATAAAAAGTTTTTGTTCAGGTCAATTGCAAAACTAACCCTCCTTTTTCGCAGACTTCACATGGAAAGTCCAAAATAAAAGTCAAACTTACGGTCAATTGCAAAACCAACCTCATGTACGATATGAAGTCTAAAGACTGTTTTCTTGTTTTCAAAGGAGAACTTGAGACTTCCATCGTGAAGTCAGTGAAGGAAAAAGTCAATTGCAAAACTAACCTCCAGTTGACTATTGAGACTTCACCTGAGAAGTCTGTCTTTTGAAAAATCAATGAAAATGAAGCAAAAATTACCAAATTTCGGTTTGATCTTGTTTTAGTTTCGTCGACGGCCGAGAACTGCTCACACCACCAATACCCAAGAAACTCAAGCGTTATTATGCACGAATCTTAGTAAATCGCAAGATCTAAGGATGGTGAATTTTGAGAAAGAGATTTTAGAGTTTAATGGTTGAAATGAGAGAGAATGAGAGAGGAGATCGAGAAAAATGGAGTTTTTAACTTAATTATAGAGTTTTAACATCTCTAAATTCAGTTGATTGAAACATTAAGAACTCAATTTTTTTATAATGTTGGTTGGGGGCTATTGAAAAATATGACATTGCCATAATTATGTGAGAATCTTTGGATTATAAAAATAAAAAATGTTCACTATAATATTGATAAAGGCAAGACTAGACAAGACGAGACAGGTCCAAACTCCAAACAAATTAGTGAATAATTGGTAGGAGGAGATTTATGAGATGGTCCGGGTTATAATGTCAAGCCATTTTCATGAACTTATACGTGTTGTTTTAATATGATATATAAATCTCTTGTGGTCTCTCCTGTGACCACAACAGATTACATTTAACCACGAGATCATCTATATAGCAATTAATTAACGTTTGGTATACAAAGCCCTTATATATATATAGCCAAATAAAACAATTGATTCTTACGTCTACCAAAAGTAGATTTCAAACCAAATTTCAAACTAAGTTCAAGACTTAAACGTCCAATAGGGTTCATAGTTCATAGTTAATTAGTTGCCACATTGTTGATCAAGTGAGCTTGATCCTAACCAGGTCTAGACCAATTGTCAAAACTGATGTGTTAGTAGAAAGAGATTTTTTATAAGATTCAAATTAATTCATTACTCGTAATATCGATTTCAAAATTTTCAAATAATTCGTATTCTGGCATGTGACATCTATGTAACAAAATAAAAATGTGGGACATGATGAATAGGCATACCAATGGAATGGACTCGTTCAAACATCTTCCCCCAAAAATCAGCCGAATTAAGGAAAGAGACTTTAAACATCTTCCTCCAAAATTGAGAATCAAATGATTTCCATCACACATACGAATTCGAAGACATTTACATATCTTTCTGTTACCATGCAATATTATTCTTCATCAGAAAAAAATAACCTATAATATATAAAAAAACGGTTCGGATCCTTTAAATTACCTGATTAGATCTTGTCTTTAAGTAATACCCAAAAACCGAACAAATACCCGAATATACATGATTACTGTTATAATCCCGTGTTTAGATTCTCATATATCAAATATTCTTTATATATATATATATATAAAAATAGTGTTCTCTCTCTCTAACATATATTTGCCAGTCTAATTGGATAATTAAAGTATTCTTGGATAATATGGGTAAATAGGGTAATAAGCAATCCAAAACCGTACCCAATAATTTTAAATATTTTCGAGTAACTTGGATTAAATAATATAAAAAATACTCAAAACGAATAATACTCGAAAATACCAATTCTACGCTGGTTCTCCGAACATCTTCCCCCAAGTTTGAGTATCAAATGACTTTCATCGCACAAACGAAATCGAAAACAATTACGTATTTATCTGTTCCCAATAATATTCCTCATCTTTGAAAATATAATCTAACACAAAAAAATAAATTAATTATATAAATGAAAATATGACAGTTTAATAAGTGGATGTTAATGATGGATTAGCTACGCATTTTTATAATATAATTTTGATTCCGACTCTTTAAACTTCCTTAGCGGAGATCAATATTTGTTTTCAAAGATTTTCTTTTTAAAATAGCCGATTAACGACGTAATTACAACATCTGAATTTTGTTTCATCAATATATATATACGCTGCTACTCTGTCACATTATTTAACTGTATTCAAGCAGTTGTACATTTATTGTTTAGCTAGTGATTCAGTTAGAATCATACAATAATAAATATAGAACATCAACACAATAGACAATAGTGTTCTTGTAAGTGAAGTGAAGTCCTCATTTTAGACCACTTTTAAGTTTCATCATGGATCTAAATATGTGAATAGCGACAACGCATTAATTCATTACATCAAAGTTTATATGGTTTATACAAAAATGAAAAAAATTCCTTACAAAGTCAAAGTTTATTTTTATATCCTAGTGGTGAAATTTCTATTACTTGATGATTAGTGTAAAGTTATGAAAAGGATTATAATGCAGAGATTTATAAACAAGAGAATCTGGCACTGATAATATGATTCTTAGTGTTGGTGGAACCAGAGACATGGTTATAGCACCATGGTAGGGGCTGACCATTGATAGGCACCACCCTTTGCTTAAAAATGTTTCAACGTATTATATACTTCTTAAGATAAAATTTCATATATTTTTATGACCGTGGTAAAGTAAACCACATCTTACATTTTCATTTTATGTGGAAAAAACAAATATAAAAACATAACTAAAGAAGTCGTCCGACAAAGTAAGAAAAAAGAAGTCATATGTGTTATAAAGTGTTACCTTGTTTACCTGTATTTTATGGCGGAGAAAAATTTTAGAATAAGCGAAAAATATTATACCCGATAGATAATGAAACAGAGACTATAAGGGATGGAAATGTTTATTAAGCGTGTTTCTTATAATTGTCAGTCCTCTCAAATGAAGTGCGAATCATACATATATATAGGCGAGAAAAGTTAAGTTTACTGTGCAAATAGTGACGTGTGGGCTCCACATTTGCCAAACCTTTCCGAAAAGTTTGAAGGTGTTTGCCGACTTTGATATTTTTCAACACTCCCCCTTGGAGACCATCGTCACTATGTCACTTGCTTCATATCTTCTGTTGCCTCGTTAAAAACCTTTCTAGGAAAACCCAATGGGAAAAACCTAGTAGGATAAAAAGAGTGCAACCTCATAAGCTCCCCCTCGAATGATCAATCTTATAAATCTCTTCGATGGCGCATTCCAATGTTGTAAACATGTTTCTTAAACACCGATGTAGGTAATGACTTTGTGAAGAGATCAGCAGCGTTGTCACATGATTGGACATATCTCACTTCGATGTCTTTATTCTTCTCAAGTTCTTGAGTGTATGAGAAGAATTTTGGAGGGATATGCTTGGTTCTATCACTTTTGATATATCCTTCCTTCGTCTGAGCGACGCATGCAGCGTTATCTTCATATAAGATTGTTGGCTCCGTGTTTACGTTTAGTCCACTGCATGATCGAATGTGTTTATATATTGACCTTAGCCATACACATTCTCTACTTGCTTCATGGAGTGCAATGATTTCAGCATGATTTGAAGAAGTAGCCACAAGCGTTTGCTTCTGGGAACGCCAGGATATAGCAGTTCCTCCGATTGTGAAAACATATCCTGTTTGTGATCTGGCTTTGTGCGGGTCTGACAGATACCCTGCATCTGCAAAACCAACCATTTGGTCTTTTGAATTCTTAGGATAAAATAATCCTAGATCAATCGTCCCTTGAAGATATCGGAAAAGATGTTTAATCCCATTCCAATGTCTTTGTGTAGGAGACGAACTGAATCTTGCCAAAAGATTAACAGCAAATGATATATCAGGTCGGGTACAATTTGCAAGATACATGAGTGCTCCAATTGCACTTAAATATGGTACTTCAGGACCAAGTATCTCTTCATTTTCCTCATGTGGTCGGAATGGATCATTTTCAACTTGAAGTGATCTAACAACCATAGGATTAATCAGAGGAGTTGCCTTATCCATGTTGAATCGTTTTAGTACTCTTTGGGTATATGTGGACTGATGCACAAATATACCTTTTGGAGAATGCTCAATTTGTAAACCAAGACAAAACTTTGTTTGTCCGAGATCTTTCATCTCAAATTCTCCTTTTAAATAGCTTGTTGCTTTCTGTATTTCTTCATGAGTTCCAATTATGTTTAGATCATCAACATATACCGCAATAATCACAAATCCAGATGTTGTTTTCTTAATGAAAACACATGGGCATATAGGATCATTTACATATCCTTCTTTTGTTAAATGCTCACTGAGACGATTATACCACATTCGTCCGGATTGCTTTAACCCATATAATGATCTTTGCAATTTTATTGCACATAACTCTTTGGGTTTGGAACTCAATGCTTCAGGCATTTTAAATCCATCAGGGATTTTCATATAGATATTAGTATCTAATGATCCATACAGATAAGCAGTGACAACATCCATGAGTCGCATTTCAAGGTTTTCATGGGCTGCTAGACTCATAAGTAATCTAAATGTAATTGTATCCATGACTGGGGAATAGGTTTCTTCATAATCTATTCCTGGTCTTTGAGAAAAACCTTGAGCCACAAGCCGAGCTTTGTATCTCGTAATTTCATTTTTCTCATTTCGCTTTCGAACAAATACCCATTTGTATCCAACTGGTCTTACATCTGCAGGTGTAAGTGCAATGGGTCCGAATACATTTCGTTTGTTCAATGAGTCAAGCTCTATTTTCATGGCTTCTTTCCATTTAATCCAGTCATGTCTCTTTTGACATTCATACACAGACTTTGGTTCTGGATCTTCATTTTCTTCATTTATTTCTTTTGACACAAGGAATGAGAAAATGTCATCCATGACATCCATTTCATTTCGATTCCATATCTTTCCAGTATGAATGTAATTGATAGAAATCTCATGATTGACTTCATTCTCATGATGTTCTACATCATCATTCGTTTCATGATTTGATTCTTCCAAAATATTTTCTGCTATTTTGGGATCATTGACCTTTTCAATCTCCTTTCGCTTTCTAGGATTTTTATCCTTAGAACCAATAGGTCTACCACGCTTCAGGCGTGTTTTAGACTCACGTGTATCATCTGCTCTTCCATTTTCTTGTGGAATTTCAATCCGAGCAGGAGCATTTGCAGCTGGGATGTGTGATTTAGTTATCGTTTTAGTATCTGCAAAAGCATCAGGTAACTGATTTGCTATACTTTGCAAATGCATAATTCGTCGAACTTCCAGTTCTGACTGCTTCGTAGGGGGATCAAGGTGTAATAAAGATGGTACACTCCACTTAATTTCCCTTTTTACTTGTTTGTTTTCTCCCCCTAGAACTGGGAATTCTTTTTCATCAAAGTGACAATCAGCAAATCTAGCCTTAAACATGTCACCAGTTTTTGGTTCTAAGTATCGTATGATGGATGGAGAATCATAACCAACATATATCCCTAACCGTCGTTGTGGTCCCATCTTTGTACGTTGTGGGGGTGCTACAGGCACATATACCGCACAACCAAAAATTCTTAGATGGGAAATATTTGGTTCTTGACCAAATACCAGTTGTAATGGGGAATATTTATGATATGCACTTGGTCTTAATCGGATAAGTGCTTCAGCATGCAAAATAGCATGTCCCCATACAGAGGTTGGGAGATTTGATCTCATGATCAATGGTCTTGCAACTAATTGCAATCGTTTAATCAAAGACTCAGCCAAACCATTTTGTGTGTGAACATGAGCTACAGGATGTTCAACATCAATTCCCGTTACCATGCAATAATCAAGAAATGCTTGGGATGTAAATTCACCAGCATTATCCAATCTAACTTTCTTGATAGGATAATCAGGGAATTGAGCTCTCAGTTTTATAATCTGAGTCATAAATCTTGCAAATGCCAGATTCCGTGATGATAATAAACTAACATGTGACCATCTGCTAGATGCGTCAATTAACACCATAAAATAGTGGAATGGTCCACATGGTGGATGTATTGGTCCACAAATATCTCCTTGAATTCGTTCAAGGAACTTTGGTGTTTCTTTATCAATTTTGGTAGGCGATGGCCTTAAAATCAATTTTCCAAGAGAACACGCAACACAAGTCCTTTTATTCCCCTGATTTATCTCCTGTATTTTCAGTGGGTGACCATGTGAGTTCTCTATGATTTTTCGCATCATTGAGGTGCCCGGATGACCAAGGCGATCATGCCATAATGTGAAATCTTCTGGATTTCGTTTGATTGCAAGATTTGATTCTATTACATTTATGTATGTATAATGTAATCCAGAGGGAAGTTTTGGTATTTTCTCAAGGATTTTCCTTTCTCCTGATTTATCAGAAGTTATGAACATATACTTCTTTCCGTTCTCGGTTGCAGACTGAGTATCATATCCTTGAAGATATATGTCATTAAAACTCAACAAATTCCTTTTAGAATTTGGAGAAAATAAGGCATTATCTATGGAAAACTTCGTTCCATTAGGCAACATAAAGTTGGCCTTGCCACTTCCCTCAATCAAGTCTACAGGACCTGATATTGTGTTTACAACCATTCTCATTGGTTTTAAGTTAGAGAAATATTTTTTTTCTTTCAGAATAGTGTGCGTTGTTCCACTATCTGGTATACAAATTTCTCTAATATTTTCTTTGGATATCATTCCGTTTTTATCGCTGTCCATTTCTGTATTTAAGATAAAATGTCAATAAAACAAAGTAAACTTCATTAGATAAAAACATACAATAGTTATACAATAAACACTCAATAATTATACAATAATTTGTTGTTTTAAAAACAACATTATTCTTCAGGAATAATTATACATGGCATAACCGGAGACTATTCAGTAGTCTTACTACAAGCATTTATTTATCCGCAAGAGTAGTCACATCAATATCCATCTCAAAATCTGATGCATCAAGGTGCGTGCCACCCTCAAAGTGTTCCGTAAGGTTCACTTCCTTTCTTTTGCCTTTGATGGATTCTTGATATAATTTGCAAAGATGCATCGGAGTTCGACACACCTTGGACCAATGCCCTTTGGATCCGCATCTGTAACAGATATTTTCACGCTTCTGGGTGATATTTCCTGTTACTTCCTTTCCTTTGGAATTTTGTTCAGATCGAACCCATTTAAATGACTTGCGCCCTTGTGGATTGTGAACTTTTCCACGTCCACGATTAAATCGACCACCACGACCCCGATGTGTTTGACTTCCTCTCCCTGGATTTTTCACATCCATCGCATTCACTTCTGGGAATGCTTTAGTTCCTGCAGGTCGAGCGTTGTGGTTTTTAATGAGAAGTTCATTATTCTTCTCCGCTATCATGAGCGCCACAATCAGCTCGGAAAACCTGGTGTACTTGCAGTTTCTGTATTGTTCTGCAAGAACATAGTGCTCTTTATGGAATGTGAGGTAAGTCTTATTGAGCATTTCTTCTTCGCTCACATGCTTACCACAATATTCCAGTTGAGCTACTATTCTTAACATGGTAGAATTATATTGTTCTACCTTCTCAAAATCCAGGAACCTTAAATTTGCCCATTCATCAAGAGCATGTGGGAGAGTTATTGCCCTTTGGTTGTCAAACCTTTCTTTTAGAGCTTTCCATAACTCTACTGGGTCTTTTATATTAGCGTAGTCATGCATCAAATTTTCATCTAGATGCTTTCTTAGAAAAATTATCGCCTCTGCCTTTTCATGGGTAGACGATTCATTTTTCTCTTTTATAGTATCCAATAATTTCTTTGAATCTAGATGAAGTTCCACATCCGTGGTCCATGCTATGTAGTTTGCTCCGGTGATTTTGAGAGCCGGAATTTTAAGCTTCTCAATATTTGCCATTTGATATTTCTGTATTTATAAAACAAAAGAAATAATATTATTAGATATATGATTTTAATTTATTTTAAAAATATGCTGTTATAAATTTTGTAATTTCGATTTTTCTAAAATAAAATTACAAATTTTATCATTAGAATTTTTATTTAATTTATTTTATCAATACATAAAACGCTTATATAAATTGCGCAATTACAAGAAATATAATAACATAAAAGATTAAAATAACATTTATGAGAAATTCTCCGGGAGTGAATTCTCCAACGGAGATTCCATAAATAGAAACAAAAATAAAAAATACACTTAAAAGAAATAATAATCGAGACATCTTTCTTGAAATCTTGAAAATTCTTCTTCGATATATTGAAAAATATTTGAGAGAAATTTAAGAGAGATGAAATATTTTGAGATGAAATAATGAGTGAAAGTGAGTATATTTATAGATTGCAAAAACTATTCACTAGCCGTTATTTAACCGTTGGAAAAATTGAAAATAATTAAAATTTTTATGTTATATTATTATTATTATTATTTTTCAATATGACCGTTGGGAAAAGAAACGGTTCTAAAAAAAATCAATCTGAAAATATTTAAAAATTAATCAGATAATATTTACTAGTTCATATATATAATTTTATAAACATGCGATTAATTATATCACAAAAATAAACAGCAATTTATAATATTATTATGACAAGATTAATCATATTAAAACAGTAAATAAATTATTAAGGCGGCAGAGCCGACCATAAATATAAATGAATAATTAAACGAGTAAATAAATTTGCAGGCGGTAAAACCGACCATTAATAAATAAGTATGGTGACCGAGTCATCCATATTAGACAGTAAATAAATTATCAGGCGGCAAAGCCGACCATGGGCAGAAAAAAAAATAATTAGGCGGCAAAGCCGTCCATTAGCAGAAATAAATAATTAGGCGGCAAAGCCGACCATTAAAGAGTATTATAAGTATACTTATAAAAGTTGAAATTATAAAGCTATTCGTGCTGATAACGTGTTATAAAGTGTTACCTTGTTTACCTGTATTTTATGGCGGAGAAAAATTTTAGAATAAGCGAAAAATATTATACCCGATAGATAATGAAACAGAGACTATAAGGGATGGAAATGTTTATTAAGCGTGTTTCTTATAATTGTCAGTCCTCTCAAATGAAGTGCGAATCATACATATATATAGGCGAGAAAAGTTAAGTTTACTGTGCAAATAGTGACGTGTGGGCTCCACATTTGCCAAACCTTTCCGAAAAGTTTGAAGGTGTTTGCCGACTTTGATATTTTTCAACAATATGGACCTTTTTCGACCTCATTAATTAATCATTAACCCTAAAATAAAGCTATTGGTAATAAAATTCACTGGCGTTATCCTCTTATCGTTGTATGCAAATAAATTCAAGTACAAAATTAATGTAGATTTCAATGTTATGAAGACTTGTGATTTTAATTCCATGCGTTTATAAAACAGGAGGAGTACTTTGATTAGACATGAAAGTACCCTCAAAAGAAATCTTAGACTCGTGATCAAAGTTTGTAGCCCAATGCTCATATGGTCATAAAATATTTTGCTTCCAAAGGGTAATGGATGAAGTATTTGATTTACAGACACCATTAGAAAAAGAAATTGAAAGAGATAAAATCCTAAGGCATATCTAACAAATGTTTATTAGTATATGGATCTTCTTTAAGATTACGCCGATTTAGAATAACTTTTATCAAAAAAGAAAAAGAGGAAAACAAAAAAAAGATTATTACGTCGATGATTCCAATCCATATGGCCCTTTATAAAATTAATTGGCCCATTGCAAAACTTATGGAGGATATACTATTTTAGTGTTTTTCCAACGAACAATATATTATGTTTTGTTTTTTTAATGTTTAGGAGGTTCCGGGCCAAAAGTCATAGTTTTTCTAGGACGAAATCCAAACCATGTTAAATTAACTCTTTTTTTGAAAAGTGGACCTTTCTCAACGTGAATCAAACCTTTTACCTCCAATGTCTCTATGTTTTCGAGAACTCAAAGTTTAACCACTAGATCTTCGTTGGTATGTTTTGTTTTTTATTAACGTTTATTCTTTTCTTTTTTTTTAACAAAAAGTTTCGTTGATTATATAGGAAATGAAGGTACAACAATAAAAGACACTGTATTACACAAAAAAAAATACATAATCAAACACAAACCATAAATCAGCCACACAAAGTAAAAGAATAAACTCCAGAGAGTAACATGGCAAGAAGGATCACAACAATGAACTCCCACCCATCCACTACAATGAGAACGTGTGATGAAGACCAAACCATATTAATGTCTAGACCAACATAGAAAAGGGGAGAACCCCATTTAGATCTCAAACCTTTCAATTGTCTAGCTTTGTTGTATAGAGAGTTAATATAATATTTTGAAAGTTGTGGTGGTTGAAGAGTAAGAACAATTTTAGACCACCTATTTCTTTATTTCCATATGTCATAAACACAAGTTTTCCGACTTTAAAACAACAACCAATTTTCTTGTTTTGTCTCGAGAAGCCGAATGAAGCCACTGGAGAATGAGATTCTTTTGAGTAGAAGCAGAAGACAGTTGAAGCTTCATGCATCGTAAGGAGTCAAAATATCTTAAGAATAAGAGCATTAAAAAAGAGATGGTCCCTAATCTAGAAACCATTGCCACAAAAAGTCATGTTTGTTCTACATCTAGGCTTCAAGTAGCTAATTGGTCAGACGTTTGGATTCCTATTGAGAGTGGATAACAACAAAAAATAGAATATTTAGGGATAAAAACTTTGTGCCATACTAGCTTTGCCCAATATACATGAGGATTAGGCTGCCTTATATGAACCCACATCATTTTTGTTGAAAACATCTTTAACAATTATCCCTCTACTATATATGCTCTTGAGCCACATCACTAGAAGAAGAAAGACATGTTGTGGTGAGGAAACTGTGAAGAGTAATTTCAGCCTCTGATCTAGCTTGAGGTAGACTATAACTACCATTCAAACCAATTTTAGCAACTATCAGTTCCAAACAAACACCTAATAAGCCTTGAAAGAATATGAGGGTCCATAAGGGATTGATTTCCCTCCAGCGCAAAATTCACTAAATCAACCCATTTGGCCACCGGAGCATTCACATGGTCTCTTTGGGTCCTAGGATTAGTCGGATCTCATGGCACGTTGATCCGAGAACCAGTTAGAGACTAAAAGTTTTTGTGACCTGGCTCGGAGCTCATGGTGTCTGTTGAACCGGATCACCTGGCTTATCAAAAAAAAAATGAGGGTCCATAGGGTGTTCAAGGATCCCACCAAAAGAAAGTATTCATCCATTTCATACTTTGATTTGAAGATAAGTGGCTGCAAAGTCTTGGAGTTTGAGAATTTCTCTAACCATTGAAGAGAAACTAATAATCCCGCAAATCACCATAGTTTTTAAAGCCTTACCAATCATCTCCATAGTCACTTAAAGCTTGCAAGCCATCTTCATGTTAAATCCTATTTTTACTGATTTTTGAATCTTTTCTACGACTAATCTTGTGTCTTTTTACAGAGAACAAGTTAGTTTTTGAGTCTTTTGTGTTTTCATGAGAAAATGGGTCTGAAGATGAAAAAGGGAGACTTAGAGCTAAAATGAGCTTCAAATGGATCAAATGAGCTTCAAGTAGACCAAGAGGAAGAAAGACTCAGAGGCGCAAACCGATCGGTTGCACTTTGCACGGATCAATTGTGAAGACCAGGAGAACCGATCGGTTGAGCGTTTCGGAAATTTCTATTTTGGCGATTTCGAAAGATTTCTATTTCTCTTTTCTTCCATTTTTCTCTTCCTCCCTTGTACTATAAAAGGAGGGTTCGACCCCTCCTCTAAAATCTTCAAGCCTTAGAGCAGAAAACACGTTGTAGAACCTTTTCTTATAGTTTTAATTTAATGTTTCCTTTTAGAGTTTTATTTATAGTCTTTGTAGTTGAGTTAGCAATATGATTATGAGTTCTTCATCCTTGTGTTGCGTTCTCTACTATGCTTGAGTAATTCTCTGTTGGGTTAATTTTAGGGTTTTTAATAGGATGTTTTAGAAGGGTGTTTAGGCATGTTCATACTGAGATTGAAGTTTTGATTCTTCACCTAGGTTGTTATTAATGCTTATCATAGACGAAATTCTAGATATGCCTTTAGATATTTCTCGACAACGATAGTTGCAATGGAATGTTGATTGTAGTCTAGATGAGCAAACTATCTGAAGACAACAACAGTTGTTAGGAGTTTGTGAACAAATCAATCTTATTCTTAATGTTTGTTTTAATCTTAATAATAAATGACATTTTTTGTTAGGATTGTATGTTAGCTTAGTAATTATCGCTAGTACACTAGGGTAATTTATATCTATGATTGAGTTCGATAATAGTTTTTAATGCTTTCTCGTATGTATGCATGTTATTCCTTTAAGATTCTCTCAACCCAATTTATCTATCTATTTTTTATTTTATTAGGTTGTTAGAAAAAAAAAACAAAATTTATATTTATTTTTCCTAACTAGGTTTTAATTATCATAATCTATAGTATATTTGTTTTGGTATGATCTTTAAATACTATAACAATGTTATCGTACTTGTATAATATTATTTGGAGTAAAATTTACACTTAACAATTCATATACGAGTCACGAACTAATCACCCACTATTTATCGATTGTCAAGCTTTGTAGCCATTTTTTTATCTAAGCTAGAATGTCTAGTTCTCTTTTACTACATAAAAAGATGTCCATTGTTTCTCTATTTAATGAAATGGTTGGACATTTTTTATTTTATCTCGACATCATTAAATTCCCTTTAAAAACATTAATATATTAATAATCCTTTTAAAACTTTAAAGACAAAAATTCTATTTGATTTTTTTTAACATCTGTTTATTACTTATACTATGTCGATACCCACACTTAAGCAAGAATTTCTTTTTTTTCATAATTGTTACATCTTACTTTTATATATGTAAACGTTATGTATTATATATATAAAATTGTAAGTCATTTGTAATTTAAAATTGTAAGTCATTTGTAAACCCTTAAACAGAAATGATAAAACAACACTGAATTATTTTTTTCTTTCGGTGAGACTCAATAAAAAATGTTAAAAGGAGTTCTATATATAGCAGCATATAACAGTTAAAGTAGAAGTAGAAGAGGCGGTGCCATCAATGACTTGACACTTCCTTGGTGGAACTCATTGTAATATTTCTTATGATTTCATAATCAATTTCATTTCATCTTAGTTTCTATATAATATTATAATAGCAGAATCGCATTTTTTGGATCTATGACTTATGATCTGAATTCGGTAATGACTCTTCCACGACGAATCCAGAATAGTTGAAAGTCTCTATTGATGGGATGCAGAGAGTTTTCTGAATTTCTAATTAGAGTTGTCATGGGGACCATAACCTTTCTATTTATAATAGAAATAATTTCTAATTCGGTCCTTCATCAAATTAGAAATTACTGAATATATTCACACATAAAATTTCCATAACACTTATGCTTCATAGTCTTTTATTTTAAACCAAATTGACCACATAAGTTTTGACTACTTTAAATAATGACTCTAACACATTAATTATACATGTGTGACCCCAAAATAATTCTTACAATCTCCCACTGGGTCACATATGTATTCTGAAAATGTGATATATTTTATGAGCTCAAAAATGTCATTATATATTAGAGCATAAAAATTTTTGTCCATTGACTATATAAACATAGGATCACAACAGTTTTCGTTATAATAAAAAAATAACTAAACCTTCCATGGTCACTGAAATCAATATAATCAAATGACATAGATCAATTATAAAAAGTATAGCATGAAAATCACATGAAAAGTGATCAACACATGTCGATTCTCAACTGGTCCTACCTTATTGAGATCCTTTAACATTATTGTACAAAGAGTAAACCAAAAAAAACTTTATTAGTGATCTGAAAATAATTGTGCATAAACAAAACTTAAACATAAAACTCAAAATTAAATGAAAACTCCCACTAAACCAAATGATCCTCAAACATTGAAACACCCATTCGAGCAGTATGCTCAAGAAAGGCCTTTGGTGGAATACTTTTTGTAAGAGGATCTGCTATCATGGAGTTTGTCCCTAAGTGTTATATGGAAATCTCTCCGCTTTGTACCTTTTCTTGAACAACGAGGAACTTAATATCAATAAACTTGGACTTTGTCGCGCTGCTGTTTTTGTTCGAGTACATAACAGTTGATATATTATCACAGTATATCTTTAGTGGTCTTTCAATTCCTTCAAGAATTTGCAGCCCAGTGACAAAATTCCTTAGCCAAAGTCCATGATTGGATGCCTCAAAAACTGCTACAAATTCTGCTGCCATTGTGGAGGAAGCTACGAGTGATTGTTTCGCACTACGCCAAGAAAAAGCTCCACCGGCCATCAGAAAAACAAAACCTGATGTAGACTTTCGACTATCTTTACATCTAGCATAATCAGAATCAGAATATCCAATGATCTCCAAGTTATCTGATCTCTGATATGTGAGTGTATAGTCTTTTGTTCTCTTCAGATACCTCATGACCCTTTTGGCTGCTTTCCAATGTTCCAAACCTGGATTACTTAAGTATCTGCCCAAAACTCCAACAATGTACGCTAAATCTGGACGCGTACAAACTTGAGCATACATTAGACTCCATACAGCCGATGCATAAGGAATCTTTTGCATCTCCTGAATTTCTAAATTTCCTTTAGGGCACTGATCAAGACAAAATTTGTCTCCTTTCGCGACTGGGGTATCACCTGGTTTGAATCCTGCATGCCAAATCTCTTGAGTACTATATCGATATAGCTCTTTTGAGACAATCCTAGAATCCCACGAGTTCGATCTCGGTGAATCTGAATTCCTAATACAAAAGATGCTTCACCAAGATCTTTCATTTCAAATTTACCCTTAAGGAAAATTTTGGTCTCATGTAACATGCTCATATCGTTAGTGGCTAGTAGTATGTCATCGACATACAAAACCAGGAAAATGCACTTACTCCCACTGAACTTCTGATACACACAATCTTCGACTAAATTCACCTCAAAACCAAATGAGATGATTACCTCATGAAATTTATGGTACCATTGACGAGAAGCTTGTTTTAGCCCATAGATGGATTTATTTAATTTGCACACCATATTCTTTGAATCACCTAATACAAAATTTTTTGTTGCTCCATATAAATCGTCTCATCAATGTCTCCATTAGAAATGATGTCTTAACATCCATCTGATAAAGCTCAAAACATAGTGTGCAACAAGGGCCATGATTGTCCTAAAATAATCATTTGACGGGACTGGAGAAAAGGTTTCTTGTAGTCAATACCTTCCTTTTGAGTATAGCTTTAGCTACTAGATGAGCCTTATACCTTTCCACACTACCATTTGAATCCATTTTGGTCTTAAATATCCATTTGCAACCAATAGGTTTCATTCCTTCTGGTAATTGGACAATGTCCCAAACCTTATTGTCTAGCATAGACTGATACTCTTCTTTAGTAGCTTCGACCCACTTATCTGAATTGGAACTACCCATGGCCGCACGAAAGTTGATAGGATCATCTTCCAATTGGGTTTGATTTTTCTCTTGTTCCATAAGAAATACTATGTAATCATTCGGAATAACACTTCTTCTTTCTCTAGTGGATCGCCCGTAAAGGCACTTGTTCTTGTTGCACTAGTTCTTGAGGATTCTGAATTGACTTTCATGATCGATATTATCGTCATCTTGATTTGGAGGAAGAACTTGAGTATCAACTTGAGGTTCCAAATTTGCTTCATCAAAATCAACTATATGAATCGGTTTAGAAACTGAATCCGATTCTTCCTCAAAAATGACGCCCCTAACTTTATTTCTCCCCCTAATTCAACATCCTCAAAGAACGTTAGCTGTTCTCGTCTCAAAAATGTTCGTTTGTGTGGGATCATAAAACTTATACCCGAGATCGTTCAAAATAACCAATAAAGTAACTGCTCATAGTTCTGGAGTCCAACTTTTTCTCAAATGGCTTGTAAGACCTAGCTTCAGCTGGACATCCCCATATGTGAAATGCTTAGTCTTGGTTTTCTACCAGTCCAAAGCTCATAAGTGTTTTTGCAGTTGCCTTGTTGGTACTCGATTAAGAATGTATGCTGCAGTCTTTAGTGCCTCTCCCCAGAGTGATTCAGGTAAGGTTGAGTGACATATCATACTCCTTACCATATCCTTAAGAGTGCGATTACGTCTTTCTGACACACCATTCATGCAGGGAGACCCAGGCATGATATATTGTGGAACAATTCCACACTCCTCTAGATATCTGGCAAATGGTCTTGGACGTTGTTCACATGAACCGTCATACCGACCATAATATTCACCACCACGATCAGATCTGAAAGACTTTATCTTATGGTCGAGTTGATTCTCACTTCAGCCTAAATTTCTTGAACACGTCCAATGACTCTGAATTTTCATGAATAAGAAATATGTATGCATATCGAGAGTAATCGTCTATGAATGATATAAAGTATTGTTGACCATTCCATGATGTCGTAGGGATAGGTCCACCAAATGTCTTGTATATATCAACTCAAGAACTTCTGTAGCTCTATATGCACCCAATCTCTTATTCTTAGTCTGTTTTCCTTTAATGCAATCCACACAGACTTCACAATTTGTGAAATCAAATAGAACTCAAAATACCATCAGACACAAGTCGCTCAATTCTATTTCTAGAGATATGACCTAAGCGTTTATGCCACAGAGTTCTTGAACTTGCATTTTCGAACTTACGTTTTGTACCCCTTGATTCAACACATAAACTTTCATGATGAGAAGCTATAGTGTCTAGCATATAAAGACTGTGATTAGTCAATAGTGTACGAGTTCCAATTAAAACTGAATTTAAAGACAAAGTAGCTTTTCCATTCTCAGTAAGATAAGAATTACCAGATCTGTCTAAATAAGAACCAGAAACCAAATTATGTCTAAATGACGTGCAACAAAAGTGTCTTTCAGATCCAGAAAATGACCAGTACTAAATAACAATCTAAAATGCGCAATTGCCTCCACATTCCACAGAAATCCATTAGCCACATGAATGCGTCTTTCAGCATCAGTTGGTTTTTGGTAGCTCAGGCAACCCTGCAATGAAACACTGATGTTAGTAGTTGCACCAGAATCTAACCACCAAGTGTTTCTGGGTACTGCAACTAAGTTCACTTTTAGAACAAGACCATAGCAAGGCACATAGCTTTCTTTCCATGCCAAGCGTAGTACTTTTGCAGTCCTTCTTCATGTTTCCAACTTTCTTACAAAAGAAGCAAGTATCTTCAACCTTAGTCTGCTTCTTTTGACTTGGACCTTAAGCAGCATCATTCTTAACAACCTCTAATTTTCTTCTTTTGCCCTGACCCTTAGAGGTGTAAGCCATATGAGCACTTTCAGATTTTTCCAGTTTTCAATCCTATTCTCCTCCTCCACACAATATGAAATGAGCTCATTAAGAGACCATTTCTCCTTCTATGTGTTGTAACTGGATTGCAACTGATTGAAACTAGGAGGAAGAGAGTTCAAGACAAAAAAAATGAGCACTTCTTCTGGAAGCTCAGTCTTGAGACCCTTAAGTTTTGAAACAATGTTGGACATTTCCAAAATGTACTCAATTATATTTCCTTTGACGTGATACCTCATGGTACTAAAACAACACAAAAGCGTACTTATTTCTGCCTTATCGCTTTTTGCAAAACGCAAGTCCATCTCAGCAAGGAACTATTTGAGATCTTTGATCATCACCTCTAAAGGTTTCTGGAATGGTGTCCATAATGATCATTAAACCAATACGATTAGAACGTTCTCACTTCTCATAAACCGCCTTATCCTCAGCAGTGCTGGTATCCATAGGAGAAGTAGGTTGTTCCATCCTTAACGCAAGGTCAAGATCCATACACCCAAGGACAATCTTAACTTTTCCAATACTTGTAGTTGGAACCAGTAAGTGTTGGAATGAAACCCAAGTTTGCAGATACTGCAGTGAAATTTGCTGAAAAATAAAAGAAAACAATCTTTTATTGGTAACTAAATATAATCAATAAATAAATTATAAAATATTGTACAACCCATCTCAAGATACCAAGTGCAACATTAATAACAAGTCTTTGGACAGTATTATTAATTGCTAGTGATACTCTTGTTGTAAAGATCAAACACTGACAATAATGCATGATAAATGATAAACCTTTCTTTGTACCGATTTATCATTCGCATGATTATTCTTAATAATTGTCACATGCTCATCATCACATGTATATATGTAATTCGGCCAAATACAAACCTACATTTGGGTCGATTTAGTATTCGCATGATATTCGTGGAAAAATATCCACAAGAGAGGCCACCACTTTGGCGACATCTTGCATAAATTAATCTACTTCAATAATTAAACTTGCAAAATAAAATTTATATATTAATTAAAAACATTAATATTTATTTATTAATTAAAATAACTTTAGTTTTTATGAATTTATTCTTGCTCAGACCATATTTCTTTATTTATGTTTAACTTGGGAGAATGATTGAAAAAG
This sequence comes from Crucihimalaya himalaica, assembly GCA_004349715.1. Taxonomy (NCBI): domain Eukaryota; kingdom Viridiplantae; phylum Streptophyta; class Magnoliopsida; order Brassicales; family Brassicaceae; genus Crucihimalaya; species Crucihimalaya himalaica. Next base: position 1,315,001 of record SMJT01000043.1, read on the forward strand.
GAGGATATGGACCAGCGGGTCTCAGGTTCGAATCCTGATAGCAACAACAAAACCTCACATTGCTTCTTAATGGAGCCCGCGAGCCCCAGCCCAAATCGCTCATTTTTTTTTCTTTTCTTTTTAAAAAAAAAAATTTAATGGGCAGCAAGCCCAAAACATTAACAAAATTAAATAAAACGGATGTTTCATTTTTTTTCTTTCTTCTTCAACTTAAACTTAATACTGAACACAATCGTGAACAGCCGCCGAAGTTTTTTTTTTTTTTTTTGCTCAAAATTTCTCGAGAAAAAAATTTTTGGATTCGAGAAAAATATCACCATATGAGCATAAAAATAAGATGAATGTTTTAAAAAATAAAACAATCAAACCATCCAAAATTCATGTTTAGAATCTAGAATAAACATCAAAACTAGATCTACACATGCTTATCTATCAGATCTCGAAAATAATTCAACCACATATCCCAAAATACAAATTTAACATATAAACTTTAGCCAAAAATCAGATTTAAAAATATAATTTTCAGCCAAATTATTAAATCTGAAAATCAACAAAATAACCTGATTATCAATCAGGAACTGAACATGATGGCTCTGATACCAATTGTTAATATTTCTTATGATTTCATAATCAATCTCATGTCAGTTTCTGAATAATATTACAATAGCGGAAGCGTACCTTTTGGATACATGGCTTATGATCTGAATTCGGTAATGGCTCTTCCACGACGAACCCAGAATAGCTGAAGGTCTCTGTTGATAAGATGCAGAGAGTTTTCTGAATTTCTGATTAGGATTGTCATGGAGACCATAACCTTTCTATTTATAATATAAATAATTTATAATTCGGCCCTTCATCAAATTAGAAATTACTGAATGTATTCACACATAAAATTTCTATAACACTTATACCTCATAGTTTTTTATTTTAAACCAAATTGACCACATAAGTTTGAACTACTTTAAATAATGATCCTAACACATTAATTATACATGTGTGACCCCAAAATAATTCTTACACTCATATATCTTGTTCCACGTAAGGATTGTCTTTGATAAGGCTGAAAGTCTTGGCCAAGAAGATCCCTTTGCATTCACCTATTTTTTAGCCTTTGAAATTTTTAAGATGGTACATCGGCTTCTCGGGCAGCCCATAAGAGTTGGCGGCAATAACAGAGGTTTAAAGATGACACACGTGCGTTTCTTAAGCTATGGTGTGTATGCGTAGATAATTTGAAATATGACTTGGATGTTTGTGGCTCAGCTTTTTGTCCTTTCTATTATTTGATTTCGGGCCATACTTTTTCAATACGTTCCAAACTTTGTGAAGTATGTCTGTCACACGGTGCATATTGTACCTACACTCTAACAGGTCACATGCATAGTCTTTTGCAAATTAAATGCACACGCTTATACATCTGTTATTTACTTATTCTGCATTTATGTACTTGTAATGTTGTATACCTTTGAAGAATATTCATTTTCCAATAATATCTTCTAAAAACTTGAATATTTAATGAATACTCTATATCATACGGTATATTTTTCACATTGATGAATATATATTTAGGCATTGATATACCTTCACACGGATACAAAGATAAAACTGTCATTTTATATATTAAAAGAAAAATACAAAGTGTTTGCATTCATCCTCATAATAATTGATTACCAGTTTACCTTTAGTTAATTTACATATTTTTATCTTTTGCCATTTAGATTTAAAAAATATATTTATCCGTATAAAAAATTAATTTACTCTAAATAAATATATTTAAAAAATTCAAATATATTAAGAGAAAATAGAAAAATTCAAAAAAACTAAGTTAATCTAAAAATTTGAATTTTTTTTTGAAAATGTTAAATCACTAATAAAAATAGAAAATTATTAAAATATATATTTAGATAATTTTAATTAAATTTTTTTCTATTTAGTTTTAAGAAAAAAAGCTAAAAATAAAATATTAAAAATTTAAATTACTTATTTTTGTTACTTTATATTTTATTTAAAAACTTATAATTTTGTGGAAATAAAGTTTGCTTATTTTTTTATTTTAAATTTTATTTAAAAACTTATATGATACGGAGGTTATGTGTATTTTAAACTTTTAATGTTTTCTTAAATTTCTACTTTTTATACAAAATGTTTTACGATATATATGATAGATTCTTTGAAAATTTTGAATTAATCTAAATCAAAATTAAATTAATATTCAGCTATATATAAACTTTATTAAACAATACACCTTTTCAGAAACAAAAATGTTATATTCCGCTACTAATTTTTTTCACTATGTCCCTAATGAATCCATCTATTTATATTGAAAATTTATATTTCTACACCAAAAAAAATGTGAAAAACATAATATTGTGATATAGTGTTTTTAAAAAATCGTCTGATGCCTTATCAAAACTTATATATGCATATATATATATATATGGGCGAATTGCTAAAACTAGACCCAAAATTGAGTTTGAATGCAAAACTAGACCCCAAATTGAAACAAATGCAAAACTAGACCTTTGGAATATGGAAATTACATTAACCCCATTATTTGCAAACAAAAAAACAGAAACCGCAATTACAGTTCTAACCTCCGCGCGAAGTAGACTTCTTGAACGAAGTCTCACAGTAGACTTCGTAGACTTCTTGAACGAAGTCTCACAGTAGACTTCTTGAACGAAGTCTCACAGTAGACTTACGCGCGAACTGATTTATCCTCCATAATTTAAGCACCACGATCACCGCTCCACCCCTCCTGTTCCTAAAGCCATTCCAGAAGTTATAAGCGTGTTCACCGGTTGCCACACACTTTAACATATTGTCCCTATTATGATTAATAAAAGGTGGTTGTAAATTACAATACGGTGAGCTTCGTCATGGTATTATTATTGTTTGGTTTAAACTTACATGGCATCTTTGATGTGAAACACACTCTTTGAAAATGTACGGCCAAGTGGACTCTCTTGAAGGGGGCATGTGTTGCAGAGCATGCCCATAGTATCTACATCATAAGTGTTCTCCTTTAGTTAAATAAAGTTACATGCATATAAATTATGGGTTAAGAAATTTGCATGCATACCTATAGCAACGTTAGACAATCACGCACCATAATCATCACTATTTGGGGTGTTCTCGGGTGTGGTAGTGGTGCGTTTCGGCGTGATCAGGTTTTTGCGCCGCTTAAAACGCCTACAAACCAAGCTCCACTACCGACACTCCTGGTAACTCTTTCTGCTTCATTCTCTCCGATTTTTCTAAGAGCAGAACTTTCAATGGTAGGAAGTCTCAATAGTCAGGAGGCGGTGAGGTGGTGTGTGTGTGTGAGAGAGTCGGACTTTATTGGTCTCGAGACTTCGGTTGGAAGGCACGATGAAGGTGAAAGTTCTCCTTAAAATCCAAAATACGGTGCTTAGACTGTCACCGATATGCGCGTAACTCGACGTCAGCTCATATGCTGCTGTAGAATGGAAGAATAGTTGTGTGCATAAGGATCGTTGACCATAATTTCCGTGTTGACAACACGAGCGGTAGAGTGTGACTAACCACAGCATACCCACAAGTGTACACTGGGATCAAGAGGTCTGCACGGTGCGTAGAGCTGGGTGCTGATCAGGTCGCCCATGAATTATGCGGGGGAAGGGGTTTAGGCCACGCCTCTGGACCGAAAAGATCATATGTATGCTTACCTTGGAACGCAGGACTGTAGCGAGCCGATGGAAGTTACCGTGCATGTGGTGTTAGGGGTGGTATTTTTTTTTCCCTGTTTTTGTGTGTGGTTAGTTTCTGTTTGGATGTTTTCAGATAATCGCTGTGCTCGGTTGTGTGGTTTAGCGTTCGATCGCACTTTGTGGGCTGTATGGAGTGTGGGGATTTTGTGTCATTTTTTTGCCTGATGCCTCCGTGTGTTTTTGTGTGTTAGTTCTGGTTTATCGTGAGAAGTGTCAGTAGTCTCGGTCGATGTATAGATGCGGGGGAGAGAAAGGGTTATTTGGTGGCCGTTTTTTTGGTTTTTTGAAGGTTTTTTTCTGGTTTTTGTTTCCTGTTTAGGTCTGTGCGTTCGTTTTGTTGGTTTTGTTGTTTACGTCTTTGGGTGTTGGTTTTGTCCTTTTACGCGTTATTTTTTGTTGGTTTCGTTTTTGGTGGGCATTTTGTTTGTTTTCATTTTAGGGATGATATTTTTTTTCGTTTTTTTTGGGTTTTGTTAGGTTTCGTTGTGTTGCCGCCTAGGTGTGTTTTTACTTGTGTAGTGGATCCGTGTGTGATGGGTTTTGATTATTTTGTTATTGCGAGATTTTTAGTTTGATTTTATTTTTTTATGGTTTTTTTTTTTTTGTTGTTTTTTTTATTCCCGGTTTGTTTTTAGTTTTTTTTGTTTGTTAGTCGAACGCCACTTTTTTTTTTGTGCGGTATTTGTTGTCTCCCATCTAAGTTTTGCCAAAGGGTTGACCGTTTAAACGTCACTGACTTTGCTACAAAAGACTTCTTCTGTGAAGTCTCGAAAAAAGGCGGTTAGTTTTGCAATTGACCAGAACGAAGACTTTTATCGTGCACTTCATCTGAGAAGTCTGCGTGAAAAAGGGGTTAGTTTTGCATTTGACCAAAAATTCCGAACATTGACTATTGGTAGACCTCCGTATGAAATCCTACAACCATACGGTATTCTGGAATTTAAAAAATAAATTTTTTTTTGGTCAATTGCAAAAGTAACCCTTTTTCTAAAATAGACTTCTCAGAACGAAGTCTTCATGTAAAAGTCAAACTCTGGTCAATTGGCAAAACGTATACCTCTACTTTATGGGTAACTTCGCCGAAGAAGTCTCTGAAAGCAAAAAGACTTCATCGATGGAAGTCTAATTACGTAATAGACTTCCATAAATGAGTCTATTACCAAAAAGACTTCGTAGATGAAGTCTTACTAAAAGGTCAAACTGTGGTCAATTGGCAAAACTAGACCCAAACTGGTATAGACTTCTCTGACGAAGCCTACTTGTGTAGCAGACTTCGTTATGTGAAGTTGCTCAAAAAGTCAAATCTGGTCATTTGCAAAATTAGACCCGTGCTTTCAGACTTCACGGGCGAAGTCTGCTTCAGATAGCAAAGCAGACTTCATCGAAGAAGTCTACTAAGGACTTCGCGAACTGTGAGTCTCTAATGATAATTTAGTAAAAATGCAATTTTAGCACTATTTGTAATTAGATTTTTTTTTCTTGTCCTAACATGTGTTGTACGTTATGGTTTTGATGTTTTAGAAATTTTGATAACTATTTTAATCGGATAATTATTTTTTAATATTTTTCTGAACTTATTAGGTGTTTTAGGTTATAAATTTTAAGTTCTCGACGGCGGCGATAAGCTGTTTCGTGAATAGCAGAGCCAGACTTCATCAAAAGAGCTCTACTGATACGCATTTACTTTCGCTTGTTGAGCAGTCTCTAGATGAATAATTCAAAGTAAAATGCAATTTTAGCCTATTTAACCTTATTTTTTTTTGTCCTAACATGTTGGTTACTATGGGCTTTTGATTGTTTAGAAATCTTTGAACTATTTTTAATCGCATAATTATTTTTATATATTTTTGCTGAACTTATGGGTGTTTAGGTTTATAATTTATACTCACAGAGGATGCTGTGCGTAGACTGTTCGTTCGAGAACGTCTCTTGCACTATCTTTTTAAAAAATGTATTTGTATCATATGATAAATTGTTGCATTTCTCGAGATTTTAATATTTTTTTACATGTGTATTAGTATGTTTGTTGTTTATGTATGAACTTTCACATCTCAATGTCTTTGATGTCTATCCGTTAAATCGAGTTTTACGAATTCTTGATATTATTTTTCAACAGACTTCAGCCTTTTTGAAGTTCTAGCTGTGAAACGCAAACTACAGTTTGCCTTTGTGTTTTGTTTAAATGTCTTTTCAGAAAATGGTTTCATGTCACGCTGCTGCTCTTTGGCGGGGAAATGGGTGATGAGAGAGCTGTAGAGGTGGCATTCTTGAGGTGGGATCATAATCCCAAAGGAGGGAGAATGATTTCTTGAGTGTTATCTGCTTTCAGCGACTACGCGCTGAACTCATATGAGATACATAGACAGGACTATGTAGCTGTGGACAAGAACGAGCTTCGTTCGAGTGTTAACCTACTCGTTGTCCGTCGAATTTCGAATGTTGATACCTTACACGACACATGGGATTGTCCTACACTCACCTATCGCATGTCTCAAAATGATAGACAATGTGCTCCTTGGTTGAGTAGTGTAAAACGCATGCTTCTGTACGCCTTTGCGTGCGCTCGAGTCTTGTTCTTGGTATTGGCTGGGGAATGGTCATGAGTTGCTGGGTGAATAGTGTTCGACGAAGACCTTCAAGAACTTAAGCAAGAGTTTGAATACTGAAGCATATTGGATTCTATTATACATCTGTATGGTGGTACGAGAGTTAACGTCCAACCGACCGATGGTGATGTGATGATGAATGGATGTGGGCGAAGAATTCTTCATGCTGGTAGGTTAAAGAAGAATACCTTGAGGATTATACTGGCTGTTATGGGAAAGTTGAGGATGAGGCATGGATAGTCGAAAATGATGATCGAGGCATACTACGTTGTTTGGTTGCTGGAAGGTGCGCTTTTGGGTGAAGGCCCAAGATCGCAACATACTATGGTCGGAACGTGTATCTATACGACTGCGAGTTCTTCCTACAAAGGATGCGCTTGTATGCCGAGTGCTGGGGTTGAGGCATATAATGTCAAATTCACGTTCAAAGTGCATAAGTCTACACAGAAAGTTTTTCGTAAGCATCTGCGGTGGTGAAAGGAGTGAAATTGGAGGATTAGGCTAGCTGTGATAAAATGAACAAAAAGGTTTTGGGTTATCCGTTGTACAAAAGATCATACTTGCAAATTGTTGCAGA